>CM062815.1:700123670-700585789 GCA_031772625.1 Pinus tabuliformis | reverse complement strand
GTAGTTGTAGAAATACCTAGTCACCTACATCAAAACTTCTTTCACTGCGATGTTGATCTGCATGTTGTTTCATTCTATTCTACGCCAAAGTTAGGTTATAATTTAAGAGTTTTAGAACTTATTGTTGATGCTCGATGTGATATTCCACTGCTTGAACCTTGAAATTTTCTTTTAAATATGATGTGATGGATGGTGGATGATATCCATAAAGTGCCATAAATGGGGCCATTTTTGCTGCAATATGGCAAGAAGTGTTATACCACCATTTAGCCAAAGGCAACCACTTGACACATTGTGTCTGTTTATTAGATACAAAGCAATGAAGATATCCTTCGAAACATTTGTTCGCTATCTCAGTTTTTCCATCAGATTGAGGATGATAAGATGAGCTATGAGCTAACTGATTACCCATACAAGAAAATAATTATGTACAAAAATTTCGAGTGAAAATGGGATCTCTGTCGCTTACAATAATCTTTGGGTTTCCATGTATCTTTTGAATTGTTTCCATAAATGCAATAGCAACTATACTGGATTTAAATGGATGAGATAATGCACAAAGGTGTGCATACTTGGAAAGTCTATCAATTACCACCATGATAACATTCTTTTCTTCGTACTTGGGTAAACCTGCGATAAAATCCATTGAAACCTCCTCCCAAGTTTGACATGGAATGGATAAAGGTTTTAGTAGACCCGGGGTCTTACATGTCTCAACTTTAGTTTTTTGGCAAACCAAACATTATGCCATAGACTTTTGAATATCAGATTTAAGGCCATCCCAAAAAAACTCTTTCTTAGCCCTGTGGTAAGTTTTTAAAAATCCTGAGTGCCCTCCTAAGGGAGAGGTGTGCAATTCCAGAAGAATATTTTGATTGAGTTGGGAATTCTTACAGAGGTATAAGAAATATTTGTACCATAACAAATGTTATGAAACAATCTCATAGAAATATAGAAAATACAGATCTACGACTTCAAAATCAACCTCTTTGAGGGGGCAACCTCCTTTACATTACACAAATGAACAATTCTTGGATGATACAAATGGCAAGACCTAATTTCTATATATAGGAGTCTAAGGGGTCCCAATATAATCGAAGCCTACGTAACAATAATATTGTAGGGGAACAACAATAACAATAGTGGTCTTCTATGGGATATAATAATAATAACATGGGTACTATATGGGAACAATAATACAATAAGGTGGTTGCAATAATAACAATAAGGGGTTACACTAGTAGTATAGGGACCTAACATGCCCCTCTCCTTCAAAAAATTTTGTCCTCAACGCTTTAGTAATTCTGCATGCTTCTGTATAAAATTCTCGTCCTCCCATATGGAATCTTTAGCAGGTAAGTTCTTCCACTTGATGGGATACTCTGAAATTGATCGATTTCGTAGCTGTCGGGTGCCTGTTTCTGTGACTGCTTCAGGTTCCAATATGATTTTTCCTTCCTCATCAAGTTTCGAAAATATTGTTTGAACTCAGAGCTTGTCAGCTATATCCTTCTTTTAGCATGAAACATGGAAAACTGGGGGTGCTCAGGAAGATGCAGGAAGCTCCAATTTGTATGCCACAATACCACTCTTTGTGGCACCTTGTAAGGACCATAGTACTTTGTTGATAATTTATTATCCTTGTTAGCTTTCTTGAAGGACATTTGTTTGTATGGTTTTATTCGTAAAAATACCTAGTCGCCTATATCAAAACTTATTTCACTGCAATTTTGATTTGCCTGTTGTTTCATTCGATTCTGCGCGAAAGTGAGTTTATCCTTTTTCTTCTTGATATGTCCTTCTATCTTGAGAGTTTTAGGAGTGTTAATTCATGTCAATGCATTACAAGATAAGGTTAGATTCATTTCTTCTTTCTTTGGGTTTGGTTCTTGGTGTATTTCCTCTTCTTTTGATGGTTCTTGATCCTTTTCTTCCTCCTCTTCACAATCAATGTAAAATAATTTCTTCTCAGTGCACTTATGACCTTTAGTGTATTTTATATCACAACTGTAACAAATCCGTTTTGCTCTTTTTTCTTCGAATTGTTTTGGTGTCAACCTTGTAGGTGGTGAAAGGCTAGAAGCAAAAGCAATTCCATATTTATAGTTATGAGTGGTAGGCTTCCTTGTTGCCATAATTTTGCTTTCAATTTTTCTTTCCAACCTGTATGCCTTCTCCAATGAATCAGGTTCCCAAAGGCGAACCTCATGTTGGATGTCATCATTTAAAGTCCCTATGAAGACTTCAATCCTATGCCTCTCTAGAATATCATTTACCCCTATATTCAATTTTTGGAAGTCCTAAATGTGCTCTTCCATTGAACCCTTTTGTTTGAGATTTATCAATTGGCTAAAGAAGGTGTTGCTCTTTGTATCCTCATAATTTAGCTATCATTTCCTTCGTGAAAATTGACTAGGTGACAAGTTGTTTACGAGAAAAATACTTCTATACCACACAAACCGATTCGGTTCTCAATATAAAGATGCAATACATAACTTTTGTGTGTTTTGCACATTATGTAGATCAAAATATTTCTCCATTTGTAGTATCCATGTTACGGCATCCTTGCCATCAAAATTCCTCATATCTATCTTTGGAATATCTTGGGTCTTAAATCCAACATTAGATTCTATGAAATCATGATTAACATTACTTTTGTTCTCATCATGAGTTTCCTCTACTACTTCTTCGCCAATAGGAGGCCTTTCTTGTAGCAGCTTTGTCCCACCTTCCTTCAAATCTTCCATGTCTTTCTTCAAATATTCCATTCCTTTCTTCCAATATGCTTCCATACCATTGATATCAGCTTCCATGGCATAGATAAAACTATTTATCTTAGTTTCGATCACATTCTTCAAATAATCCATCCAATTTTGCTTACTAGGTGTTTCTATTTTCTTGATTTGAGTCATTATTTTACTTGCTTTTAGGAGCTCGATATTTAAACAACTGTAACTATGTAATTTGATATCTTCAAGTTTTGAAATTTTGGCCTGTGGTAGCTCTCTGATTCCTCTTTATAACCCCACCATTCTGATCAATATTGGATTCTTCAATAAAGAGTTACGCCAAATTTCCTACAATGATCTTCTTATATACTTTTTCAGGAGAGCGAAATTGTACGAAGTGCCATGTGTCACTATTTCAACCTTCGGACCTTAACATGATACACAATCAAGTAAAGTCTATCCTATTTCTGTAATTTCTTACAAAATTTCAATCTGATGCTCAGAGAGAAAGTTATGACGATTTTCCCAAGGTCGCCTGTTTGGAATCTAATTCAAGATTCTGCAAAAGCCCTAAATGTTGCGGACCATATCTCCAAAAATATAGCGAAATAAGATTTGAAATTCAAGCCTGAGCTTCACCAAGAGTTCAAATCAAATGGGTTTTAACTTCAGAGTCTTAACCTTCAAAGAAAAAACATTATAGAGAAAATGCCACAATGACCTGTTTGAGATGGAATTCTAGAGCTTGCAAAACCCTAAATTCCTCAAATCATATCTCTGAAAATATAGCGAGACAAGATCTGAAATTTGGACCCAATGTTCAGAGAGATTTTGGCTCAAATGGGGTTTTGTTTTAGCTTTTGAAACTTTGTAGAGAAAAACTTATAGCGAAAATACCATGATGACCTGCTTGGAGCAACGAAAACCTAGAATCCAAAGCTCTGATACCAAATGTTATGAAACCAGCTCACAAAAAGATAGAAAAGATAGATCAACAACTTCAAAATCAGCTTCTTCGAGGGGGAAACTTCCTTTACATTACACAAATGAATAATTCTTGGATGATACAAATTAAAAGACCTCCTTTTTCTATATAGGGGTGTAAGGGGTCCTAATACAATCAAAACCTACATAACAATAATATTGTAGGGGCACATCAATAAAAATAACGGGCTTCTATGGGGCCTAATAGTAACAACATGGGGACTATATGGACACAATAATACAAGAAGGGGGTTGCAATAATAACAATAAGGGGTTACACTAGCAGTATAGGGACCTAACAACAAATCATTTTTCCAACTGAATGTATCATATGTACTAGGATCTTGCTGCAACTTTGGATTGAGTGCCCGCACTTCACCATTCTTCCATTCATCCATTTCTTTGTTTATCCAATCTGGTTGGATAATAGAAATGGCACAAAAGAATGCTTCCACATGCTCATATTTTCTTGAGAGTGCATCTACAACAACATTTTGCTTCCCTTTTTTGTAGACGATTTCAAAATCATAACCCAACAATTTTGTGACCCATTTTTGTTGCTCTTTTGAAGATAATCTTTGTTCTAAAAAATATTTAAGACTATCATGATCCATTTTTACTTTGAAGTGTCTTCCCATTAGGTAAGGTCGCCATTTCCTAAGTGCATGTAGTATTGCCAACATTTCCTTCTCATAAATAGCTTTGTGTAAATACTTAACTTTGATTGGATGACTTTTGAAAGAAATGGGTCTTTCTTCCTACATTAAAACAACACCAATTCCATTTCCCGATGCATCACATTCCAAAATAAAGGTTTTTGTGAAGACTGGCGTAGCTAAGACCCGTACTTGGCACATTTCCTCTTTAAGATGTTCAAAGGCCTTCATTGCTTCCGGAGTCCAAGAAAATGCATCTTTCTTTATTAATGTTGTTAGAGGTGCTGCTATTCTCCCATAATTCTTAAAAAAATTGATATAATACCCTGTCAACCCGAGAAATCCTTGCAGATGCTTTATGGATGTGGGAATTTTCCATTCCTTAACGGAATTAATTTTTCTTTGGTCTACCTTAACACCTTCATGAGATACAATATGACCCAGATATTCCACCTCTTGTACTCCAAAGTAACATTTTGAGGTTTTTTCATATAATTGTTTCTCCTCCAATAGTTTGAGCACTGTGTCAACATGTTGAACATGATCCTTCCAAGACTTGTTGTAGATTAGTATATCATCAAAAAATACTAACACAAATTTTCTAAGGGTGGGTTTGAAAGTGGAATTCATCAAACCTTGAAATGTAGAAGTTGCACTGGTAAGGTCAAAAGGCATGACCAAAAATTCATAATGAACCTCATGAGTTCTAAATGTTGTTTTTGGAATGTCTTCAGGCTTCATTATGCTTTGATGATATCCTAAACGAGGATCCCACTTGGTGAAGTAAATTGCTCCATGTAATTCATCTCATAACTCATCAATGATAGGAATGGGAAATTTATCTTTAATAGTGAGCTTGTTGAGCTCCCTATAATCTGAACACCTACGCCATGATCCATCCTTCTTGTGTACCAATACTACCAGAGTAGAGAAAGAACTTTGACTAGGTTTAATTATACCAAACACTAGCATTTCTACAACCATACATTCAATTTCAATCTTTTGGGCATATGGATATCTGTAAGGCCTGATGTTTGGGGGAACACTTCTTGGAATCAAATGAATATCATGATAATGATCACAAATAGGTGGGATGCCTTTGGGATTCTCAAATAAATTTGAGTGATTGTCCAAAACCTTTTGGAGATATGGATAAATTGATGATTTCAATGTGGGAACCTCTAGTCAACATAATTGTGCAATAACACCCCATTTTTTTTTCGTTATAAGATTTGTCATGTTGTTAGAGATAGTTATATTTCCTGGATTCCCTATGATACCCCTTAATTCAAATTCATTTCCTTCCCAAAAAAATTAAAGGAAAGTTATTGAAAATTAAAAGCTATTGTACCCAAAGATTATAGCCATTCAACTCCTAGTACAACATTAGCGCCACCCATTGGAATGGAAAACATTGAACTATTCATTACATATTCTCCCATGGATAGATTGATATTATGGCACTTTCTAGAGAAACTTATGGTTCCTTCATTTTCAACCATCAATTGACACTCTCGTGCTCGATATAGGAAGCAATTCAATTCCTTGGCTATCTTACAATGAATAAAATTATGGGTACTACCCGAATCAATCAACACTATTACCTTTTTCTTCATGATATGTCCTTCTATCTTAAGAGTTTGAGGAGTGGTAATTCCTACCAATGCATTACAAGATATGGCCGGATTCATTTCTTCTTTCTCTAGGGTTGGTTCTTGGTGTATATCCTCTTCTTTTGATGTTTCTTGTTCCTTTTCTTCCTCCTCTTCACAATCTATTTAAATAATTTATTCTCAGCACACTTATGACCTTTAGTGTATTTTCTATCACAACTATAACGAAGCCCTTTTACTTTTTTTTATTCCAATTATTGTGGTGTAAACCTTGTATGTTGTGGAAGGCTAGGGGCAACAATGCTTCCATATTTATAGTTGTGAGTGGTAGGCTTCCTTGTTGCCATAATTTTGCTTTCAATTTTTCTTGCTAACCTGAATGCCTTCTCCAATGAATCAGGTTCCCAAAGGTGAACCCCATGTTGGATTTTATCCTTTAAAGCCCCTATGAACACACCAATTCTATGCTCCTTTGGAATATATTTTGCCCTTATATTCAATTTTTGGAATTCCTCAATGTGCTCCACCAATGAACCCTTTTGTTTGAGATTTATCAATTGGCTAAAGAAGGTGTTTCTTTTTGTATCCTCATAATTTGCTATCATTTCGTCCATAAAAATTGACCAAGTGACAATTTGTTTACGAGAGAAAAGCCATCGATACCATACAAATGGATTGGGTTCTAAATATAAAGTTGCAGTGCGTACCTTTTGTGTGTTTTGCAAATTATGTAGATCGAAATATTACTCCATCTATAGTATCCATGTCACAAGATCTTCAACATTAGACTTCCTCATATCAATCTTTGGAACATGGTGGGTCTTCAATCCAACATTAGATTCTATGGAATCATGATTAACGTTTCTTTTGTTCATCATGAGTTTCCTCTATTACCTTTTCGCCATTAGGAAGCATTTCTTGAAGAAACATTGCCAAACCTCCTTTCAAACCTTCCATGTCTTTCTTCAAATATTCAATGTTTACTTCTAAACCATCCATCTTAGATTCCGTGCCATCCATCTTAGCTTCCACACCATTCATGTTAGCTTCCATGCCTTTATTTAAACCATCCATCTTAGCTTATGTTACTTTTTGGGAGAGTGAAATTTGTTGCATCTGGTCTCTTAATTTTGATATAGCATGTTGCATTTCTTCCTCTTATTCATGAGTCATGGTAGATATTTTAGGTTGCTTACTAGGTGTCTCCTTTTTTTTTCTTCGGGGCATCAATTAATGATAATTGTGCTTCATTATTCCTTTCGAATGACTTTAAACTAATTTTTCAAACCAAACTTATGCAAAATTTTAAAAAGACTACACACTTTTGTTTTTCACTTTGTAGGAGCTTGATATTGAATCTGTTGTATCTCTATAATTTCAGATCTTCAAGGTGAAATTTCATCCTATGGTATGCCTATGAACCCTCTTTTCAACCCCAATATTCTGATCAAGATTGAATTCTCCAAGAAAGAGTTAATCCAAATCACCCACAATGCCCTGATTATAGACTAGATCAGTACAGTGAACTTGTATGAATTTCCACGTGTCCCTATTTTGACCTTTGGACCTAAAAACAATATAAAAAAAACTAAATTTTTTCCTCCTTCTGTAACTTTTTATGAAATTTCAATCTGATGCTGAGAGAGAAAGTTATGATGATTTTCCCAAGGTCACTTGTTTTAGATATAATTTGGGAGCCTGCAAAAACCTTAACTTCATTGGATCATATCTCCCAAAATATAGCGAGGCAAGATTTTAAATTTGGACCTGAGGTTCATCAAGATTTTGGGTAAAATGGGTTTTAATTTCATATTTTGAAACTTCGTAGAAAAACAATTATAGAAAAAATTCCACGATGAACTGTTTGAAGCAACAAAACCCTAGAATCCAAAGCTTTGATACCAAATTTTATGCAACCAACTCAGAAAATAAAAGAAAAGATAGATCAACGACTTTAAAATCAGCCTATTCGAGGTGTAAACATCCTTTACATTACACAAATGGAAAATTCTTGGATGATACAAATGACAAGGCCTCCTTTCTATATATAGGAGTCTAAGGGGTCCCAATACAATCAGAGCCTACATAACAATAATATTGGAAGGGAACAACACTAAAAATAGTGCGCTTCTATGGGGCACAATAATAAAAACGCGGGGACTACATGGGCACAATAATAGAATAAGGTGGTTTCACTAATAACAATAAGGGGTTACACTAGTAGTATAGGTACTTAACATATGCTATACTAGTTCTTTAGATAACTTCTTGTCGAATCTAGTATTTGTTTTTGAGCCTTAGATAGATCATGTCCCAATTTTGTTGTTGTTCAAGAGGTCTCCACCTGGAATTAAATTGGAAGAAAAAATTGCTTCCCATAGACAAGCTCATAAGGAGTATGACTAGTAGTGTTCCTCCATGTGGTACGATATGCCCAAAGTGCTTCTGGAAGTTTATATTCCCAAAATATTCTATGAAAATCCATGGTTTTAGTCACAGTGGCTTCAAGAAATTTGTTGGTAGATTCCATTTTCCCATTTTTGAAAAAAGCAACAAGAAATGTTAAAAATAACATCAAGAAAATCCTAATTTAATTTTTCTTTGATTTAAATTGGGAATAAAATTGTAACTCTGCATCTCATGAAAACTTGTAATAGTTAACTAAGTTGATTTGACTTAGTTAGCTTAGTTAATTAGAGTTGAGGGTATAACTAGAGCCATGTAGAGTGTCTCCTACAATTAGGAGCACTATTTGAGTTTATTCTGAGTTGTAACTATTTAATTCAACTAGCTGAGCTAAAGTCAGTTAAACTAGTTCTAATTAATGGATGAATTAGTGGGAGGTCCATTAGTGGGGTATAAACTGTAGTAGTGGGGTGTAACTTGTAGTAGTGGGGTGCATCTTGTAATAGTGTGGCTGCATCCTATAGTAGTGGGGTGCGGCCAACAACACATGGGTGTTTCCTATCGAATAGTGGGGTGATGCCCGAAGTGAAATGAGGCGCTGCCTGAAGTGCAATGTGGTGCTACCTGTAATGATCAACCAGTAAACTAAAGATTCACTCATAATTAACTCATGCATGTTAGATAAGAGAAATGACCAGTTGAGGTTGGAGATCAAGGACATTGTATTATCAATTGTAAACTTATATAAATTAAACAAATGGTGCATGTAGGCAGAGCAAGGCCTATGAGGATAGCACAATTCATAATTGATGAATTTCCCCATTAAATAGGGCTAATTCCTTGAGGAACAATGTAAGGAATTATGAGCTTGGAGGCTTGGAAATTTGGCTAAGTATTGGCCAAAGGCAGTCAATCAGGAAGATGATAGAAAATATTTGTGCAGGTTGAGCTCAAGTTTGAGCAAATAATATTGTATTCATCCAGATTATTTGACTAATGTAATATGATATGATAGGTGTTTTTAGCTATGCCTTTCCCCATAAAATTATTTTGTTATGTGTGATTGAATTCTTTCTCTAATATGCTTCATGATTTCATTGATCATTTATTGTGTCTACTAATGAGTAGAGTAGATTCAAGTATATTATTTTAGCATATTACAACTAGCAGTTTGAATATACAAGGAATTTATACATGGTATCAGAGATAGATTTGTAGAAATTTATACATGGTATCAGAGCTAGATTTGTAGAAATTTCTACACGGTATCAAAGCTGAAATCACAATAGAAGTGAAGAATTTGAATTTGTCCTTGTATATTGATGGAGCTCTAGTTCAGGGCAAATCCAGAAGACGCTATGTGAAGATTTCTTAATGGAGTTAGAAGATGCTAGTGGGAAAATCAATGAGCTAGTGTTTAGTGACACAAAAAGGAGCTATGATCAATGGTATTGATAGATTGAGGAGGAGAGAGATTTCCCACAAGGAGATTGAGACTTAGAGGGAGTCTAGTTTCAGAGGGATAAGCCCTATGGAAGCTAGTACTTTCAAATCCAGGGAGATCAGAATCATTATTGCAGTAGTTGCAACAACAATGTAGAAGCAACAACAAAATGAGTAGATCATATATATCTCATGCATGAAAAACCTTGAGGTGCAAGGCAAAGGTTAGAGACTTGGTGTTTGAGAGGGAGTGTGAATTACCTCTCAACATGTAGCCTCAACAAGTTGTGGAGAAACCACAATTGGAGAAGCAAAGAGGAGACCAAGTGGAGACATTCACTCAAGAAGAGACCTCTAGTAAGGGGAAATTTCAAGCCAAGTGGGCAGAAGGAGCACATGCAACCATACCTTTAGGTGTGAGGGGGGGTGATATGAAACCTTAGTCCAAGAGTTTTAGAATTTGGGTCGAATCGATTGAGGTGTTTTTTGTCTCATGGATCATTACCTTGCTACAGGGGATCATAGTATTCAATATTAAGAGGATTAGTGTCAGTAAGATACTAAGGAGTGGAAAGAAGTGTTGACAATAGAGAAAGAGGCTCAGTAGAAGAGTCAGAAACAACACAATTTTCCTAGTAGAAAGTTGCAGACACAATTGATTTAGTTTGGATGTTTTTTTTGGGTTTCAGATGTTGCATTAGCAACAACAACAATGACAACTATTGCAAGTAGAAAATTCAAAAGGTACCAGATTGGGATATTGTCGAATTCATTTCTTGTTAATAGGGAGTGTTGAAAATAACAAGAAATGTTAAAATAGCATCAAGAAAGACCCTAATTTAATTTGTCCTTGAATTACATTGGGAATAAAGATGTAACTACACATCTCATGACAACTTGCAGTAGTTAACTAAGTTAATTTTACTTATTTAGCTCATTTAATTCGAGTTGAGGGTCTAACTAGAGTCATGTAGAGTATCTCTTATAATTAGGAGTACTAGTTGAGTTTATTTTGGGTTGTAACTATTTAATTCAATCTAATTGAGTTAAAATTAGTTAAACTAGTTCCAATAGATGGAGGAATTAGTAGGAGCTCCAGTAGGGGGTGTAACATGCAGTGGTGGGGTGTAACCTGCAGCAGTGGGGTGTAACTTGCAGTAGTAGGGTGCAACCTGCAATAGTGGGGTGTTTTCATTCGAACAATGGGGCGCTACCTAAAGTGCGGTGTGCTTCTTCCTGCAGTGATCAATGAGCAAACTGAAAATTCACTCATAATTAACTCATGCATGTCAGATTAGAGAAAGACCCAATTGCGATTAGAGTTTAGGGAAAATGTATTATTAGTTGTAAAATAATCTAAATTAAAAGGATGGTGCATGCAGTTAAAGAAATACCTATGAGGATTGCATAATTCATAATTGAGGAATTTCCCCATTAAATAGGGGATAATTCCTTGAGGAACAATGCAAGGAATTAGGAGCTTGTAGGCTTGGATTTTTTTTAAGTATTGGCCAAAGGAAGTCAGTTAGGCAAAGGATAGAAAATACTTGTGTAAGTTGAACTCAAGGTTGAGAAGGGCATATTTTATTCATCCAGATTCTTTGACCAATGCAATATACAAATAATAGGGGTTTTTAGTAGTGGATTTCCCTGGAAAATTATACTGTTATGTGTGATTGAATTATTTCTCTTATATGCTTCATGATTTCATCGATCGTTTATTGTTTTCGCTGATGAGTAGAGTAGATTCAAGTCTATTGTTTTAACATATTACAATTAGTCGTGGCTTGTGGATGATATAGAGTGGACTTTTGATGTCTGATTTTGTATTGCTCCATAATATTTTGCACCAATTTGTATGTGGATTAAGCACCTTAATATGTTACAATTTCTTTTGGGACACCAAAACAAATGAAAATATCCTCAAAAAGAAATGTAATAACAACATTTTAAGTAGAAAAAGGAAGTGGCTTAGGTTCTACCCATTTTGTAACATAATTTGTGTTAATAAGAACATACCTCTTTTGTCTAGATGGAGGATTAATTAGACCAACAAAATATAAAGCCCATTTTTCAAAAGGCTCTATAAGTACCTAAGGTTGTAGAGGCATTTCATCTGACTGTATGGGTCTTCCCATTCTCTATCAATTGTCACATCTTTTGACATATTCCTTGGAATATCTAAAGAGAGAAGGCCAGTAATATACCAAAAGAAGGACTTTATATGTAGTTCTTCTATCAACACAGTGTCCTCTAGTTGGTTCATCATGGAAAACTTTTAATATATCTGGTACTTCATCTTCTCAAACACATCTTCATATGATTAGATTGGGTCCTGTTCGATACAAATCTCCCTCTATCCATGAGTAAGGTGCACTAGTCCTAATAACTTTCTTTCTTTCTTTGGTTGAAAATGTGGGGGAAAATTTCTTGTAGCCAAATAGTTAGCAATATATGCATACCAAGGGATTTTAGTAGACATTGCAAAAATATATTCATCAGGAAAATTATCCTTCATAGGGGTATCAATATTATCATTTTTCATTCTGGAAAGGAAATCAATGACTGTGTTTTCCTTTCCTGGCCTATCCAGAATAATAATATTGAATTTTTTAGTAATAGCAACCATCTAGTAAGAATTCCATTAGTAATTGGTTTATTTATTAAATATCTAATAGAAAAATGACCTATATGAATGAAATTTTCATAACCGGTAATATAATGTCAAAATTTATTGATGGCATGAAAAACAACTAAAAACTTCTTTTTTGTTACTATATAATTTAACTCCGTAAGAGTCAAATTTTTACTTGTGCAATAAATAACATAAGGATTCATATTTTTCCATCCCAAAACAACACCTAAAGATGTATCTAAAGCATAAGTCGAAATGTGAAAAGGGAGAGACCAGTTAGGCCCTCTTAAGATTGGTATTTCAAGGAATTTTTTTGCTTCAATGATTCAAATTGTTTCTAGCAGTAAAAATTCCAAACAAAGTTGCAATCCTTTTTGATAAGTTTAAAGAGTGGAGAAGCTATTTTTGTGAATTTTTCTCTGAATCTTCTATAATATCCTGTAAAACCAAAAAAAAAATCTAACATATATTTGACAAGTGGGCACTAAAATTTTAGATATTACCTCTACCTTAGATGCATCCACCTTGATTCCATCACTTGAAATATGGCATCCTAAAAATATTTCCTCGTTAAATATCATAAAACATTTCTCACGACTTAATGAAAGTTTTTCTTCTTTACATCTAATGAGAACTTTTTCTAATTTTCAAGGGCTTCTTCAAAAGTATTTCCATAGACAGTGAAATCATCCATGTAAACTTCCACACAATCATGAATCAAGTCAGAGAAGATACCTATAACTTCTCTTTGAAATGTTGCAGGTTCATTACATAATTCAAAAGGAAGTACCCTATAATCATATGTACCCCACAAACATTTAAAAGTTGTTTTATCTTGATCTTATGGTGCCATTTAGTTTTGGTTATATCGACTGAAACCATCTAAAAATGAAAAATATTTCTTCCCTGCTAAAGTATCTAGGACTTGTTCAATGAAAGGTAGTGGAAAGTGATCTTTTAAAGTATCCTTATTAAAGTCCCTATAACAAATGCACATTCTCCACTTTCCATTCTTCTTACAAACAATCACTAAAGGTGAGACCCATTAACTATCAAATATCAGATAAATGAAATTCACATTAATAAAATTTTGTAATTCCTCAATAATCTCTCTTAGATTGGGAGTCATTCTTCTCTAAGGTTGTCTAACTGGTTTGGAATTTTCTTGAATGAAAATGTGATGCATATATGTGTTAGGATCAGTTACATTCATATTAGTATATTCCCATGCATATGCAGAATAATTTTTTTGTAACATCTTTATAAGTTGTTTCTTTTGGAATTCTTCCAGGTTACTATTAATGTTTAATGTTTTACGTGAAAAGATTTCCACTAAATAATTGCCAAACTTTTCCATAAAATGTAAAGCTAATTTAGGTTGACGAGTTGATAAATATTCAATATTACATTACTCTTGAAAACTTTGATATTGTTCACACTATGAAGAAGAATAATTATTATTCATTAAATTCATTAATTGATCTTCTTCATCAATTTGTGAAAGAGTAAATATAGGATGAATATCTTCAATGTCTTAATTATCATCATCAATATGAAATTATCTTTCTACTATTATTTTTTCAAGTGGATACAATGTGAATTTCTTAGTAGAGATACCATCAGAAATTTACATGTCACTAGATCTACAACTTATGAATGCCTCCGCTGTAGCTAGCCAAGGTTTACCAAGGATCAATGGATGACCTCCTAAATTATTCTTGGGAGTTAAAATAATAAAATCAATAGGATATTCCCATGAATCTAAAGACACATATACATCTTCCAATATACAAACATGTTTGATAAAAAATCTATTTGCTAACTGTAACAAGTTTGGGGTATTTAGAAGATTGGGAAGCTTTAATTGATCCATATTTTTCTTGCTCATGATATTAATGGATCCTCCTAAATCAATCAGATTGTTCAAAATTTCAATACCATTGATGTGTATTTTTGAAATAGTGCTACCTAGATCTAAATATTTTTGAACTATTGGTTTCCCCATCATAATATCTGCAATCTTTCCTACCAATTAAGTAGATATATATATATATATATATATATATATATATATATATATATATATATATATATATATATATATATATATATATATATATATATATATATATATATATATATTTTTTTAATTTTTTTTAATGCACAACTCCTTTATTATTGCAAATATAGGTATTTCATTTATAACTTGAAGTAAAGGAATTTTAATGAAAATGTTCTTTCATTCATCTAGCATATCATAATTAGGTAAAATCATTTTCCTTTGTATTCTCTTATCAATTTGGAGCCTTTCTGGAAAAGGGTGATTTTGTAGGGAGATAGAAGGTTGCTCTACTAGAGGAATTGTGGGAGTTGATTTTATTTGGTTGTCACCTAAATGAGTAGGAACATATTCCTTTGGAGGAGTCTTTTCTTGATCAAGATGTGTCTAGTTTTCAAGAACTTTATGCTCCTTAATTTCTTGGATGACAACTGGCGGTGACTTATTTTACAAAACCCTACTAGACCTAGAGGGGATATCATGCAAGCTTGCAAATTTTGACCCTCAACATTATAAATGGGTTATTGAGGATTTTATTATTGTGATTCATAAATGGTTGAGTAGGTATTTGATTAGAATTTTGAGGAAATGGAGTAGATGGAAGACGAAGTTGTTGATTTGGAAATTGGGGTTGGAATTGTGGTTGGGAAGGTCGTGAAGGATGAGGGGGTAATATTGAGGTTGGTATTGAGGATATGGCTCTTGGAATTGAGGATACTAAGGATTTATACTATAAGAGTTTTTCTAACCTTGTGCCCAAGATGGATTTTGAGGTTGAGGTGGCTAAGGTTTCCAAGGCATATGTGGATTCCAATTACTCTATGGTTGTGCATATGATTGATATTGAGTATTGGGACCTTGTGCTATATTTTATTATTGAGGCTACTAAGGTATATTAACAATGAAGCAAAGTGATTCATCTTGACTTGTAACGACTTCATCTTGGAATACAACCTTAAGCCCTAGTATTGAAGGACATTCTTTTGTATCATGGTTTTCTGCACATATGACACAGATCACTACACTATCAAGAGGAGATTCTCTTAGAGCATGCTTTTTCCTACATATGGGACATAAAATAGATAATGGAGCATTCTCAACTTTTCACTTGTTTTGTATCTTTAGAGTATCTAGTTGTTCATTAACATTTGCAAGGGTATATGTTTTAAAATTGTCAAGAAAATTTCTTAATTCTTCTCTACTTGCTATTCCAGATGCATATTTTCTTACTCTTGACATTATTGGCTCTCTTGGGTTCTTACCATATCTTGTCCTACCTCTTGAAATGTGTTTGTACAACTCTGAAATTTCATCAAATGATAATTGGGAGACATCTCCTTTTCCCATTAAATTGAGAATATCAATCCACTCATCCCTTATGGTTTTTAGGAAAAGAATTTTTAATGTCTCCTCGTCTAAATTGTGCATCTTATCCCTTTAGATACTGTAGGCAAATCTTTCCACCAAATCTTCAAGGCTTTGATCTTCTCTTTAATCCATATTAAATACTTCATCCTAAAGATTACAATGCATACAATAATATTTGTATCTTTCTAGGAATATCCTTTTCATATCGTCCCATGTTCTAATAAAATGTGTTCCTAGGCCCATAAACCATATAAGAGCTGCATATTTTTGAGTGGATGGAAATAGTTTCAACTTTTAGTATCAAGTAAATAGTCATATGATCTATGGTAGTGTAAAAAATTCAGAGAAGTGTACGGAAATGCTTCACTTAAGTCATTAGTGACAAGTAACAATAACAACGAAATTTTTGTGTTTACAATTCAGATTTGCAATGAAAAAAAAGAAAAACCCTGCAGCGAAAGATCATATGAAACTAGAAATATATAACAATGAAGATAACAATATAGCAACCCAATGGATCATATGAACAAGTAAAATGATATTAACGAAAAATATACAACTAGTGAGGAGAATCATATAAAATTGGGTCTATAGATCCCCCTCTACGGGATGGGTCCTTTTGATGTCCTTGTGCTTTAGTGATCTATTTCTCTCTCTCAACTTGCAATGGGCAAAAAAAGAAAATAGCTTGAACTCAGGTGGGAGTTCAAATGTGACAGGATGATAGTGGTGACGATGAGAATGGCCATGGTGAAAAATGAATTGAAAAACCTTATATTTATAACAAGGTGTTGAGCTAAATTAGGAATTATAAAATAATAAAATATTACTGACCAAACCAAAATCTAGTTGTTGAGAATACTTTATTATGCTTTTGAGAGGGAAAATATATTCAAAATGGTCAAATATCTTTATTTATAAAGTGGGAGAAGTAATTAACAAATAAAAATGATTTATTAATCACTTCGTGATAATTAAGAATTTTATTATTATTAAATAATGATTTAATAATTATCTCATAAGGAAAATATGGAAGAAATAAGGAATAATAAATAAATGGAAATTTATTTAAATATTCTAAGGTGATTAAGTCAAAATTAAATAAGAAATAATTATAAATAATGATTTAACAATTATTTCTAGAGAAAATGAAATAAATAATGATTTATTGAATTATTCTCATTGTTGGCATTATGGTGTGCATGAATCTAGCTAGCTGATGTTGGCATTGGTCTGTCATTGTAGCTAGCTCGTGTTGGCATTGATATAAACCCTTGTAGCCTAGCTTATGTGTATATTCCATTTATTATAGAATGGTTGTAGTTTATTATGTTGGAATTGGGATGATTGTACTGGCATTGATGTCAACAGTATGATGTCACTCATGTTGGTCAGATGTTGGCATTTTTATGGTTGATGGTTGATGGCGCACTAGTTGAGTTGGCAACTAGGTCTTCATCTAAGTCTTCATGTCTATGCTTATGAGGATGACTTGTTGCAATGATGTATTAGCTTGATGATGATGCTACAGTATATTGCAGGATAGTTTAGAGGTGTTGTAGCTTGTTCAGATGTTTGTTGGAGAGTAGAGGACTTGTTGGCACTCTTTCCAACCTTGTTTGTTGGCCTTTTAGGTCAATTTGGAAGTGACACTTGGGAGACATGTTTGATCCACTTGCAGATGTGTAAGAGGGTATGCTAGAGTTCTAAAGGCTTGTATATATGCTAGAGAAGAGGATCCAATAGGTGTCAAAGGTTCTGGGTTGAAGGCTTGATGTTTTTCTTCATCCTTTGCCCTATTCGCATGGAGCCAAACCTGTGGGAGTGATAGAAAGGTTCCAGTTGCTGGAATATAGGCTTATGGGAGTGACTGAAGGTTCCAGTCGATTTCATCTAGTGGTAATCCTGCGGCTGAGGATTTTCATGATATTTTCTCCATTTTCTCGTGCAAATTAGAAGAAAATTAGCAAGGAAATTCCCAAAGGCTTCGAGAAAAATTTGTGAAGGTTGAAAATGTTTTGAAAAGGTCCTCCAATGATGTGAAATCACTAAGTGAAAAATTAGTGGTCTTAGAGGATTGATTTTGTCCAATTTGTGCACCCTTGATCCTAGTCCCAGGCTCAATTTTTCCCTACATGTTTTATATATTTGATTTTGGAGATGAGCGAAGATTGATGTTGAGTGTGTGTGTAAGAGAAGGGTGCATAGAGTGAATATGCTTCAGACCTATTGGAGAGAATAGATGATTCAGTGTATGAGCTCTCATGGCAGCAATATGAGCAAGTCTATTTATTGAAGCATAGTATTAATTTGGATATCCATATTTCAGACCAATGATGCAGAGAGTTGAAGCAGAGTTTGATATTGATGGAGCTCCATATTGGTGACCCTCACATTTGTTTTTGTGGGAGATGCTAATGGATTTGGAACATATCCATAGTGTCTTATGTTATTTATTGTATTATGCATCATTCATATTTTGGTGTGAGGGTTTGTTGTGAGTTTTTTTCCAGTTGCTAGTTATATTATTTAGTTTTTGTTGGATACATTGTGACCACTATTTGCTTATGTGGAGAAAATATGTTTGTGGTGATTTTTTATATGATGATGTCTTGATGTTAGAGGTCATATTGCAAAGTTGAATCAAGTTGAGCTAAAAGTCTTGGGATCTAGTTTGAAAATACATGAAAGGAGGTTGACATAGAGTAGAGGAGTAGTGAATTCATGGATGTGGAGCAGTGATTACGAATTTTTAGCGAAAGGAATAGTTTCTCAATCCTATGGTAGTTGAATAGTCCAATCGGAGTTGGGCGAGGATCGATTAATCATGATGGATTTTAGCAGATGGTAGTCCATAGATCGGTGGAGAACATAGTGTTTCTAGATAATGAATAAAATCGAGAGTCTAGGATGATCAGAGTCAGCTAATTGTTTATGAGGTTGAGTCTCCATGTTGATGGGAGTCAGCAAATCTATGTAAAAGACATATTTTTCTTAATAGAATATTCAGAGTAGCGCAACAAAAAAAAGGGTGGTTTTTTCCCAGTGCAGGGTTTTCCACCAGATATATTGTGTCTCATGTGTTGATGTTTTCTTGTGTTCTTGTTGATGGTTATGTTTCTTATATGAATTATATGCATGACATAACCTAATTTGTTGATGGTTAATATATGTGATTCGGTAGATAAGTTTGAATTAGTAAAATTCTTTAAGAAGTCACACTATTGATTCACCTCCCCCTCCCCCCTCTTAGTAGTGCTCAAAATTTTCCAACACTCATGGGGTTTTTGGAATTTTAATGAGAAATAATTTAGGAAAAATAGTTTACTAAATTATTTCATATGATGAAAGAGGGTTTACCATGGTAAAATTAATCCTACCTATTTTATTTCGATCCACCTAGTAAGAAATGGCTAGGTGATCTTTTTTGGGTGATAAAAATCTACATAATACTTCAAACTCAAAAAGAAATGTCCCTGGATCCTCTGTTCTCAAGCCATGAATGTTAGGATGAATAGAAGGTGAGATATTTTTCATGGTGGCTATGGTATCTTCATCCAAGATGGGGAATCCAAAAGGATCTTCATCTCCACCTCTATCACCTCGACCTCCTCTACCACCTCTTCTTCCTCTTCCCATACCAATCCTAATTCCACCATCTCCCTTATGCAATTATCCTTCCCCTTCTGCTACCATTGTAGATTCTTCAAAGCTAATGTAAGGTTCAACAATTGGATTGTCTACTTCTTCCCTTGGCTCTTCTACTAGGGTTATGTTAGAAAAAAATTCCACCTCCTCTTAATTAGGCAATTCCAACTCCTATCCTAAGAGTTGTTCACCTATTGAAGAGATAAATATGACTCCTTCAATAGGAGATGTAGGTTATTAAAATACAACCTTTGTAGATGAGGCTCGTGAAACCCTAGGATGAATTTCAGGCCTATGTATCTCAGGAAGTCTATGTACACCTGCTATGGATGGAATGTGAGTGTTGGTGGATGGTGTGGAACCACATGGTCTAGAGGGGGTGGTTGGTGATGCTGGTATTAAACTTTGTCCTCTACCTATACTTAAAAATCTGCCCCTAGAATTTGATTCTCTATACATGCATCCTAAATGATTTTAATATGATTTTAATTATGCATCTAATATGATACGCAGATCAAAAATAAAATCCTATATACACTTCCCCAACAAGGGCACAAAAATGTAATGTAGTCTAATTGATAGTTACATTACTTCATTAATTGTCAAACGAAGGTTTGTTTACTTGTGAAGTGCATGTGCACAATATATGCTAGGAGTTCTATTTTTCTTTATCAAAGTATTGTTTAATATATTAAAGAAAATTACTGAATATAACTAAATCAAGATCAACAGATCTTAACTCTATGACATTCTCTTTCTATCAAACTTGAAAAGGACGAAATGTTATTTTAAAAACAAGATCAAATGACAAGAATTGAATAGAATTGAAATGGCTATTCTAATTGCATCAAATTGAAATAACTATTATACTTGCATCAAATGGAAATGACTATTCTATTTGCATTGAATCGAAATGACAACTCTAGTTGCATTAAATGAAAATGACTATTCTATTTGCATTAAATTGAAAGGATACTCTACTTGCTGAAATGAAATATTGTTCTACAACAACAAATTGAAATATTATTCTGCCAAACAGAATTGAAACCTATTCTAAAACCAAATTATTTGAAATCAAATGAACTAAAGAGAAAGAATAAAAATTCAAATTATGATAAATTACTAATGTGCGCAATGGAGATCTGAATCAATAAAAACATATAAATATGAGACAAAGTGGAAAATATTAATGAAAAGAACTAACAATTAAAATGTTTTTTTTGTGTTTTTCAATTATAAAGAGTGATCAATCCCATGCATTGAAATCAACAGTGAATAAATGAACAAAGGATTAAACAAAGTAAAATAACTGTAACTAAATGAATTGACAAAAAAAACAAAGCATCTAAACTATCTTACATCTCTATAGGGGGACTTCCTATTGAGTGTAAGGCACTATGAATTCAATTCAAATTTACTAAGGACACATTCACACTTCAGGAATAGAGTACTTACATTAATAAAAACATAAAGTCTTCCATAATTCCAAATAGAGTATTTATGATCTATTCTTCATTATCTCAACTTGTAGATCAAGGATATATTTATATGCTAGCAAATTCAATATTAAAGAAATAAATTTCGAGAGGCAAGTTTGTGGATTGACAACACTATCTTTGATTTTAAGTAAGAAACGGATCTAGCATGATTTTCTCTATCGTAGAAAATCATGCAGGTCATATTCTTCTACACATAAACTATTAGTTATCATCAGACTCGCTCACTTGAAGTCATCTTTTCCATGCTCACTTGATGCCAAAACCACTTCCTGAAACCCTTGTCGATAAATAGAACAATGTTGATCTGGATGTTTAACCCAATAGATTTTTAGTCCAATTGATCTGCTGAGTTGGTAGAATAGGTGGTTGACCATGTCCTCAAAAATTTTCATCTACTCATGTCCTTTATTCACTTTGAAAGTCTCTGCATCTTGTTTAACCATGGACTGAGTTACATAAAGTTTAGTTAGCTATGGAAATTGCACAATTCGGTAGCTAGAGAGATATTTAAGTTGATTTCATAAATAAAATGTAGGTCATGAGAAATAATCATTTGATACCTTTTATTATAACTGATAAGTGATTTGATGACATTAGAAAGTGAAAATGCATAAAAATCAAGTGTGGAAAAGATGGAAAAGGGGAAAAGAGTGTTAAAATTAAGGACAATTCGAGGATCCAACATGGGCGTAAGGATATTTGTAATATTTGATGTTTGGAGGAACAATTCATGGAATCAAGTGAACAACATGATCTTGATCACAAATAGGTGGGAGTATAAATATAAAAATATAAGACCACGGTCATCAGGTACGTATTCCAAGCTAAATGGTGGGAAAAACATCCTAGTGTGTGTTCATTTAGACTATTATGGCTAAATAAAATTGGAAAAGGTAATGAAAAAGGATTTGGAAAGGAAAAATGGCCTTTTTGTCATGTTTATTTATGAAAGAAAGGAAATTAGGAGAAAAGGAAGGTGAAAGGTCACAAGTTCCATGTGAGTGGTAAAATGAAGGAAATAATGAGAAATGAAGAAAATAGAGGGCTCATTGATAACAAGTCTTCCAAGGATCAGTTGGAAAGATTTTGTTCTAGCTTTTGAGCAAGGAAGGAAAAAGAAAGGAAAGGAAGGACAAGGAAAGGAAAGGAAAGAAAAGAGCAAGCAAGGAGGAGAATGTTCAAGCAACTTCAACAGGAATAATTGCAGGTAATATATTTCATGTGTGATTTCCTAGTTGGGTTTGACATGCATGGATTTGCATGTTGGTATATGGTTCTCTTGGTGCCAGTGGCATGGTTTTTCAGGTTATGACAGTGGTTTTCAACCTAGCCTTGCCTTTTTTCGGATATCCATGATGTGATGGGATTGTTTCTAAGTTTTGAGCTTTGGAATTTCTAGATGGTTTCAGAATACGGGGTGGAGGTGGCATCAGGAAAATTCCCAAAGGCCCAAGAATCCCTTGACCAATTTTGGCAAGATACACAGTAAAGCCTAAAGGTGGAGTCTCGGTTTAGGGCCTAGTGATCCGGTGTGGATTGTGTTAAGTCTTAAGAGACCGGTGTCTTGATTTAGGGCCTAATGATCTAGTGTGGATTGCGGTAAGGCTTGAGAGACAAGGAGATGGAAAATTCTTCAAGGATAGTGATGGAGTACAGAGGCATTACAAGCTTGGTTTGGTTTTGTGATATTTGTGTGGTTTTGGTGAGCACGGTTTAGTGAGGGTGAAGGTGGTTTAACCCTTAGATTCCCTTGGTTTTTTTTCGATTGGTTTATCCATGGGATCCCACATTCATGCTTGGAATATGGCACGAGGGTGATTGGCTGAAAGAAATATTTGGTTCAGCCATGTCTATGGTCGGGTGGTACGTCAAAGTCTATAATCTGGTTGGTTTTGCCTATGTTTAATAAAATCTAAGTTCTCCTTCTTTTGTACTTGTTAATATGTGGCTTCAATGGCTGTTATCTCATTGTTATTTTCATGGTTTAATTCTAGTTATAAGCATGGTTATATGACTATTTATTTTCATGGTTATTTCATGTATTTACTTGTAAGTGAAATGATGATGGATGCAACACCTAAGTGATGTCAAAACAATTAAGGGAAGATGGTGATGATCCTTCTTGTTAAGTCTCACATGAGTTATCGGTCATTTATGCTATGCCTTGTATTCATTTCCTATAGATTTCATTGGTGCCAAGTGTTTGACAAAATGTCATTCTCTATTGGGGATGTTCAAGCCTACTCCTAGAGTTAGTTTTGATTTGTAATTCTTGTCATTATGTAATTTATGAATTCTAAAATTGTCATTGAGTTATGGGTAGTGAACTGGGCTCTAGGCTTGAAAATGTGGCTAAAATTTTGGAGACGCAGGCACAACTCTAGGTAGAAAAATCCCTGGACGCTTGCATACCCATGTTGTGGAAGCATCTGGAGCCTTTTGGATGTTTTCTTGTCCATATAAATGGAGTGTCTGGGGGTTTAGTGGTCTTAAAAATTAGTGGGACCTAGGGGTTGGTTGCTTTAGTGGTTGGGATGGTTCCTAGGAGTCCTATTGCTAATGTGGAAGGTCTGTGTGATGTGTTTTCATCGGTTCCACTTCCTTAAGGTGACTTAGGAGGTCAAATAATATCATAGTAACTTCTTGTCACAGGTTTACCCCGGTTGGCCATTTACTTGGGTAGATGTGGGAGGAGGGCGTTATAGGGAGGCTTTTGGGAGTCTCAAATACCTTAGAATGATTATCCAAGATTCTTCAGAGATTGAGAGAAATAAATGATTTCGATGTTTGGACATATAGTGAGTATAATTGTGCAATTATACCTTTTTGTTCTTTCTTCAACATATTTTTCATGCCATTAGAGTTGATTATTTTCCCCAACTTCCCTGTGATGCCACTTAATTCAATTTCCTTTCCTTCCTAGGAAAATGCCATGAAAAGTTCTTGAAAATTAAAATATTTCATCCC
This sequence comes from Pinus tabuliformis, assembly GCA_031772625.1. Classification (NCBI taxonomy): domain Eukaryota; kingdom Viridiplantae; phylum Streptophyta; class Pinopsida; order Pinales; family Pinaceae; genus Pinus; species Pinus tabuliformis. Next base: position 700,561,782 of record CM062815.1, on the reverse strand, counting down.
CAAAGATTGTAACCATTGGAATCCTAATACAACATCAACACCACCCATTGGAATGGAAATCATTATACTATTCAACACAGGTAACCCCATGGTTAGATTGATATTATCGAACTCCCCTGAGAAATTTATAGTTCCTCAATTTGAAACCATCACTTGACACTTTGGTGCTAGATATAGGAAGCAATTCAATTCCTTGGCTATCTTACAATGAATAAAATTATGGGCACTGCTAGAATAGATCAACACTATTACCATTTTTTTCTTGATATATCCTTCTATATTAAGAGTTTGAGGAGTGGTAATTCTTGCCAATGCATTGAAATATAAAGTCAAATCCATTTCTTCTTTCTCTGGGGTTGGTTCCTGGTGAATATCCTCATATTTTGATGTTTCTTGTTCCTTCTTTCTCCTTTTTACTCTAGTTTTTGTGGTGTCAACATTGTTGGTTGTGGGAGGCTATGAGAAACAACACTTCCATCTTTATAGTTTTGAGTGTTATACTTCCGTGTTGCCATAATTTTGCTTTGAAATTTTATTGCCACCTTGCATACCTTCTCTAATGAATTAGGTTCCCAAAGGTGAAACTCATGTTGGATGTTATCCTTTAAAGTCCCATGAAGACATCAATCATATGCTCCTCTGGAATATCATTTACCTTGATATTCAATATTTGTAATTCCTCAATGTGCTCTGCCATTGAACCCTTTTGTTTGAGATTTATCAATTGGTTAAAGAAGGTATTGCTCTTTTTATCCTCTTAATGTGCTACCAATTATTCTGTAAAAATTGTCCAAGTGTAAATTCGTTTACGATAACAATGCCATCGATACCACACAAATGAATTTTGTTCTAAATACAAAGATGCAATGTGTAACTTTTGTGTGTGGGGCACATAATGTAGATCAAATAATTTCTCTATCTATAGTATCCATGTTACCAGATCCTTTCCCTCAAAGTTCCTCATATCGATCTTTGGGATGTGGTTAGTCTTCAATGCACTTTTGGAGTCTCTAAAATCATAATTTATATTCCTTTTGTCCTCATCATGATTTTCATGGAGTACCTTGTCACCACTAGGAAATATTTCTTGTAGAAACTTTGTCAAACCTTCCTTCAAACCTTCCAGGTCCCTTTTCATTTCTTTTTTTAAACCATCCTTCAAAGCTTCCATCTTGACATTCATCATTTCTTCCATGTTATATTTTTAACCATTCTTCAAACCATCCATCCTAGCTTCTAGTTAATTTTTGGTTACTCTTTGCGAGTGTGAAATTTGTTGCACTTGGTCTCATAATTTTGATATATCATGTTACATTTATTCCTCTTCTTCATGCATCATACTATAGCTTTACGTTGTCTTACTTTATGTTGATTTTAGGGCCTCAATATTAAAACCATTGTATCTTTGTAATTTCAACACTCTAAGGTCTATAATTTCTTCATGTGGTAGCCCTCTAAGTCTTCTTTCCAATGCCATAATTCAGACCGAGATTGGATTCCTCAAGATAAAGTTATGCCCAATCTCCCATGATGACCTAACTATGGACTATTTCATTAGAAAGAACGTGTACAGAATTCTACATGTCAGTGTTTCAACCTTTATAGATGAAAAACTACAATCCATGTGGTTTTAGTCACTTTTTATGAAATTGAAATTCGATGCTTGTAGAGAAAGTTATGACAATTTTTTCTAGCTCACCTATTTGAGATTGAATGCTGGAGCATGCAAAAACCCTAACTTTTTTGGATAATATCTCAAAAAATATAGCAAACCAGGATCTAAATTTTTTACATGAAGTTCACTAAGATTTAAGCTCGACGTGGTAAAAATTTCATCTTCTCAAGCATCATAGAAAAAAATTATAGCAACAATTCCAAGATGAATTGTTTGAAGCAGTGAAATCCTAGAATCCAAAGCTCTGATACCAAATGTTATGCAACCAAATCCCAAAGCATAAGTTAAGATAGATAAATGACTTGAAAATTAGCCTCTTCGAGGGGGAATTCTCCTTTACATCACATAAATGAGAAATTATTGGATTATTCAAATGAAAATACCTCCTTGGTATATATGGGAGTCTAAAGGGTCACAATTTAATCAACGCCCACATAAATGTTGGAAATAATACTGAGAGGGGGGGGGGGGTGAATTAGTATTATCTAATTCTTTTAATAAATCTTCCTTATTTGTTCTTTGAATTATTTTTGCACGTCAGTACCATAAAATAATGAGCATGAACAAAGAAAACAGATAGTCACACCAAAGAACACAAGATGTAAGGTGGAAACCCAATGTGGGTGAAAACCACCTGCTGCAATATGTCTCTATCTTCTTTCAAATTAGAAACTCCTTTTACAATGGTTTTGTACTGGTGCAGTCCTTTACCAGTACGCAGGCTGCAACCTGCAGAGAGCTACAACTCTCTCTCTCGTTTTCCAGTCTCTCCTGGAAGGGAGCTACAACCCCCTACTTCTTTTCTTACAAGGACCACTTTTCATAAATTTTCAAACTGGATCCAACAACAACTTTGAAGCTCATAATCAAACAACCTTCTGAATCACCCAATCATCAGATCCATACATATACAATGATATTATGAGAGTTATCAACCAGATCTAGTACATCAGATCACATGAAGATAAGTCATTTTAAACCGATCCAAAACTGAAGTTAATCATAATCATTCACTCAATCACTGCTGTTATCTGAACATAATATCAGAACCAAACCTCACTTCAACAGCCCAGATCATAAAAATGATAAACAAAGATTTTAAGAGAAGTAAGCAGCTTCACCCATGTACTGCCTGCTTACAGTACGCACTCTGCTCAACTGCTCGCCTGCTTACGTACGCACCCTGCTCAACTGCTCGCCTGCTTACGTACACACCCTGCTCAACTGCTCGCCTGCTTACGTACGCACTGTAGTCAACTGCTCACCTGCTTACCCCACTCTGTGTCCATTGAACTGCTTGCGGACCTCCGCACCTGCAACCCTTCTGTGCCTGCGTACCGGCGCACCTGAAACGCTTCGTTCCAGCGTATATACGCACTTTTCTTTTACTGTACCTGCGTACCTTCGGGCATAGATGATTTCAAGACTTCAAGAATAACCCAGACAGTCAGATCTATAGATCTGAACATGCGCCGAAGAGATCTCAATCCATCAGTAGATTCGCCTTATTTAGATCTAGACATTACTCCCAAGAGATCATAATATTACAGATCTAGCTCTCATAAGATGTTCAACCCAAAACATACACAAGCCAAATGATCTCCTTTGCTTTATATACGAAAGCTCTTCCTTAAATCATGGATCAATACCACGGGCCGACACCATAATGACACAAATACCGTCGGCTAAATACCAAAGGTTAAACATAAGAAACCCCACGTGTGCTTTTCTTTGCCTTGAAATGTGTGCACTGGGGGTACGCACCTCCTGAACTGCTGACTTGCGTATCAGGCCGCGGTCCCTTCACGGTGTACCTGCGGGTACGCACTTTCTGGACTAATCACTTGCGTACTTCTTAATTTTCAACATATTGAGAGCCTTGCCATGGGTGTTGCCATCAAGTACAACATCTGTAACATATAGCCATACCAGAAACATAATGCCAACAATCTCCCCCTTTGGACTTGATGGCAACCTCAAGACTTCAGCTTCATTCTCCCCCTTTGACATCAAGGGCAAAGGGTTATGCTCCCCCTAAGAACATGCTCCCCCTGAATATGAACCAGATCTGCAATGAAGAACCATAATCCACCATGAAAGAGATAGAGACATATTGCAGCTACTTCCAAGATCTCCTTCTGCACATCCTCCATAATGCCAACAATGCATTATATGCTCCCCCTAAACCTGTACCATCAATCAGAAGAGGTTCAACAATAAGATGATGCATCAACAACCCCCAGCTTTTGCCTGAGGTATTCAAAAGTGTCCCTGGGCAATGGTTTGGTGAGTATATCAGCAACTTGTTCCTTAGAAGGAACATACTCCAACTTGACCTTCTGTTCAAGCACTTGTTCCTGGAGAAAATGATACTTGATTGGTATGTGCTTGGTTTTTGAATGCATAACAGGATTCTTTGAGATGCTGATTGCACTTGTGTTATCACATAAGATGGGGATAGGTGGTGTACAAGTGATTTGAAAATCTTGCAAAGTCTGCATCATCCAAAGGAGTTGAGTGCAACAAGATGCAGCAGCAACATATTCCGCTTCAGCTGTAGACAAGGCAATCGAACTCTGTTTCTTGCTGAACCAAGATACCAGTCTGGAACCCATAAAGAAGGCACACCACTTGTACTTTTCCTGTCATCCACGCTTCCGGCCCAATCTGCATCTGTATAAACATGAAGTGTAAGATCTGTATCTCTAGGATACCATAAGCCATAATTTTGAGTCCCTTGAAGATATTTGAAAATTCTCTTCACTGCCTGAAGATGAGTCTCTTTCGGATTTGCTTGAAATCTTCCAACTATTCCAACTGCATGCATGATGTCCGGTCGGGTACCTGTCAAATAAAGTAAACTTCCAATCATAGATCTGTAGGTTGGTTGATGTACTGCTGCAGATTCATCATTTGCACTGAGGCTACATCCTGTGACCATGGGTGTACATACTGGTTTTGCATCTTCCATGCCATATTTCTTCAAAATCTGTTTGAGATACTTGGTTTGAGATAAAAAGATTCCTCCTTCCTTTTGTTGGATTTGCAAACCAAGGAAATATGTCATTTCTCCTAGCAAGGACATTTCAAATTCTTTCTGCATGACCAAGGCAAAGCTTTGACTCATAGCTTCTTCATTGCTGCCAAAAATAATGTCATCTACATACACAACAAGTATTAGTAATTTGTCATTTTCAACTTTTATATAAAGATTGCTATCTGCTGATCCTTTTGAAAAGCCTTGTTGATGAAGATATTTGTCCAAACGGTAGTACCAAGCCCTTGGAGCTTGTTTGAGACCATAGAGAGCCTTTTTCAATCTGCATACAAGATTTGGATCATTTCCAAGAATGAACCCATCTGGCTGTTCAATGTATACTTCTTCTTCCAAGTCTCCATTCAGAAAGGCTGATTTTACGTCCATTTGAAATACTTTGAAGTTTTGAAAACTTGAGAGAGAAAGGAACATTCGGATGGCCTCAAGTCTTGCAACAGGAGCAAAGGTTTCTTCAAAGTCTATTCCTTCTTGCTGCGCATACCCTTTACAAACAAGTCTGGCCTTGTTTCTAATTACTTCTCCATTTTCATTCAATTTATTTTTGAAGACCCATTTTGTTCCGATAACATTCTTATCCTTTGGTCTAGGAACCAGCTCCCAAGTGTTGTTCTTTTCGATCTGCTCAAGTTCTTCATCCATTGCTTTCATCCAACATTCATCTTTGCATGCCTCTTTCACATTTTGTGGTTCAGTAGAGGAGAGTAATGCCAAATAGCTTGAAGCTTCTGCAACTGTTCTTCTTGTTTGTACACCTGCTTCTTTCTGCCCCATAATCTGAGATTCTGGATGATTCTTCTGAACATAACTGGATGGAGTCTTTTCTTCTATTCTTGTTTGCTCCTCTAGTTCTTCTTGAGGTTCTTCTTGAGGTTCTTCTTCTTCATCATTCTGTCATTGGGGGTAGCCTTCATCTTCTTCGATGTCTTCATGATGTACTTGCCTAGGAATGTATCCCTTCTCATCAACCACTACATCAATGCTGTAAAAAATTCTGCCAAGTCTTTTATTGTAGCATTTGTATGCTTTGCTATGTGGAGAGTAACCAAGAAGAATGCCTTCATCTGCTCTAGGTTCAAGTTTGCCAAGCTGCTCATCAGTATTCTTGATATAGCATTTGCTCCCAAAGATTTTGAAGTGCTTTACCGAAGGAGTCCTACCACTCCAGAGCTCATGAGGAGTTTGAGTTCTATTCACCCGGACATTTGTTTTGTTGAGAATAACAACCGCAGCATGTGCAGCTTCACCCCAGAAAGTTGCGGGAGTTCCTGACTCATCAAGCATAGCACGAGCCATTTGTTGGACTGTTCTGTTCATTCTTTCCACAACTCCATTTTGCTGAGGAGTTCTTGCTGTAGAGAATTCTCTTCTTATCCCATGTTCTTCACAGAAATCGAAAAATTCATTTGAAGTAAATTCCCCACCTCTGTCGGATCTGAGGCACTTAATTTTGTGACCTGATTCATTTTCAACCAAGTCTTTGAAGGATTTGAATTTTTCGAATGCTTCATCTTTGTGCTTCATAAGTCCTAACCAGACAAACCTGGAGAAATCGTCAATGAATAATATCAAGTATTCTTCTCCTTGAGGTGTTCTTTTCCTGAAAGGACCGCATGTATCTGTATGTACTAGCTCAAGAGGCATGCTAGCTGATCCTTCTTTCTCTGGAAAGTTAGTTCTGGTTTGTTTTCCAAATTGACATGATTTGCATATGGTGTTGTCAGGAATTTTGATATCTGGAAGATCGCGAACTGCCTGATATTTGCATGCTTTCCTTATTTGTGAAAAGCTTAGATGTCCCAACCTCCGATGCCATAACCAGTTCTCATCATCCTTGCTCAGATAGCATTGTTGTTGTCCTTCTTCAAATATGTACAGATTATTTCGAGTTCTTTTGCCTTTGATCACTGTTTTACCTGTATCAAGATCACGAACAAGACATCCATTTCATCTGAATATAACCTCGGTTCTTTGATCACACATCTGGCTGACACTTAGAAGATTATGCTTCAATCCATCAACATACAAAACATTTCCAGCTTTGACCTTTTCTTTTAACTGAGCAATGCCTTTTCCTTTTATAGTTGCAGGAGTATCATTTCCAAAAGAGACTTTCTTTCCCTTTTCTAGAGCAGAATAAGACTCAAGTTTTTCTTTATCACCTGTCATATGCTTCGAACATCCACTGTTAATGTACCATAGATTTTCCTGTCCCTCTGCATAAAATGCTATCCCACATCTTTCTGTTTGAGGTTCCTTTATTCTCCATGTTTTGGTGCTTGAGGCTTGTTCCTTTTTCTGCTGAAACCTGCTCCTGCATTCAGAGTCTTCATGACCAAAGTTATTGCAAATAGAACATTCAACTTCATTTTCAAGAACCGAAAAGTTGTTATAGGTCCTTTTTGTAATCCCCGTCATACTTCTTTGTTTTTGAGCTTCCCTAGTCATGATCGTTTTATATGCAACACATTGAGCTGCTTTGTGACCAAAGTTATGGAAAGAAAAGCATTGTCCATTGAAGAAACTTCTGCGGTTATCGAATCTACCAGCCAATTGATTGTAATTTCTATTGTCATCTATTCTTGAACCAAATTGAGAAGATTTTACCTATGACTGGTTGTAGCTTTTGTTCACCCTTAAGATGGATTGCCCCTGATAGTTTCTGTTTGTAATTCGTCCCTGCTTTACCTGATGATCTTCATTGTGCTTTTGCTCATTTCTTCTTGCTGCATCAAGATAACTTTTTGAGGTGGATGCTTGAGAAGTTTTTTCATTATAGCCCAGACCTGTCTTGTTTAGTGGAGACCGCTGCACATTGATAATCTCATCCAAGGTTTCAGATCCTTTGACAAACTCAAGATTAATAGCTTTTGTTTTCTCAATCTCTTTTCTAAGACCAACAATTTCACCTTCTAATTTTTCAAGATGTTTTTCTTTTTCATCAATTTGAAATTGTAGAGTATCAATGATCATATTCTTTTCTTCTATACATCTCTTGAGTCTAGTAATTTCATCATAAAGGTTATCCACATCTATAGCATCCATATAATCATCATCTTCAAATGCCATTAACAACTTATATTCATTACCTCGTTCATCTTCATCACTGTTTGATAGACCATCACTATCTTCATGAGTGTAGTAGCTTTTCTTATTTGCATTATGTTTCTTGTTCCATCTAGCAGGTTCCTTTCCTTTATCCTTATAAGGAAATTTTGCAGCATAATGACCTACTCTTCCACAAGAAAAGCATTTAAAAGGTAACTTACCTCTGAACCTTCTAGAACCCCTTTGAAGATTTCTGACAAAATTTGATTCTTCTTCTTCTTCTTTTGAGACGTGGCTTGCTTCATAATAATCTCCTTTGCCTGATGCCTTGAAAGCAACTTCTCTTCTGTCTGATGGACCTCCCTTTCTCATTTCATAAGCAGTTAGAATTCCATGTAGCTGAGACATAGTAAGGATTCATAGATTTTCCTTTTCTTCTATTGCAGATACTTTAGATTCAAACTTGGGAGACAATGATCTTAGAACCTTTTCAACCACAATAGCCTCTTTTATTTCTTCACCCAAATTTTTCATACAATTAACAACCTCATCTACCCGAAGAAAATAGTTAGCCACACTTTCATCATTATACATCTTGAGAGTCTCATACTGAATTCTGAGAGTTTGAAGTTTAGCACGCTTTACCTGTTCATCTCCTTCATAGCTCGTGACAATTTTGTCCCATATCTCTTTTGCGGATTTATAGTGCATTACCTTCATGAATTCCGATTGGGATATACATCCTAATAGAGTACTGACAGCTTTCGCATTTGTTTCATACTTCTTTTTCTCGGCTGCATCTGTAGGAGTGGCTGAAGGAAAAGCGTAGCCTGTCTCTACGATGTCCCAAACTTCTGTACCAAGAGATTTAAGATAGGCAGTAACTCTTACCTTCCAATAATTGAAGTTTGTCCCATCAAAAACCGGTGGCCTGATTGATGCTTCTCTCTCGTAGTTGCTCATGATGAACGATCTACCTTCAAGCGATCAAGCTTTTCTGAAGGACCTGCTCTGATACCAATTGTTGGAAATAATACTGAGAGGGGGGGTGAATCAGTATTATCTAATTCTTTTAATAAATCTTCCTTATTTGTTCTTTGAATTATTTTTGCATGTCAGTACCATAAAATAATGAGCATGAACAAAGAAAACAGATAGTCACACCAAAGAACACAAGATGTAAGGTGGAAACCCAATGTGGGTGAAAACCACCTGCTGCAATATGTCTCTATCTTCTTTCAAATTAGAAACTCCTTTTACAATGGTTTTGTACTGGTGCAGTCCTTTACTAGTACGCAGGCTGCAACCTGCAGAGAGCTACAACTCTCTCTCTCGTTTTCCAGTCTCTCCTGGAAGGGAGCTGCAACCCCCCTACTTCTTTTCTTACAAGGACCACTTTTCATAAATTTTCAAACTGGATCCAACAACAACTTTGAAGATCATAATCAAACAACCTTCTGAATCACCCAATCATCAGATCCATACATATACAATGATATTATGAGAGTTATCAACCAGATCTAGTACATCAGATCACATGAAGATAAGTCATTTTAAACCGATCCAAAACTAAAGTTAATCATAATCATTCACTCAATCACTGCTGTTATCTAAACATAATATCAGAACCAAACCTCACTTCAACAACCCAGATCATAAAAATGATAAACAGAGATTTTAAGAGAAGTAAGCAGCTTCACCCATGTACTGCCTGCTTACAGTACGCACTCTGCTCAACTGCTCACCTGCTTACGTACACACCCTGCTCAACTGCTCGCCTGCTTACGTACGCACCCTGCTCAACTGCTCGCCTACTTACGTACGCACTGTAGTCAACTGCTCACCTTCTTACCCCGCTCTGTGTCCATTGAACTGCCTGCGGACCTCCGCACCTGCAACCCTTCTGTGCCTGCATACCGGCGCACCTGAAACGCTTCGTTCCAGCATATATACGCACTTTTCTTTTACTGTACCTGCGTACCTTCGGGCATAGATGATTTCAAGACTTCAAGAATAACCCAGACAGTCAGATCTACAGATCTGAACATGCGCCGAAGAGATCTCAATCCATCAGTAGATTCGCCTTATTTAGATCTAGAAATTACTCCCAAGAGATCATAATATTACAGATCTAGCTCTCATAAGATGTTCAACCCAAAACATACACAAGCCAAATGATCTCCTTTGCTTTATATAGGAAAGCTCTTCCTTAAATCATGGATCAATACCACATGCCGACACCATAATGACACAAATACCGTCGGCTAAATACCAAAGGTTAAACATAAGAAACCCCACGTGTGCTTTTCTTTGCCTTGAAATGTGTGCACTGGGGGTACGCACCTCCTGAACTGCTGACCTGCGTATCAGGCCGCGGTCCCTTCACGGTGTACCTGCAGGTACGCACTTTCTGGACTAATCACTTGCGTACTTCTTAATTTTCAACATATTGAGAGCCTTGCCATGGGTGTTGCCATCAAGTACAACATCTATAACATATAGCCATACCAGAAACATAATGCCAACAATAAAAATAATAATTTAATGGCACAACAATAAAAATAGTGAGATTATATGGAGAACAAAAATAACAATGAGGGGGTTACCCTAACAATAAAAATAAGGGGGCTACACTAGTATTATAGGGACCTAACACATTTTCATACTATGTTTCGAGAAACAACATGAGTGGGTTGTGTTTGCAAGAAATTGGACTGAAATAGAAATGGAATCAGAAGTGCCATTTTTGGTGCTTGTTTGAAATTTTTGGTTGAGAAACACATTTCTTGATAAATAAATAACACTTCTCTTGATCATTTCTTCCATTTTTTTCCCTGCAAGAACGACCACTAAAAAAGAATAAAGAAACTCCAATTATAAAAAAAACAAAGATAATGGAAAGAAAAATCCTAAAAACACCAATTCTAGTGGCCATTTTCATTTTCTAATCATGAAACATGTTTTTGAGAGATGGAAAACATTTACGCTGGAATATGTTAGCTTTTGGGATTACTCCCAAAGTGTTTTCACCTAGCTAGGATAGTGCTTGGTATCTTAATGTGCAATGGACATATTGATGGCTTAGTTTGTGTAATTGTGTGACCTTAGATAGAGTTCTAGTATAGAAAAATTACCTAGGAGTTTGTTATTCTATGTGACAAAATAATTGTGTGCACACAATGGGGGAGTGAGTTGCTTGATTAGGAGAGGTACCCAACTAGGAGGATGGGTGCTATAAATTTCAAGACACTTAGCCTTAGGAGGATGGGATTATGTGACATACACGTTGGAGGTTTGATAACTTGACTTGGGGATGCTTGGGTTGAGGAGTGTACTCCATGAAAGAATAATGGGACCCAAAGACACAAGTTGAGGAGAAGAATTGGTACAAGTAACTACCTTATTAGATGTGTTGAAGAGCATTGGGTACAAAGGGACACATGGCACATAGCTAGGAGAGGATCACCTTACACGAGGACACTTGGAGAATGAACCACCTTATATGTGGAAGCATTGGGTAGCACACCATCTTCAAAGAGGAGTGTTGGACCTAAAGGGCATCATGATTGGAGGGAACACCACCTTTGGGTTGGTTAAACCCAAGCGTGACACTTTTCATCCTTGCATTATAAATCACTCCACATGTTGTCGCCTTTTTGACTTAAGTCTAGGGTTATTTGTGTGTGACTTGTGTGGACCTAGTCCATGGCTTACATTGGGCTCTCTCACCTATTATGAAGGGAGGAGGAGCCTTTGCCATTACTAATTGTGAATGTACTTATTATTCTATCAATTCAACTGCCTTGGAAGTCTTATAGGGAGAAAGAACCAAATTTTATGATGTAAACCCTAAAGCAATAAAATGGAGTGCCAGAGGAGTAGAGGAGTTTTAGAGCTTGGTTTGATGCTTATGTTGAAGAGGACTTTAGAACTGTGTTTTTGTACTCCTTAAATTCCATTATAACATGTCTAAAGGTTTTAGTGCTTGTGTGATGCAAAATAAGAATACCTAGGGTTTGTTGGATGAAAACTCTAGGATGGATAAGAAGTTTGTGCGGCTAGCACCAACATTTGTCTTGGAGCCTTTTTACTTTTCAAATGCAAGAAGGAAAACAATTTAAGTAATTTAAACCCTAGATTAAGACATGAGTGCTTTATGTAACAAAACAATCTAAGATCTAGTGTGATTGAGAATCAAAGAATCTCCTAGAATATTTGTGTGATTCAAGTGGGAAAATAGTCTATTAATTTTGAGAAAATTAGGAATTTTTTTCCTGCTTAGTTTAACAATCTATAAGCCATTAAATTTTTGAGTACTTTGGATAACTAACAAAAATATCTTGGTAAGTAAAGCATCATCAACATGTTGAAAATAATAACAAGAAATGACAAAAATAGAATCCAGAATATTCCAATTTTAATTTGTCCTTGAATTAAAATTGTGAATCGAATTTATTCTTACCAGCTACTTGAAAATAATTAATTAATTCATATTAAATTAATTAGTTGGATAAATTCAAGTTAGCAGTCTTTCTGAAGTCATGCAATAGTGATCCCTTAAATTAAGGAGATTATCCCTTAATTAAGGAGATAAGTTTGATTTATATTGAGTTGTAATTAGTTAACTTAGTTTACTAAGTTAAGTCCAGTTAAATTAGTTCCAAACTGTTTGAGGAACTAATTGTGAGCTATTGGTCAGTTGATGCATGCATGCACTCAACTAGTGTACTCCAGATAACTGAAGATTCCCTCATTAGTAACTCATGGAGGTCTATTCTGAGAAAGACCCAGTTGAGCTAAATGTCAAGGACAATGTACTATCAGTTGCATGTGTTTTCCTATAAAGGAAACTCATGCATGCGGTCAAGGTAAGGTTCCTTGAGGATTGTGCAGTTCCGACAGGGTGTGAGATCAGTGTGAGAGATTAGTTTTCCACTTGGTTGGAGAAGATCAGCCCAAAGGAACAATACAAGGAAATAGGAGCTTGGAGGGCAGAGAAGAAGGGTTGTGAAAAGCCAGGATTTCCTGTGAACATCGATGAGGATTGTACTGAGAGCTGGCTAGCTGTGAGAGCTAAGGCTTTGTATAATTTTGATGTATGTCCACCTTGTATGATAATACAGATAGTGGGGTTTTTAGCTGAGGCTTTCCCCTAAGTATTTTCTGTGTTTCATGTGCGTTGATTCTTCTTCTTATGGTTATATGTGTTCAACTCTAATTCAGCTATATCTTTAAGCTTCCGCAAAGCAAATTGATAGTAGAAGTATATTATAGTATTTTTCTTTGGTATATTGCATTATCAGGTTAATCTACAGTCATATTTTCTACAGAGGTCTAAGAGCGATATTTGTAGAGAATTTGTAGAATTTCTACACAACACAATTAGAGAAGATACTACTAATGATGTCACTCTTTATCCATGACGATGAATCCTGGTTGATAAGATATATGTTCTTAAATGAGCTAGATTGATATATGTACCTAGGTTTCAGAAGAAATGCTTGATCCATTCCTAGGGTTGTGAGTGTTTAGGGTTTGTAACCTAGCATGGGCCTGAAGGACTTAAGGATTGAACCCTAGGACTAAGAAGGTTTTGCAACATTGAGCATTATCAAGTTTTGGAACCCTACAATTGAGTGATGTAACTCTAGTGTTTGGAATAAAAACCTATACCAACTAATTTTAAACACTAACTAATGTAAAGGTTTAAATAAAATTCTAGGGTTTATTCACTAAATCCAAGGATTGAGGAAGAAATTCAATTGTGAATATTTCTGATGTCTAAGGTTTATAGTCATTAGATGAAATTGAAGATACTAGATTGAGCTTGATTTATTTATCTTTTAGATAAAGGATCAAAGAACTATTATTGTTTGTATAATAATGAAAGAACCATTCATATTTAACGTCTTGGCATATTCATATTGTTATTGTAATGACTATGCAAGAGTGTTTTCCTGACTTATGCTCTCACTGGTACAACTTGTTTTTACATTTGAAATATTGATAATGATTTTATTGTATAATGAATATTATGATTACGAGGATCTAGGGTTTAAATATTGCATTCCTTGGCAAAGTCCTAGGATTTTGGATAATGAAGATTGAATACCTAGTTTGAATATGTAATGTTTGTAATTTTAGGGTTTATAAACCCTAAGTGTGTAAGAACAAGAAAAATATAGGGTTTATGAATAGAACCTTAGGACTATTATTCTAGGGTTTGTATGGATCTAGGGTTTGGATATAAAACCCTAGCTGATTAGTGTAAACCCTAATGATTAGGGTTAGGACTTATGGGTTAATCCCTAGGGTAAATTTCTTTTGGAAACCCTAGTTCCATGATGTTAATATGGATGATGTTAATCCAAGATTAACATGTTGTGTACTTTATTGATTATTACTATCATTTCTTTTATTTTCAGTCTCTTGTTTTGGTAAATTCATGTCTTCTTCCTTGGCCTCCTAATATGAATTGCAGGAATGTCTAAAGGACTGCCTAATAGAATAACAAGATAACAAGAGTACAAGTGTGCTATGAGCATTAGTCTCAGAGGGAGCAAACATAATCAATAATACTAAATAATTAATGACCATTGTATATTCTAAATAATGGGGCTAATTAAATTCTGTGAGCCTTGTTGATATTTGGCATTATGGACTGTATTTCCATGGATACCTGATTGAAAGAGTCTGGTCTGTTGAATTGATGAGACCTTATGTCTAGCACATTTGATGCATATATATCAAGGTTTGGTAAAACTAATCCAACTTCCATATCAAGGTTGTGATGGATGAAATTTTAAACATGCTTCCTTATGTGTTTGAGTCACCAAAGAAAGATGGAGTTGGCTACTGAACCGAATAAGAAGAATCTTGGGTTAATGCGTTGTTTGAAACTGGAAGTCTCAATATTCCCTTGGGCAAGGGAAGAATGATATCAAGATTATATTGTAGGAATATGATCATCATGCGCAAGCAACCAAATGGGTTGCAAGGATTTTTTTATTAACTGATTAGTGCTGATGGTAGGAAAATAACAACTAGTGGTTACTTTTGGTTTTCCTACGATGAGTAGAAATCAGTCTCCTATGGCACCTATTTCTACTAAGCAAGGGTGTATGGAAACATGTGCAAGGACTTATGAAGAAATTACTCACATATTTTTTTGAGAAGATACATGAGAATCCAATTCTCTATGATACTATAAATCATATTGGCATCAAGTATCACTACTTTAATGACTTGATGAAAAAGGAGTGATGAAGCTCCAATATATCTCTACTATTGAGTCCTTTTAGGCTAAGTGTTGGAAGAGATACAAATCTCTTCTACTCTTGCCCAGGAAGTATAGGTCAAGAACTAGAAAGGATTTGAATATCTATTATCTTATTGCTAAGTCACTCTATATGATTCTAAGTCTAGGTTGAGACCTAGAGATGCCTCAAAGTTAGTCTTTATAGATCAAGATGTTGGTTGGGAGAAACAACTATGTTGGGAACCAATCTAAATTGTGATTCAACGCATGATTGTGAAGGTGGTTGAGATATAAGTTTCTATCAAATGATCGAGGTATTTGCTTCCATCACAATCCTTCATTTGGTGTAGTCTTCTGTTTTGCATATGATGAAAAAGGTCATCTCTTAATGAACATGTTTGAGACACTAACAAAGGAGACTTAAGAATTTGTGGATACACTCTTTGGTCGGTATAGCTATTGTATGGATATGTTTCTGAAGATATCTCTAAGAAAGGAATCCTTGTTTTTGGTTTTTCCCTGGACTCTGACCTAAATATCTATTTCTCTTATTTTTCTTTGTGATCTTTGTTTACTCCTTACTTTTATTTATTGAAATATGAAATGAATTTAATGTTGGAGATGAATAAATTATAGAATATGCTCTAACAACCTCACTTGTAATTAATTGAAGCTTAGAAATATTAGAAATTAGTGTGAGTTTTGTTCAATTTAAATTGCACGGGGGCGTGTAACATTGAAAAGGGATAAATTTCAAATTGGATTGACAAATGTAATACCCTTTGGATTTATGAAGCAAGGTTGAGTATCCAATATTACCGACATGTTGTTCCATTCACCAAAAATATTTCCTAAGGGCCACTAATTTCCAATATAAAGGGCCTAAGTCATTTCATATAAAACCTTATTTTAGGTTTGTAAGTAAACTTATGACAACCATATAAAAAAACCAAGCTATAATGTTTTTCAAATAAATTATTTTGGCAAGATACTTCCAATTATCACTCTGAAACAAGCATGTCTTTTCCCAGTATGAGAATATCACAATGAAATGTAATCAAATTACAACACTAAGAAAACATCCCTTCAACTAAGAAGTCATGGATGAGGATTATTTGTTGTGTCAAAGTCAATTAAGACTTGAACTGAGCACCAACCACTTAATACAACCCACATGCATAGGAAAGACGGCCCTAAAGGTGAAAAATGTGTCCATGGGGGATTTGAACCTTGGTGAGGACTATAAAACACTAATTATTTACTATCTATCCAAGAATTGATAGTGTCATAGTCTAAAAGGTAAATATAAATCTGATACTGTTATTGGTCCCACAATTTATCACTAAATTTGTAATAACTTAGCCTCATTTAAGTAAATGGTAAATGGATACAGTTGAGAACAAACTTGATTATCCCAAGAAGTGGCGATCAAAAAGTTATCTTTGGGATTGAAAGAGTGGCTTGAGATACTATCATTTGGGGGCTACACAATTTGAAACACAAATAATTTGTGTAGATAATCATCTTATGATGTTACGTGATTCATGAAGATGTTGTGACACTATTCTGCAATATATTACTAGTAAAAAAGTTTTCCATGACCCATGCGTAAAATACCCACATAACAAAAAAAGGAAATACAATGTCTAGACTTTGGGAGGTCAAAGACATTTTCTCATGCTTACCTATAATATATCTACATTGATATAATAAAATTTGCTACTATATAAAATATGAATACCAAGAAACCCAATGGGCTTGGGGTTGATGGCCCTATCCTGCCATCTTGAAATAGCCATGGGGCACATGGAGGTATGGTTTGGACTTGTTGCTCCTAGAGATGAATATTTAGTGCTCATCTTACAGACCAAACCCAATCCATGTCCTCCTTAAGGTCCAAGAATCAATTATTTTAAACCATTGTCCAAGGTTCCATTCATAGGGGCTTTGCCAGGCATCTTTGGCGGAACCTAGAGGTATATGTTAAAATTATGGCTCATGGATATGAATACCAAGTGTTCCCAAGCCCACTCCTTAATTCTAACTTCTTGTTGAAGCTAAACAAGCAAAGAGCTCAACACCATTGGCTAAAATTTCATTCACGAATGCTTTACTAGACAATCATGAGGGAACATGGAGGTAGGAGTTAAAATTAGGGTGCATATTTCATATTACATACCCAAGCCCACCCCATTGTTCCCCTTAAGCCATATGGAGTTGGATCTTGTCATACCAGGAGGTAACTCCTCAAAACAATTCATGATATTCATTTAGGTTGGTCTTTATTATATACATGAGGAAGAGACTGTTCATTTCATCTCCCCGTGACTCTTCATCCAATCTTGATGATTAGGTGTCAACATTCCCCCCCTTAATATAAAGGGATGTTGGTGAGTCCAAGAATCATTCTAAATCTTTCAAGCTTTTCTCTTCCAAGCACTTTGGTGAAGATGTCTGCAATTTTCTCATTAGTGGAACAATGGTGGAGATGGATTTTTTTGGCCTCAACAAGATGTCAAATCAGATGTTATTTAGTATTGATGTGCTTCGTTCGATCATGGAACTTTGGGTTCTTGGCCAACTTTATTACCGAGGTATTGTCAATCATGAGTGGAGTCGATTGTACTTGTTTTACCTACAAATATTCAAGAATTTTCTTGAGCCACACAATTTCTTTTGTTGCCTCAGCTGCTGCCACATATTTTACGTCTGTTGTGGAATCTGTTGGAACTGATTGTTTGTGTGATCTCCAAGAGACATATCCTGATCCAAGTCTCATAGAATAACTTGAAGTAGATACCCCAGTTTCTTTGTCTCCATTGAAGTCTGAATCAGAGTATCCAATCAAGCTGAAGTTGCACACCTATGTATACTTGATTCCAAAGTCTTGAGTTCCATTAAACTACCTTAGAACTCTTTTTTTAGCAGACCAATGTCCCTCACAAGTATTTTGCATAAACTTGGAGAGGATTCCAACAACAAACAAAATGTTTGGTCTGGTAATAGTTAGGTAGTTGAGATTTCCTACAAGATGTCTATACTTTGTTGCATCCTCAAATTCTTTTCCTTCAATGGATGTGAGCTTTAAGTTTTGTTCCATTGGAGTAGTAAGAGGATTGCATTCTGTCATGCCAAACCTATTCAACAGATCTCCAATGTACTTCTTTTGAGAAAGGAATATGGACTTCAGATGTTGAGTTACTTCAATACCAAGATAGTAATGAACACAGCCCAAATCAGTCATTTCAAAACCTTTCCTCAATTCCTTCTTTATGGATGCAATGTAGCTTTCAATGTTCCCTATCATCAAAAGATCATCTACATATACCACAAGATATACAACTGTTTTTCCAACCTTCTTGACAAACAAAGTTGCATCATCAAGATCATAATGTTTGAAATTGAGTTTCAGAAGACGCTCAATTAGTTTTTTATACCAGGATCACGGTGCTTGTTTAAGGCCATACAAGGATTTCACAAGTTTGCATACTTTATGTTCATGTCCTTTCACAGCAAATACTTTGGGCTGGGACATAAAAACATTCTATTTTAGATCTCCATTCAAGAAAGAAATTTTTACGTCCATTTGATGGACTTTCCAACCCTTCTGAGCTGCTAGGGAAAAAGAGTGTTTGGATGGTAGCCCATTTTGCTGTGGGGAAAAAAGTATCCGCATAATCGACCCCTTCCTTCTATGAAAAAACTTTTTCCACAAACATGGCTTTGTGCTTGTCAAGTGAGCCATCAGCTTTATAGTTTTTCGTGTAGACCCACTTGCAGCCAATTGGTTTGGTTCCTAATGGAGGATCAACCAGCTTCCAAGTGTCATTCTTTATCAGGGCATCATACTCCTTTTGCATCGCTTCTTTCCATTCATCATGAAAAGTAGCTTATTTGAAGGAAGTTGGTTCAAAATCTGTACACAAATTCAATTCACAATCATAAGACACATCCATATCAACAGGTGAATCAGAGTCATCTACATCACCTCCATTTTCCTGGATTGAATTTCTAGTTCATGTCTTTCCAACCTCATCAGGATGAACACTTTCAAGTGTCTTTGTCATCCACTTTGGGGGACCTTTCTTAGATGGTCTAGGCTACTCCATTGATTGGGTTGGGTCTGAATCAAGATTGAGTCTCCCAATTCTACCAATCACATCACTTAAAGTATCATCCGTTGTTGGAGTTTCATGCGGGGGAGAGAGTGCTTCAAAAGAAGATTCCACAGGTTGATCTAGTATAGGAATCCCCCCTTCAAGATGTGGAATATGATTATCAAATTATTGAAATGATTTTGCATTTGCGAATCTATCCAAGTGATCAAGTTGTTGTTCAACAACATTGTCAGTTTTGGATGATTCAAGAAATATTACATCTCTAGATACAAAACTTTTTATTGACTTCATCATACAGACGGTATGCTTTGGAGGTGTTTGAATACCCCAGGAAGATACACTTACGACTTCTGCACCAAGTTTGTTTCTATGTACCTTTGTATCAAGGCATAATAGGTGGAACCAAATACCCTGTGATACTTTACAGAAGGAATGTGCCCATACGACATTTCATAGGGAGTCTTGTTTCTGATAGCATTAGATGGACATCTATTCTTTATATATACATCACATAGAACGACATCAGCCCAAAAAATTATTTTACATTTTTGAAGAGAAATATGGAGCGTACCATATTTAAGATTCTCCTATTCATTCTTTCAGCTACACCATTCTATTGGGGATTATAAGGCACAGTTGTTTGATGTGTGATCCCAAGTTGGCGAAGATAGTTTTCAAATTCATTTGAAGTGTATTCTTTTCCATTATCAGTGCGAATAGAGCCAATATGAGATTGTGCATCATTTTCAATCCATGTATGAAAGTTCTTGAATGTTTGAAAAGCATCAGATTTGTTCTTCAATAAATAAACCCAACACATTCTGGTGTAGTCATCAATAAATGTCATCATATATTTATTTCCATTTGCAGAAGGAATAGGCATTGGACCACATAAATTTGAATGAATGAGTTCAAGTTTTCTATGCACTCTTGAATGTGAATCATGAAAATACTCTTTGCTATGCTTTCCTAGAATGAAAGCACCACATTGCTTAAGTTTCCTAGGAATTGTAGGCAAACCAGTAACACCATTTTTTTTCAACAAGCGGAGGCTGTCATAGTTCAAATGTCAAAATCTAGCATGCCATAATAAACTTGATGGAAGTGTACCTTCTTCACAATGAGAATTGTATGAGAAATGTTGTGCACGAGCAGAGGTACCCTGCAGCTTGAGAAGCCTTTCTTCTTCTATCCCCCTCATGACAAGTGAGTGGTCAGATGATTTTCTCACCTCAAGCTTGCCATCACACATATGAATGGAGTGACCTTTGCTGGCAGATGTGGACCAAGGACAACAGGTTTCTCTTCAACTGTGGGAGCTATAGAACATGATGCAGAAGGAAGTCTAGAAGACCAGGGAATTTAAGCCTGGTTGTGCCAAGCGCTAATGGTTTGAGTTTTGATTGGTCTGCGAAGTATACTGCTCCATCAACATTATCAGTAAATTCTTCAAAAAAATATTTTCTATGAGTCATGTGGCAAGTTGCTCCTGAATCAAGCAACCAATCATTTTTCCAAGAAGCAAGTGAAGCATTAAATAAGTCTTCATTTACTCCAATATTACATTGTGCCACAACATAATGAGCAGATTCAGGTGCTTTACCTTTCTCTGTGTCATTAGTTTTACCTTTGGGTTGGTTTCTTTGCTGCTCAATTTTGTCCCAAGGTAACTTGCACGTGGAGGCATCATGTGATCCATTTCTTTTGCAGCGTATGTAGTGCAAATATGAATTTTCTCCTTGAGAGTGTCTGCCACCCCGCCTCTAAAATTTCTTCCTCTTCCTCTTTGACCACCACTTCCTCTGGAAGAATCTTGAGCAAGATTATTTTCTCTTTGAGCAAGACACACAACCTCTTTAGAAGATTCAAGGGCTGTCTTCTTTCCAAAATCTTTCTCTCCTTCAACAATGTTTTTCACAAGAGAGTCAAAGGTAATATCTTTGAGATTTCCATTTGCTTGCAATGACTCAAGATAATTGGTGTAAGTAGAATAAAGTGCCTTGAGAAAAGTGATCAGAGGAATATCGAATTCAACCTTAGTGGCTTTGATATCATACATTAGAGATTTTACTTTGGATGCAAGAGCAAGAGGATCATTATTTTGTAATTCAAGAGTGAAGAGTTTAATCATGAGTTGAACAACTTCAAGTGCAAAGTGTGAGTCATAGAGTTCCTTCAGTTTTTTTAAGGCTTCGAAAGCATTTGAAAATGGCGAAATATGGCGACTCATCTCTTCACTTACTAATGCTACAATCAATGCATAGGCCTTGCTGTTCTTATTTTCCCAAATGGCGAACTCCTTTTCTGAGGTAGGCCGTTCTGGCTCTTTGTCTCTGTCTCCAACACACACTCCTTTCCGCAACTCATTGAAAATGAGGGTGTGTTTTATTTTCTTGGACCACTCAGGATAGTTCTCCTTGCCAGTAAGAACTACTCCCAAAATAGATATGATTGAATGCATTGTAAAATCTTTGTACTGTGGGAAAAAAAATACCTCTGCTGCAAAATTTTACTCCTAAAAGAAATGTGATTTTGATATATGGAGACAGAGGTATCACTGTACAAAATGTAATACCATACACTGCAATATCATTCAGCGTAATAGCATTCACCATTCACCGACTCTAATATTCAATACACATATACAATGCAACAACAACACAACATTACATCAACAACGATATATCCCACAGTGATATATCAATCTTCACCTAATTTGAACCAAAAATACCATGCCAGAACACAATATTGCAACAACAAGTACAATATGATATGTAAAAAAATAGATTTATTTATATGGAGGAACGAATTTGTATGGATAGGGAGCGGTGTATGGAGGAGCGAATTTACTGATATTGCGAGTTAAGAGGGGCAGCAATAGCTTTGATACCTTTGTATGGAAGCAGTGCAGTGTGGGAGGAGGGTGCGCTTAGCCATAGTGATCAAAGGTATGAACGCTGATACCCAAGCATTCATCATGGAGCAGCTTACCACACCAGTGTTTGTAGTGCAATGCAAATACCACACGATACCACGGTGCTGTAGAAGGCAGTGACGGTGTATCACCTGCGTTCAATGTGGAGTCAACTGTGTATTAGCCAAGCGTTCACTATGGAGGAAGCTGAGGGTGTTGTAGAAGGCAGCGTTCAACGAGGAGCAGCATTCAAGGTAGCGATATACCACAATGGCATTTACCATTACCCAAAACTGCTAGAATTCAACATTCACCAATCTGTTCAACGCGCCACTCAGTGTTGAATGCAGAGAACATAAAACACAGATAATTCAACACTCTAGCCGAACACACAAAGGGATAGTTCAAAAAAAATTGTAATGCACTAAGGGTAGACAGAGGATGTAGCACACAAATTTGGGATAGTAATACAGAGATTTTACAGAGATTTGACAGAGATGATAGTCTACAAAAATGCAGAACAAAGGTAGGAAGGAGTTACAAATTAAAGAGGGAAGCCAAAAATGGAACTGACTCTAATACCATGTCAGACCAGGAGGTAACTCCTCAAAACAATTCATGATATTCATTCAGGTTTCTCTTTATTATATACATGAGGGAGAGACTGTTCATTTCCTCTCTAGGTGACTCTTCATCTCTTGTATTATTTATTTACATCAATTATAGTTGTTCACCCAATCCTAATGATTAGGTGTCAACAATCTTGACACCATTGACTTGGGTTCCATTCCCAAGGGCTATAGCAAGCGCCTTAAGGTAGCCTTAGGGCAGATTGAGGTAGGGGTCAAACTCATGGCACCTAGATATTAGGGCCACATAAAAATATTAGAAAGTCAAACCCACCTTTGTGTTTTGGTTTTTGTTGAAATTATCATTCAAGTGCACTTGATTCTACCTAAGTTCAATTGTCCTAAAAAACATGTTAATACAACCAATTGTTGTGGTTGTCATATGTATTTAGACAGAGACTATACATGTTAGGAAAAAATCCCCCTTTCTTAATAAAGTTCCATTTGTATAACTCTATATATATAGAGCAAGTAGACGGGGGCATAAAGGCAACTTTTTTCCAAACACCTATCAAACAATAATTGAGAAATTATATACTACTTCAAATGCAAGTAAATTATCTATTGGAAAAAATCTTGAAGGACTTACTACCAAATTGCGATCTTGATTAATGTCTTGTGTTGTAATTTTTTTATCGGCATGAACCAATTGACCTTGAGAAAGTGAAGCTAGTCTAAGTCAATTGGAATAAAACATATTGTAGACTTTGAATGTAATACGGATAGTCAATAATAGGCTCAAAACCATGGAATTATACATTAGGCATATTTTTGGAGGCTGTCACATACTCCATATTTATAGGAGGAAAATAACAATAAAATAAATGCGTTCCTCGAAGGATTTGTTGGGATTGTCAAGATTTGTGGAAGTATTAATGGTTCCAAATGTAGCAACCACTGAAGAAACTCTATGATAATTAACTTCTCAAATATGAGGATGTGTAGTAGAATGCCAAAACTCATACTTATGGAAACCCAGAAGCCCTTAATTCTACCAAATTTATAAGGATGTGAAAAACATCAATGTATAGAATCCATCAAATCATGTTTTAGCATAAATATTTAATATCCAAACCCTCAAATCTCCAAGAACCATAGGCTCTATAATTTTTCATGTACAATCCTCCCTAAGTTTGTGCCTTAGATTTTCCTCTAATTGATAACCCTCAAAAGTTAAATTTTTTATCCATCTTGCCTCTCAATGTTTTGACATATATTTTTCTATGTCAGGGTTCTACAAAAAATTGTAGATTCCCTTGGGGATGAGTGAGGTGTGGAGTATTCTTACAACAGCCTTGAAAGTCATAGTGTTGTCCTTCTGAGCATATAAGCCTCTTATTCAGTTATTTAGGTCTACTACTCCTACTCCTTTATTATGATAAATTACCTCCTGAACTCATGAAATTCCAATGCCATCCCTCAAATACAAACATAATACAAAACAAAGATTAAAGCCTAAACATACAAGTGTGGATGCAAAATTATAGTGGATTTTGAACCATATACTTGAGGTTTGTGTGCTCAATGGAACATACTTTGGTGTTGTCAATGGACTGAAAATCTGATGGTGACATTTGATGTTGGGTCTTCTACTACTAAAACCCTAATTTGTAACTATCTAAAATCTCATTTTGGCTTCTTACTATCTGAAATATCGTTTTCACTCCCACCATGTTAAAAGTGAACATATACAAAGTTTTGGTTGGGAGGGGTTTTGTAAAGAAAAATTAGAGCTTAAGTTTTTCAAAAATTCAAAAATTATTCTATTTGAGAACAATAAATACAATATTTTATTTTCACTTACATCATATATTTTAATTGTATTTGAGAAACTAAGTGGATCTTACAATGTTTTTGGCTGTGTTTGAAAACATTTATTTCATGTTAGTCGTATTTATAATAATAATAATAATAATATGATTTTTAGGTGACAATTTCTATGCAATAATTTTTTTGTTAAAGTTTATGGAGGTAGAACTTGAGATGTGGGAAGGAAACAAGTGCCCTTAAGTTGCTTTTATTGAAAAAATTTAGGTGTTCTTGCATATTAGGTAGGTGAAAACAAAATAGAGTATATAGTAAGTGGATTTAATAGTTAAAAACCAATGTTAATTTCATAAACTTTGTATGTCAAATTCGCAAGTAGGGAACATATCCTTCTTTAGGTTAAATATATTCAAATTGTTGTACAAATGGGGTTGTGAGACCATATGTTTTTATCTTGAGAAAATGGAGTCCTCTCCTAGTCACTCACATAGTTTAGGTTGTCATAAGAAAATTAGGTGCTTTTCCTTGAGATGTCAAAATTTCATTTTAAGTAGTGTGATAATGAGATTTCAATGAGGCATTAAAAGAGGGAACACACATGCACATTTGCGATGCTAGTGTTATGTTCTTCTGGAGGCATGAGGGCACATCCAAGAAGACTCTAACAAGGGTTGAAGATGTATAATAGTTAGATATTTTGGGGGATTGTAGTCTCACTTAGAGGTGGAGACAAGCAATTTAAGCACCATGAGAAGATGTGAAGCAACTTAAGATGTTTGATAAGCTTGAGGAAGGAAACTTGGTAGTGGTACTAAGTGAACATTCCTTGATTGAAGTTGATTCCCTCTCTTTGGCACTACCACTTTACGAGATGAAGAAGAAATGTGAAATAGATGTAAAACCCACTAAAGAATTTGGAAAGGTTGTTGTAACATATATAGGTGGTTATGTCATGTTGTAAAAGGAGGTGTTGGTCCACTCCCATTTTGGATAATATGTCAGCCTTTGAATTTAATTCCTTGTCAATGTTTTATCCATGGGTGCAATTTCCAAAGAAAAATGAGCATACGAAGGGGTATTTGGAGCAGGCACAAAGTCTATATTATTATATATACAACCCCACTATTTTGTCAGATTTTAACCAAAAATCCCATCAAGGACATGTACTATTTACTGTGGGACTCAAAAATGTTTGTATTAAGTCGATGTTCCAAACCATTTTAAAATTGGGGCTTGTGATTTTGTTGGAGGTTCCCTGGTTCGGGACCATGCCTGTAGTGAAGAGGTTTATGCCATTGTTGTGAGCCCATGTGCATACTAGAGGGGATATGGTTGGAAAAGCACATTAAGATGGTGAATAGAGTTATTGACTCTTGTACCCATCGAGGAAAATTATTGGAAAATAAAATATAAGAGCATAAACTTCAATAAGCTTATAAATATGAAGTTCACATTATAGTGCCTTCCCCACCCTATTATGAAGGCTACTACGAGCAAGGAATGGAGGAACCTGCAAACCATTCCATTGACGTAAACATGTCGTTTCATCTTGATGATAATATAACTTTGGTAGATGATCGTCCCCATCCCGATTCTCAATGTCTCCTCATGATGGAAGAAGAAGAAAATCCCTATGGAGAACATCCTCTTACAATATGAACAAACTTTCGATCTATGCCATGCCAAATTGAGAATGTATTCTGACGATATCATGGCCTAGGTGTGTTGAAAATGATACTAGGGGGGGGGGGGGTGAATCAATATTTACAAATCAATAGCTTTTTCATTTCCATAATCAGATTTATATATGCTACTTCAGTGAAAGGAACTTGTGTGTGCACACAACTGTTCTTAAGGTAACCAACGTATATACAGTGAACTTATGATTCAATTAATTCATCATATGTTAATCTTTAATTAGTGCATCAATACTTTATTAAACATTAAACAGTAACCATGTGCAGTAATAATAGAATAAACCATCACACGTAAGCAACAAACATGAACGCCAACATTTAAGGTGGAAACCCAATGTGGGAGAAAGACCACCTGTTTTTGTTGTCTCTGTCTTCTTTTAATATAAAGAATAATCTGTTTACAATCTTGTACTGGTGCAGATTCATACTAGTATGCAGGCACTCACATGTGTAAGGCTATAACCTTCTCTTGTTCTCCAGCTTCTACTGGAAGGGAGCTACAACACCCTAGCTCTTGTACTAGCCGATATGTTTACTAGTACATAGTCACTGACCTACAGAAGGCTAAAACCTTCACTCTTTCTCTAGCTTCTACTGGAAGGGAGCTCCAACCCCCTGATTAAGTCATCAACCACTACTGGCAGGAAGCTTCGACTTCCTCACTAAAGGCTCCAACCCTCAGTATCCTCCAGGGACAACGTTTCATAAATTTTCAGACTGGACACTCCTGGTACACAAAAGCACAATATGAAGGCCACACATTTCGTCAAATTTTCATATTGGACCCATCAATAACATTGAAGCTCAAAAATCAATCACCAGAGCAATACATCCATTAAATACATCTGCATCAACCAGTCACTGAAACTCAATCATCGATCTCTGATATAACTGAAACCCAATCATCAATCCAACCATAACTGAATCAATCAATCACTGAAACCTATGATATACTGAATCGAACAATCACTAAACCTATGACACAGCTGAATCAACCATTCATTCAAACTTAATCAAATTCAATCAATCAACTAGAACAGATAGATCATTGTAACTGATACACATATTTGAACCTAGAACCCTGCATCAACAACTAGAACCAACTGTAACCTCAAAAGTCATGTGTCAGATTGTATACTCTCCTTCAATGAAGCCAACCTGCGTGTATATGCAACTTCCTTTAGCCCAACTTGCATACTCTAAAGATACTGAATCATAAACCCTCTGAACCACAAACTGTACCAATCAGTGACATTATGAAGATCTACTGTCAAATTACATAGATCTAAACAGACAATAGCAAAGATCACCCTTCTCACTTAATCAATCAATCAATCAGACTCAATCTCCTTATACATTCAATTCTACTTTCAGATCTAATGAAATCATTGATAGACAGCAGTAAAACAACAACACTGATTAGATAGATCAGTTATCTCTGAACATCAAGCTTTTCTTTTGTATATGCTACTTGGAAGAATCGAACCTGCATGTATATGCGCCTTTCCCAAGGTGAAGCAATGTATATATATGAAAAATTTAACTCACCAGTTCACTGCTATTCTAGAATTTAGACATACATAGATCATGGCATTTAAAGAATAAAACATGTGTAAGCAATCAGATCTAGCCCAACCAATATCAGATCATTCAATGATAAGTCATTCTATGTCTCATGATCCTAATCCAACATTGAATTCACATTGCACAAAATATTTCAGATCATATCACTATCATAGCCCCTGCAACATAAAATGCACTTCAAATAGAAGTATTCTTGAGAAACCCTTTCACTTACACACCTTGGCCCTTTGATCTTTTCCTCCTTATATAGTTTTTGGCCTTTCTTAATACCTCATACCAAAACCAAACTTAGGACCTATGGTATTCTTGGATAGGATAAAATAGTCATTACTCCACTCAATATTGTGGGCCAATACCATGGTATTAACCCTTAGTATTATTTCATCTTAATTTCCTTAATTTTTCATCCCATACGTGCTTTTCCTTTTGTGAAGGTGCATGCATACATATATGCTCTTTTTGTTCTGTGAACCTGCGTGTACACGCTCTTTTTGTACAGTGAACCCGCATATACAACTTAAAATACTTGAAAACATTCTTTTTCCTCAATTGCTTGATTCTGATCTGTAATCCTTTGTTCCAATCCTATTCTTTTGTAACATTACTTTATTACCTATGAATAGACCTGTAATAATGTGATTTTCCATTGTACATCACTTCTGAACTGATTTGTCTGAACTGCCTTGGATTTTGTCACATTTATAAACACAATTGCCATGCATTCTATCACATCCCGTTTATACTTTTATCAATTAGTTCATTCATCAAATATCAAGGACAACACACACTAACAATCTTCTTGTATCAAACCTTTGACCAATATTCTCTTCCATCATTCTGTCACCTCTGGCCTATAGATTCATCTATGTTCCATCATTATGTCACCTTTGATCTATCCTGTAGATTCATCTAGTTTCCATATACTTGTTCTGCTACAAGTGGGTTGCCATCAAGTACAACACATGCATCATAATGCCAACAAGGTGAGAAGTAAATATGAGCTTAGACCTTGGTTTAATGCTAGCAATTTTAGAATTAAATAAGCACCAAGGGGATATTAAAATATAATAAGGTAGGT
This sequence comes from Pinus tabuliformis, assembly GCA_031772625.1. Taxonomy (NCBI): domain Eukaryota; kingdom Viridiplantae; phylum Streptophyta; class Pinopsida; order Pinales; family Pinaceae; genus Pinus; species Pinus tabuliformis. The sequence continues at coordinate 700,532,959 of CM062815.1, read as the reverse complement.
TTCTGAAGGTGTTGATATTTCTGAGAGAGAGGTTGCAAAAAAGGCTTATAATTTCAATAAGCTAGCTATCCTGATAAGAGAAGAGCCCAAAGTAGTTTAACCATCCAAAGATAGTTTGTTCATATGTAATGGTGGGAACGTCCATGCATCGCAATAGTCAAGTTCCACCTTGACCAAGCCTTTTAGTGCTCCAAAATATTAAGAGGAAAATCCACTAGTGCCTCCACCTTTTGAAAACACGTATTATCTAAAGAAACTAAAAGTTACCATGCCTATTTTTGAAATTCTTAAGCATAAATTCCACCTTGACCAATAATTTTAGTGCTCCCAAATATTCATAAGAAAATCCACTAGTGTCTCCACCTTTTGACATTATATATTATCCAAAGAAACTAAACATTACCATGCCTACTTTTGAAATTATTAAGTGTCATGTGCATATAAAATAAGTGTTTGAATTTCAGTAGACGGGTAGCCTAAAATCCATGTAACTAAATCTCATTTATTATAAGATAGGAATGCTAGAAACTTGTGAAAAATATGACGGTCTTATGCGATGAAGCCCCCCTACGAGTAGACTTTATAAATATCCAATATGGGCAAGTTGTCAAATTTTAAATTTTAAATTTTAATTAGGGTAAATGGAGTTAATACAAATATTAAGTCTCAGATAATGGATAATTTTCTCACCTATGGTGATGTTGTGTAGAAAATTAGAGTGACAGTCAAACTTGGGATATCCAAATTCCATGGTTAAAAACCATTTTCAACCAAATATAAATAACTCATATTAAAAATATTATGGTAAAAAAAATTGTTTAATCTCTAGAAAGAGATGCACAAGAAAACCCTAGAAAAATTAATGAGGGCTAGACTCTATTCCTAGGGTCGACCGAGCCAAACCTAACTCTCTCCTAAGAACATCAAATAGTTAATAGAGTGGCATCTAAAATTAAGTCCTTGTGCAAGTATGACCACTTTCGTTCAGATGTATAAACTAATGCCCTAAAGGCTAGAACAAAATAAAGGGTTCGAAGGATGGATAAGAGAAATTACCTATATCTACCTAACAATATGTTGAGGAGTTTCACCAATTCCATCCTTTCTCTTGCAAGGAATATGGTAGCAGAAGTATTAATCACATGCATATTCAAAATAATAACACTAACAAATGAAAAAGAAGCATAAGGCAGAAGAGAAGGGGGTCTTTTACCCATGTGAGTATGTACTCATGGAAACCGAACTAAACAAGCAACCTAAATCACATATATAGAAATTATGGAAGGGAACAAGGATGCATATTATGCAATCAACTCAAAAAATAGAAGAGAATATAGATCAACGACTTGAAACTCAACCTCTTCGAGGGGGAAACGTCCTTTACATTACACAAATGAATAATTCTTGGATGATTCAAATGAGAAAACCTCCTTTCTATATATAGGAGTCTAAGGGGTCACAATATAATCAAAGCGGACATAGCAATAATAATATAAGGGAACAACAATAACAATAGTGGGCTTCTATGGGGCACAATAATAACAATATGGGGACAATAGGGGCACAACAATAACAATAAGGGCTACAATGAAAATAGTAATGGGGGAATCACTAGTATTATAGGGACCTAACATGCCCCTCTCCTTAAAAAAAATGTTGTCCTCAATGATTAATAGTTTTGGATGTTTCTGTATAAAATTCTCATCCTCCCATGTGGAATATTCAGCGGGTAAGTTCTTCCACTTGTTGAGATACTCTGAAATTGATCGATTTTGTAGCTATCAAGTTGTTTCTATGACTGCTTCAGGTCCCAATATGTTTTTTCCTTCCTCGTCAAGTTTTGGAAATATTTTTTGAATTGGGAGCTTGTAACCTATAACTTTCTTTAAGCATGAAACATGGAAAACTAGGGGCACTCGGGAAACTGTAGGAAGCTCCAATTTGTATGCCGTAGTACCAATCTTTTGCAACACCCTGTATGGACCATAATACTTTGGTGATAATTTATTATCCTTCTTAGCTTGCTTGAGGGACATTTGTTTATATGGTTGTATCCATAGAAATACCTAGTCACCTACATCAAAATGTCTTTCGCTGCGATGTTGATCTGCCTGTTGTTTCATTCTATTCTACACAAAAGTGAGGTTATCCTTTAAGAGTTGGAGAGCTTGTTGTTGATGATCGATGTGATCTTACATTTCTTGAAGATTAGAGTTTTCTCTTAAATATGATGTGATGGACGGTGGATGATATCCATAAAGTGCCATAAATGGGGTCATTTTTGCTGCAGTATGGAAGGAAGTGTTATACCACCATTCAACCAAAGTCAACCATTTGACCCATTGTGTTTGTTTATTAGATAGAAAGCAACAAATATATCCTTCCAATCATTTTTTTACTATCTCAGTTTGCCCATCATATCGAGGATGATAAGATGAGCTATGATCTAACTAGGTACCCAAACAAGAAAATAATTATGTCCAAAAATTTCCTGTGAAAATGGTATCTCTGTCACTTACAATAATCTTTGTGTTTCCATGTAACTTTGAATTGTTTCCATAAACTCAATAGCAACTGTACTAGCTTTAAATGGATGAGATACTGCACAAAAGTGTGCATACTTGGTAAGTCTGTCAACTACCATCATGATGACACTCTTTCCTTCAAACTTGGGTAAACTTGAGATGAAATCCATTGAAACCTCCTCCCACCTATTCACGATCATGATCATGCTATTAATTTGTTTCTAGGAAGTGTTCCTCCAAACATCAGGCCTTACAGATATGCCTATGCCCAAAAGAGTGAAATTGAACGTATGGTTGCAAAAATGTTAGAGGTTGGTATAATTCAACCTAGTCAAAGTTCCTTCTTTGCTCCTACAATATTAGTGCACAAGAAGGATGGATCATGGTGCATGTGTCTAGATTATAGGGATTTCAAAAAGCTCACTATTAAAGCTAAATTTCGCATTCCTGTCATTAATGAATTATTGGATGAATTGCATGGATCAATTTACTTCACCAAGTTGGATCTTCATTCAGGATATCATCAAATCGGAATGAAGACTAAAGACATTCTAAGAAAAACATTTAGAACTGATCAGGGTCATTATGAATTTTTGGTCATGCCTTTTGGCCTCTCTCACCCCACCAGTTTGATTAATATTGGATTCTTCAAGAAAGAGTTATGCCAAATCTCCCATGATGACCTGATTATAGACTAGCTTAGTAGAGTGGGCTTGTACGACTTGCCATATGTCACTGTTTCCACCTTCGGACCTAAAAATGATACAAAAAAAACTACAGTCCGTTCTCTTTCTATAATGTCTTACAAAATTTTAATCCGACGCTCAGAGAGAAATTTATGACACTTTTCCCAAGGTCACATGTTTGGGATGTAATTTGGGATCCTGCAACAACCCTAACTCCCTTGGATCATATCTCCGAAATATAGCGAGAAAAGATTTGAAATTCAGAACCGAGGTTCATCACAATTGCGGCGCAAATGGGTTTTAGTTTCATCTTCTAAAACATCGTAGAAAAAAGTTATAGCGAAAATGCCACGATGACCTATTTGGAGCAGTGAAACCCTAGAATCCAAAGCTCTGATTCCAAATGTTATGCAACTAGTTCACAAAATAGAAGAAAATATAGATAAACGACTTCAAACTCAGCCTCTTTGAGGTGGCAACCTCCTTTACATTACACAAATGAATAATTCTTGGATGATTCAAATGACAATACCTCCTTTCTATATATAGGAGTCTAAGGGGTTACAATATAATCAAAGCCAACATCACAATAATAATATAAGGGCACAACAATAATGTGGGCTTTTATGGGGAATAATAATAAAAATATGGGGACAATAGGGGCACACAAATACAATAAGGGCTGAAATTACAATAGTAATGGGGGAATCACTAGTATTATAGGGACCTAACAATGCTAGAAGGATTTCAGGTCTGTCACACTATTTAAAAAAACTCCTATAGATTGTAGACAAAACCATGGTGACTGGTTAGAAAACATCACGAATAGAAGACAACAATTACTAAAGAGTCTAAAGATTTTGTCCCAAGATTTGATACTTTCTAGGATAGGCCACGAGGGATTTAAAACCCTCAACAAGAAAAAAAAATGACAATATATAGAAATTTGAGGCAACACTTGCATGTGTAAATGCAGAGGTAACACTTAGGCTATTGGAAAAGCCAGACCGAGTTGGAAGTAAACCTCAACCTTGATGAGGCTCATCAAAAGGTAAACTATATGGGTCATAATGCCACACTCCAACTTTTTAAATTGTCTTTTCTCATATTTATTTGCTGATTTTATTATATGTTTCTTAGTGAAAAGAATAAAGTAAGTTACTATGTCATATGGCCTAATGTGTGTTAAATGCAGGAAATTAGAGCAGTTTTGACTTGAATTGAGGGCAGGGACTCGGAGTAGGAAAGCAAGAGAGATTCTAGGAAGTGGTCTCCCTCCTTAACGCCTCAAATCAGTCAAAGATTCTCCCCCTCTATCTCATCATCTTGGTGTAACTGGTAGCCAAGCAAGCCAAGTCCAATGGTAGCCAAGCTAGTGCCAGTCAAGGAAAAGTTATTCTTGAGTTAGGAATCCAGTATCCCCATTTTCTTGGGAGCTGTTGGTAACTCTAGTTTTGTATAAATAAGAAAGCTAAGGGACTCATTAGGATTCAAAGTTTTATTGTAGCCAAGAGGCCATTAAGCTGAAGCACATTTGACTGTTAGTGTTATGATGCATTTGACATTTTTATGATAATGAGAAATTATGTTTTGATCTATCACTAAGTTGACTTAGAGGCCTGAAGCTCTTGGGTTAGGGCCCAACCCTAGTAGCATAATTTCCTCTCTTTTGTATTTGTATTCTTAGCTTAGAATGCTAAATAACTACTGAAATTTATTTATGTTTTCTGTTTAGCTTAGAAAGTTGAACAAGTTGTTGCTTATCCATGCCATCTACTTTATGGGATCATGATTAGGGGACCTCACTCTCAAAGCCCAAAAATAGAGTTTGCCTTTTGTTCATTGCATAGATTAAGTTTCATTCTTAGCTAGATAGTTGTTTATGATTTCCTAGAAATATTTGTAGTGGTTATCCTATTTCTTAAGAGTTATGTAGCTAAGAAGGTAGCCCTTTTCATAGATCTATTCCCTTACAATAATTAGATCAGGTTTTCTAAATTCAACTCATCTTTTCCATGTTGACATGCAATAATTTGTAAATGAAAAGAGAGATAGGTTTTATTGTATGGATTGTTGATCTGCATGAAGGGAATCCTCCAACCAAATCCACCTAGGCCTTCTCCACCTTTTGTTGATGCATACCCATATTCCGAACCTCTGTTTTCCAGCAAGTGTGAGCAAGCTGTCTTAGGAAAATCTGGCCTTCTTGGAGTGTTGGGCTTGGCCTTGGGTGATGTTCACCTCCCCTACACCTTCCACAACTATCATGCACCTTTCCAACACTTCATCTCACCATTCTTGTCCTCCAAAACCTCTCAGCCAACATCATGTAGCAATTCAGGACATCCTGTAGCAGTTGAGGACATCCTGTAGCAGTTGAGGACATCCTGTAGCAAACTTATAGCAGCATGTATTGACCCTGTTTGACCTACAATGATAGTCTTGCTTATTTTAGTAGTAGTTTAACCCCTCATCTTAGAATCCATGACCAAAAGTGCACCTAGACCAGTCCTTTCACTCCTTTCCTTCTTGCAAGATCAGATATCATTAGCCCTTTTATTTCTAAGTTTAGAAATTAGAACTTTATCTATTCTACAAGAGTGAATGAGATAGTTAATGTGTGCATTTTTTACTCATGAAATGATAGAGTAACCTTCCATTTTCAAGAAACCCTGATAGCTAGGTGATCAAGTACAAGATTAGCATAGTTTTCTTTCTGGAAGTGATTTGTGTCATTTCATAGCATTTACAAGTTAGTTGTTATGCAACCGGCTCACAAAATAGAAGAAAATATAGATGAACGCCTTTAAAATTAGCCTCTTCGAGGGGGAAACCTCCTTTACATCACACAAATGAACAATTCTTGGAAGATATAAATTACTAAACCTCCTGTCTATATATAGGAGTCTAAGGGGTCACAATATAGCCAAAGTCGACATAATAGTAATAACATAAGGGCACAATAATAACAATAGTGGGTTTCTATGGGGAACACTAATAACAATATGGGGACAATAGGGGCAAAATAATAACAATAAGGGTTACAATGACCATAGTAATGGGGGAATCACTAGTATTATAGGGACCTAACATTGGCAACTTTCATTTCCTAGTTTTACAAGCATTTACCTTCTCTACACTAGAAATAAGTTTACATTCCACTGTAAGTAGTCAGACTCCCTTTAGTTCAGTAGAGGAATGGTCTGGAACCCTAATGGTCAAGAACCCTAGTTGAGAAGTGAAATGAGTAGAATGATACATCTTTTGTGTATATAACACTACCACCTCCAAGTTTGTACGAAACCTCAGGTTGATAAAGTAAAGATGGTAGTCCTAGGAGTTTCAGTAGTTTTGTTGTAATACTTAGGCTCATCACTTTTTGGTGCCATTTCCAGGGAGGTGTCTAGGTAGATGTAATTTATACTTTTTCTTTCTACTTTATATTTTCTAGATAGATATTACTCTTACTTTCCTTTCTGTCTTGCATTTGGCTTTGAAAAAACTCATAAAAGAAAAAATCTATTTCTTTCCTTGTAAGAGTAGAGACACTTTAGGAAAATTCTTTCCAAATACCCCCACACCGTCAAATAGTCAACCTTCCCTCTTCTTCGGTGACTGTCGGCTTCCCTCTATGACTACAGGAGAGTTAGAAGACCCCTTAGGATAACAACCTGAAATCTTTGAAGAGCCTATTGGGGAAGAAGAAGAAGAGACCATTCCACATGGTCACACCATGGCTGAAAATAGAAATGAGGTTGAAAGCATAAATGAGGGTGATTTTTCCATTAGAGATACTAATGGAGATACAAAGATAAGAAAAAAAAACCCTCTACCCTTCCTCACTTCCATGGCTTAACCTCAGAGGACACAAATACCTTCTTGTTTGAGGTTGTTGTCATCTGCACGACTTATGATTATACCTCTGATGACCAGAATTTGAAGTTATTCCCATCCACCCTTAAGGATGCAACCTTGCACTGGTTCATGGGTCTAGCTAGGGATAGCATCACTACCTAGGCTCAAATGCAGTAATCATTTAACAATAAGTACAAGGACTATTGTAGGTCCAAAGACACCAAAGAGGAAATATTTAGAATGACCCTAGGACCTGATGAAGCTCTAGAAGATTATGAGCAAAGGTTCCAACTTATTTATAAAAGGTCTAGATACACCCTTGATCCTTAGTCACTCAAGTTAGTCCTTCTTTGAGGAATTAGGGAGGAAATAATGGAGATCCTAAACATGTTGTCTAGAGGGGACATTTATTAGCTACCCTATAATGATATCATGACAATGTTCAAAAATCATTCTGGGGCTGCTAGAAAGAAGGGTAGGGCTAGTCAATCTTTGACTAGTTCCTCTTCGTCTAACACATCTACCAAGAGTGAAATTGGAAACATGTTGGAGGACTTTAAAAGTGAAATGTTTCACACCTTTTCTCTACAAATGGGCACTATGCAAATCAAGAGGAAACAAGAGGAAGCATAGAGATCCTTAGCTATCATTTTCCCTAAATGCACTAGGAAGCACTCCAGAAATGAATGTCCAATAAATGTTATAAAGGTCTACTTGATCTGTGAGGAAACCATTCCACATATAATTTCCATTCTCTACCTGGATTAAAGATTATATACCAAGGGGTTGAAGGTGGGGCTGAACAACTTTGTTATATAAATAAGAGGAGGCCTCAATAACCTCAACCATACCAACAAGGTATGCAAGGTGCATCCTATTCCTATTACAATCCCAATCAGAATTCACCCTTCCCTGCTTGGTGTTCTCTTTCTCATCCTTCATTGTCCACACCTTCTCCTTGGTCTTGTGTGCCTCAATATCCTTCTCAACCTACCAATCAACCATTTCAGCCATATGCTTCTCCACATCCTTAGTGGAATACCCCATCCCAAGGTTGGATGCCTCAATTCAACCAATCTCTTTCTTTACTGCCTCCACCTCCATCTCAACCACAACTAATTCATCCTGCTCCACTCGAGGAACCTTAGATTCTTGCCCAACCAAATCCAAACCTGATCAATAAGCAGGCAGGACAGTTCTATAGTGGGGAGACATCTTACCCTATCTATGCTATGGAAATTCAAGGAATCAACCTCAAGTATCGAAGAGTGCTCTCGGATAACCAACCTCCATCTCCACCTGAGGAGCTTGAAGACTAAAAGGAAGAGAGTGTTCCTAAAGCCAATCCACCTCCTTTTCTTGAAAGATTGATCCATCCCAGTCAACACACCTCGGAAGAGACTGAAATTATGGGCGAACTAAAAAACCTGTGTGTTAAAATCCCACTCCTCCAAGCCATCAAGGATGTCCCTATATACAACGAGATAATCAAGGAGAAATGATTCAAACATCCTGGGAGGAGAAAGAAAGACACCCCTACCATTAATGTCATTGGTCAATTGTCTGACCTAATACTGGATAGAGTGATTTGCCGAAAGTATCTAGACCCTGGAAGTCCATGGTAGATGCACACATTGATGGCATCATTGTCCCTCACACCTTGATTGATCTTAGGGCTACCATCAATGTGATGACTAAGGAGACCATACGCAAACTAAACCTCCAAGGATCCTTAAGAAAGACCACAACAATATTGTAACTTGCAAACATATCCGCAGTTACTCACGAGGGAGTTGTTGAAGATTTAATGGTCTCTATTGATTCCTAGGAGTATTTAGCTGACTTCTTAGTTCTCCAGCCCAACGCCAAATACAATGTTTATCCTCTCAACCTTGGAAGACCATGGCTAGCCACTGCTAATTCTTACATAAGTTGCAGAGATGGGAACATGACCATTAAGAATGGGCCTTTATCCAAACAGTTGGTTTTGTACCCTCCTGCTCAACCATCCCTAGAGCATGACTTACCCTTATGTTTGGAAGAGGAGGAGGAAGATGAAGTATCATACCACATCCTATCCAATATGTACCCTAGGTGCTATTATAGGATGGGGGAAACCTGATGAAGATGACCTCACTGATCAAATCCTCTAGAACCAGCCCCCCGACACCATGCCTCTTGATGAGATGGTGAAGGAATATGAAGATAACCCTTGGAATGATTTATGCCTAGTGGACCCAAGTGATGCACATGTCAAAATGGTAAAACTTGGTCCATCTAAGACTTTGAAGATCACCCCCTCTCTCTTAGCCAACCAAGAAGAGAATTTGTGTAACATGCTGAGAGAGCACTTAGATTCCTTTTCTTGGAGCTACAAAGAAATGAAGGGAGTGCATCCTTCAGTGTGTACTCACCACATCTACATAAAGGAAGGGTGCAAACTAGTGCTCCAACCTCAGAGGAGAATGAACCCATCCCTCAAAGACATAGTCAAGGAAGAGTTGTAGCAATTGTTGGAAGGAGGGTTCATTTACCAGATCTCAGATAGTGAGTGGGTTTCCCCTCTAGTTTTGGTTCCAAAGAAGAATGTAAAGTGGAGTATCTGTGTGGATTATAGGGAGCTAAACAAAGAAACTAAAAATACCATTTTCCTCTACCTTTCATTGATCAAGTCTTGGATGGTCTTGTAGGGAAGAAGTTCTTCTCTTTCCTGGATGGACTTAGTGGTTATAATTAGATCCAGATCAACCCAGAGGACCAAGATAAAACCACCTTCACTTGTCCTTGTGGTACCTTTTCTTATAGGGTCCTTCCTTTTGGATTGTGAAATGCCCCTGCCACTTCTCAAAGGGCAATTCTGAGCATCTTTACTGAGCTAGTCCATGGCTCTATAGAAATATATATGGATGATTTCACTCCCTATGGGTGTGACTTCCTGGAGTCTCTCTATAACTTGGGGAAAGAAACTAAAGAAGTGCATTGAGATGAACCTATCACTTATTCCTGAGAAGTGTGAGTTCTTAATGAATGTAGGGACTATTTTGGGTTGTTCAATATCCCAGGAAAATTGCCATCATAAAAAGGGTTCCTACTCCTCAAAAGCATAGGGATATTAGGAGTTTCTTGGGCTTAGTTGGATATCATAGGAGGTTCATCAAGGACTTCGGCAAATTATCCTTACCATTTTTTGGACTTCTAGCCAAGGACTCTAGATTTTGTTGGTCAAATAGTTGCCAAGAGGCCCTAGAAATATTGAAGGACAAGTTGACCACTGCACTCATACTTAGAGGTCCAAATTGGTCTCTCCATTTCCACATCCATGTCGATGCATCTGAAAAATCTATAGGAGAAGCTCTAGGCTAGATAGATGAAAAATTTCCTTATGCCATTTACTTCATTAGCAAAAATTTTTCTAAGGCTGAACTGGATTACACTGTGAGTGAGAAGGAAATTCTGGCTATTGTCCATTCCTTGAATAAATTCAGACACTACATCACTGGTTATCAAACCTTTTTGCATATTGAACATGCTTCTATCAAGTGCTTAATAAACAATCCTGATATGAATGCTAGAATTATTAGATTGTTTCTTTTTTTGCAGTAGTTTGATTTAACCATCATTGAAAAGCCAGGTAAAGAAAATGTAGTTGCAGATTTTTTGTCTAGACTTGCTTTGCCAATAGGTGAGGAAAGGATGGTTGATAATCATCTTCTAGATGAGCATTTATGAGCTATTTTAGTTCTCTCTCCATGGTTTTCTGACATAGAAAACTACCTAGTTGCTACAAATTTCCCTCCAAATTTATCATCCAAGGAGAAGAGCAGGATTGTAAGGAAGAGCGCCCCATTCACTTGGATTAGGGGAAATATCTTTAAATTAGGCCCAAATCAAATCTTGAGGAGGTGTGTCAAGGAAGAGAAAGTCTTTGGCATCCACTTAGCTTCTCATGATCAGCCTTGTGGAGGTCACTTTGTTGCCAAGAGGAAAAATTTCAAGGTACTACAAGCTAGCTTCTACTGACTCACTCTCCACCAAGATGCAAGAAGGTACACCAATTGATGTGATCAGTGCTAGAGGATTGGGAAACCTACTCCCAAGGATGAAATACCCTTGCAAACTTGGGTGGCTTTAGAGCTATTTGATAAGTGGGTCATGGATTTGATTGGGCCAATTTATCCACCATCAGGGCAAAAGAGGTACATAATTGTATGCACTGATTATTTGAAAAAATGAATTGAGACCAAGGTTTTCAAGGTAGCAACAAAGGAGAAAGTGGTTGAGTTCTTAAGGGAGAATGTATTCTACAAATTTGGGTACCCTAGAGAACTAGTCACTGATTAGGGAGCTCAATTCACATCACATATGATCTAAAATTCGTTAACGAAGCATGGGATAAAGCACAGAAAATATATTTCCTACCATCCTCAGGCGAATGGACAAGTAGAGGTCACCAAAAGAGAAGTAGAAGGCATTCTCACCAAGGTTGTGAGAAAAAATAAGAAAGATTGGGTTGATATACTAGTGGAGGCCACTTGGGCCTATAATAAAACCTGGAAGATAACCATTGGCTTCACCCATTATGACTTGGTCTATGGAAAGAAGGCTATGCTCTCCATTGAGTTTGAGTAAAACACCTTGAGAATGGAAACACAATTGGATTTGGATGTTACAAAGGCACAACAAGAGAGGCTGCTCCAGCTGAATGGTTTGGATGAATTTAGGATGTAGGTCCTAGTACACACTGAATTTATCCAAGTAGAGAGGAAGGTCTGACATGATAAGAACATCAAGGACAAGGCTTTCCAAGAAGGGTATTGGGCTCTGCTATATGACTCTAGGTTCAAGGACTTCAAAGGAAAATTGATGACAAGGTGGTTAGGCCCATACCTGATAGGGAAGTTCCATGAAAATGGAGTCATTCAAATTAGTACCATTGATGAGGAAGGTATTCCATTGCTTGTCAATGGATACAGATTGAAGGCTTACAAAATACCTATGTCTAGGGAAGAATTCATTAGGACCATTAGCAAGGAGATAAAAGTGATTATAAGTGTACTAGCTTCCAAGTCACAACATTCTTGAAAACTGTTTTTATTTGGAAAAAAAACAATAAGAGGCCTATGTGTCCTTCAAAAAAGAAGAAAAAGGAAGAAAAAAAAGAATACCATGATAGGGAACTCCAACCTGTCCATTTATAAATTCTGTCATTTTGTTGGTTTTTGAAGGTAGTGACAAATGTAGAGCTATAGGGACAACATGCTGAAGTTTCATTTCATTTCTCCCTCCATCCATTACATCTAATCTAGGTCAACCATGTCCCTACCACTCATATCCATTGTTGGGGCTCAAAAAGCAGTTCTTTTAGCATTTTCTGGTTTGCTACAGGACGTCCTGTAGCTTCTATAGGAAGATCCTGTAGCACTACAAGATGATTTGAAATGCTACAGGAAAGGGGATCCGATGAAAAAAATCATCATGCATGCTTGTTCAAGGTTCAATAGGGACCCTACACTTCATCAAACCACTCACCCATCATCCATGCATCCCTGATTCAAATCACCATACCCATGCCTAGCTCTATCTCATTCAAAAAATACAGGAAAAAAAATAGAGGACATGTTGTTATGAAACTAACTCACAAAAAGATAGAAAAGAGAGATCAACGCCTTAGAATTCAGCCTCTTCGAGGGGGCAACCTCCTTTACATTACACAAATGAACAATTCTTGGATGATTCAAATGATAAAACCTCCTTTCTATATATAGGAGTCTAAGGAGTCACAATATAACCTAGCCGACCTAACAATAATAATATAAAGCCACAAAAATAACAATAGAGGGATTCTATGGGGCACAGTAATAAAAATATGGGGACAATAGGGGCACAACAATATTAATAAGGGATACAACTACAATAGTAATGGGGTAATCAATAGTATTATAGGGACCTAACATGCTCCTCCCCTTCAAAAAAAGTGTTGTCCTCAATGCTTGAGTAGTTCTGGATGCTTCTGTATAAAATTCTCATCCTCCCATGTGGAATCTTCGGTGGATAAGTTCTTCCACTTGATGAGATACTCTGAAATTGATCAATTATGTAGCTGTCGAGTTCTTGTTTCCGTGACTACTTTCGGTTCCAATATAATTTTTCCTTCCTCGTCAAGTTCTGGCAATATTGCTTGAATTGGGAGCTTGTTGCCTATAACCTTCTTTAAACATGAAACATGGAAAATTGGGTGCACTCGAGACGTTGCAGGAAGCTCCAATTTGTATGCCATAGTACCAATCTTTTGCAACACCTTGTACGGACCATAATACTTTGGTGATAATTATTATCCTTCTTAGCTTGCTTGAGGGACATTTGTTTATATGGTTGTACTCGTAGGAATACCCAATCACCTACATCAAAACTTCTTTCGCTGCGATGTTGATCTGCCTATTGTTTCATTCTATTCTGTGCCAACACGAGGTTATCCTTTAAGAGTTGGAGGAATTGTTGTTGATGTTCGATGTGATGTTCCACTGCTTGAACCTTAGAATTTTCTCTTAAATATGATGTGATGGATGGTGGCTGATATCCATAAAGTGCCATAAATGGGGTCATTTTTGTTGCTGTATGGAAGGAAGTGTTATACCACCATTCAGCCAGAGGCAACCATTTGACCCATTGTGTCTGTTTATCAGATACAAAGCAACGAAGATATCCTTCTAAACATTTTTTTACTATCTTAGTTTGCCCATCAGATTGAGGATGATAAGATGAGCTATGAGCTAACTGAGTACCAAGACAAGAAAATAATTCTGTCCAAAAATTTACAGCGAAAATGGGATCTCTGTCACTTACAATAATATTTGGGTTTCCATGTAGCTTTTGAATTGTTTCCATAAATGCAGTAGAAACTGTATTGGCTTTAAATGGATGTGATAATGCACAAAAGTGTGCATACTTGGTAAGTCTGTCAACTACCACCATAATGACACTCTTTCCCTCAGAATTGGTTAAACCTGTGATAAAATCCATTGAAACCTCCTCACAATGTTGGCTTGGAATGGATAAAGGTTGTAATAGACTCGGGGTCTTAATTGTTTCAACTTTATTTTGTTGGAAAACCAAACATTCCACCAAAAACTTTTGAAAATCCGATTTAAGGCCATCCCAAAAAAATTCCTTCTTAACCCTGTGATAAGTTTTAAAAATTCCTGAGTGCCCTCCTAAGGGAGAAGTGTGCAATTCCATAAGAATCTTTTGTTTGAGATGCGAATTCTTACAGAGGTATAAGCGATCTTTGTACCATAACGAATCATTTTGCCAGCTAAATGTATCAGATGTATTGGAATCTTGTTGTAACTTTCGAATAAGTTCCCATACTTATTCATCATTCTTCCGTTCCTTCCTTGCTTCGTTTATCCAATTTGGTTGGGTAATAGAAATGGCGCACAACAATGCTTCCACATCCTCATCCTTTCTTGAGAGTGCATCTGCCACCACATTTTGCTTCCCTTTTTTGTAGATTATTTCAAAGTCATAACCCAACATCTTTGTGACCCACTTTTGTTGCTCTTCAAAGGATATTCTTTGTTCTAAAAGGTATATAAGGCTATCATGATCTGTTTTTACCTTGAAGTGTCTTCCCATTAGGTAGGGTCGCCATTTCTTAAGTGCATGCAGTATTGCCAACGTTTCCTTCTCATAAATAGCTTTGTGTAAAAACTCTCCCTTGATTGGACGACTTTCAAAAGCAATGGGTCTTTCATATTGCATTAAAACAACACCAATTCCATTTCCTGAAGCATCACATTCCACAATAAAGGTTTTTGTGAAGTCTGGTGTAGCTAAGACCGGTGCTTGGCACATTGCCTCTTTAAGATGTTCGAAGGTCTTTATTGCTTTTGGAGTCCATGCAAATGCATCTTTCTTCAATAATGTTATTAGAGGTGCTGCTTTTCTCCCATAATTCTTAACAAACTTGCGATAATACCCTGTCAACCCGAGAAATCCTCGCAGATGCTTTATGGATGTGGGGATTTTCCATTCTTTAATGGCTTTAATTTTGCTAGGGTCTACCTTAACTCCTTCATGAGATACAATATGACCCAGATATTCTACCTCTTGTACTCCAAAGAAACATTTGGATCTTTTTGCATATAATTGTTTCTCCTCCAATAGTTGTAGCACCTTGTCAACATGTTCAACATGATCCTTCCAAGACTTGCTATAGATTAGTATATCATCAAAAAATACTAACACAAATTTTCTAAGGAAGGGTTTGAAAATGGAATTTATCAAACCTTGAAATAGAAGGTGCATTGGTAAGGCCAAAAGGCATGACCAAAAATTCATAATGACCCTCATGAGTTCTAAAGGATATTTTCGGAATGTCTTTAGTCTTCATTATGATTTGATAATATCCTGAAAAAAGATCCAACTTGGTGAAGTAAATTGATCCATGAAATTCATCCAGTAATTCATCAATGACATGAATGGGAAACTGGTCTTTAATAGTAAGCTTGTTGAGCTCCCTATAATCCGGACAGATGCACCATGATCCATCCTTCTTGTGCACCAATACTACTGGAGCAGAGAAAGAACTTTGACTAGGTTGAATTATACCAACCTCTAGCATTTCTGCAACCATATGTTCAATTTCACTCTTTTGGGCATAGGGATATCTGTACGGCCTTATGTTTAGAGGAACACTTCCTGGAATCAGATGAATAGCATGATCATGATCACGAATAGGTGGGAGACCTTTGGGAGTCTCAAATACCTTGGAATGATTGTCCAAGACTTTTTGGAGATCTGAAGAAATAGATGATTCCGATGTGGAAACATCTAGCAAACATAATTGAGCAATTACACCTCTTTATTCCTTTTTTAGAAGCTTTGTCATACCGTTAGAGCTGATTATCTTTCCCGGTTTCCCTGCAATACCCCTTAATTCAACTTCCTTTCCTTCCGTGGAAAATTTCATGAAAAAATCTTGAAAATTAAAAGCTATTGTACCCAAGGATTGTAGCCATTGGACTCCTAGTACAACATCAACACCTCCCATTGGAATGGAAAGCATTGGGCTAGTCAATACATATTCTCCCATGGATAGCTTGATATTATGGCACTTTCCAGAGCAATTTATCGTTCCTCTATTTGCAACCATCACTTGACACTCTGGTGCTGGATATAGGAAGCAATTCAATTCTTTTGCTACCTTACAATGAATAAAATTGTGGGTACTTCCTGAATCAATCAACACTATTACCTTTTTCTTCTTGATTTGTCCTTCTATCTTGATGGTTTGAGGAGTGGTAATTCCAACCAATGCATTACAAGATATGGTAGGATTCATTTCTTCTTTATCTAGGCATTGTTCCTAGAGTATATCCTCTTCCATTGACCTTTCTTGCTCCTTTTCTTCTTCCTCTTCACAATCTATGTAGAATAATTTCTTCTCAGCACACTTATGACCTTTAGTGTATTTGCTATCACAACTGTAACAAAGCCCTTTTGCTCTTTTTTCTTCCAATTTTTGTGGTGTCAACCTTATAGGTTGTGGAAGGCTGGCGGTAACAACACTTCAACTTTATAGTTGTGACTAGTATGCTTCCTGGTTGCCATAATTTTGCTTTCCATTTTTCTTTCTAACCTGAATGCCTTCTCTAATGAATCAAGTTCCCAAAGGCGAACACCATGTTGGATATTATCCTTTAAAGTCCCTATGAACACATCAATCCTATGCTCGTCTTGAATATTTTTTACCCTTATGCTCGATTTTTGGAACTCCTCAATGTGCTCCATTATTGAACCCTTTTGTTTGAGACTTATCAATTGGCTCAAAAAAGTGTTGCTTTTTGTATCCTCATAATGTGCTGTCAATTCTTACGTAAAAATTGCCCAAGTGATAATTTGTTTATGAGAGCAAAGTCATTGATACCATACAAAATGATTTGGTTCCAAATACAAAGTTGCAATACGTACCTTTTGTGTGTTTTGCACATTATTGAGATCGAAAAATTGCTCCATCTGTAATATCCATGTTGCGGGATCCTTGCCATCAAGCTTCCTCATATCGATTTTTGGAATATGGTGGGTCTTCGATCCAACATTAGAGTCTATGGAATCATGATTAACATTTCTTTTGTTCTCATCATGAGTTTCCTTTACTACCCTTTCACCATTAGTGACCATTTCTTGTAGCAACGTATTCATATTTATATTCAATTCTACCATCTTATCATCCATGCCATCCATTTTAGTGTCCATGCCATTCATCTTAGCTTCCATACCATCCATCTTAGCTTCTATGCCTTTCTTTAAACAATCCATCTTAGCTTCTACACCTTTCTTTAAACCATCCATCTTAGCTTATACATCTTTCATCTTAGATTCTGTTACTTTTTGTGCAAGTGACACTTGTTGCACTTGGTCTCGTAATTTTGATATATCATGTCGCATTTCTTCCTCTTCTTCATAAGTGATGATAGAGCTTTCAAGTTTCTTACTAGGTGTTTGCATTTTCTTTCCTCGGGGCATCAATTACTGATAATAATGCTTTACTATGCCCTTTGAATTCCTTCAAACTAATTTTTCAAACCAAGCTTACGCAAAAATTTAAAAAAGACTACACACCTTTTTTCACTTTGTAGGAGCTTGATATTGAATCTGATGTATCTCTATAATTTTAGATCATCTAGTTCTAAAATTGCGACCTGTAGTAGCCCTCTGTGTCCTCTTTCCAATGTCGTTAGTCTGGTCCAAATTGGATTCTCCAAGAAAGGGTTATGCACAATCTCCCAAGATGACCTGATTATATACCTTTCCAGAAGAGCAACTTGTATGAAGTGCCACGTGTCATTGTTTCAACCTTTGGCACTAAAAAATATATAAAAGAAACCATAGTCCATCCTCTTTCTGTACCTTCTTACAAAATTTCAATCCAATGCTCAGAGAGAAAGTTATGACGATTTTCCCTAGGTTTCCTGTTTGGAATGTAATTCAGGAGTCTACAAAAATACCTACTTCCTCAGATCATATCTCTGCAAATATAGCACCAAAGGCTCTGAAATTCGGACCCGAGGTTAAGCGCGATTTTGTCTCAAATGGGTTTTTATTTTCACTTCTGAAACGTCACAGAAACAAAGTTATAGCGAAAATGTCACGATGACCTATTTGGAGCAGCGAAACCCTAGAATCCAAAGCTCTGATACCAAATGTTATGAAACCAGCTCACAAAAAGATAGAAAAGAGAGATTAACGCCTTAGAATTCAGCCTCTTTGAGGGGGAAACCTCCTTTACATTACACAAATGAACAATTCTTGGATGATTCAAATGACAAAACCTCCTTTCTATATATAGGAGTCTAAGGAGTCACAATATAACCCAACTGACCTAACAATAATAATATAAAGCCACAAAAATAACAATAGAGGGATTCTATGGGGTACAATAATAAAAATATGGAGACAATAGGGGCACAACAATATTAGTAAGGGATACAACTACAATAGTAATGGGGTAATCACTAGTATTATAGGGACCTAACACATGTCCTCCATTGCCATAGCCCTTCACTACTCCATGAAGGATCTGCTATCATCCTCCAACCCTACACTACTGCCCAACATCCATCTGAAGAAAGAAACCCTTAAAAGGGAGAAAGAGGCATTGCTACAGGATCTCCTGGAGTAGCTATCAGATCTCTTGTAGCAGCTACAGGATCTCCTGTAGCAGCCTGTACCACTTTTGCAACCAACCTAAAACTCAGTTTTTCTATCCAGCCAGAGTGAGGAGGAGTATCGTCATCCACTTTTGCAAAAATCCACATCAGCAGCAACAACAAAGAGATATCAAGAACCTACACACATGAACAAAACAAATAATCAGCGATACAGGAGCAAAAAGAAATACACAGAAAAAGAGCAAGGAGGCACTTCGCTAAGAAGCAACACAGAAGTCAAATACTCCAGCATGCATTAATCAACAAAAGGTAGGCATAATTATTGTAACTTACTGAGCTCTTCCCTATGTACGATATGATGAAAAATGTGTAAATGTTGAAGAAATGTATAAGCTAGAGTTGGCCAGTTAACTTGGCTACCCTTAGCTCATGATCAAAAAGTGATATTTCAGTAAGCATGCCATGTAAGGATGTCACATTAGTGAGAATTAGTTGAAAGGGTTGTCAAATTAGTTAAGAGAGAGTGGGTGATGATTACGAGGAGAAAGTGAATGATCACCAATGGTGGGCCAATGATCCAAATTAGGAAAACTCATACCACTACTAGCTAGCACAATGCTTCAAGCTTTGACCATAAATAACATAAAAATCCCAAAATTTCATGGTTTTTTCGCTCATTTCAAAATCAAGGAGATAGGGACCAGTTTGGGAAGCCATTACAAAATTCAAAACGTGCTTTGGAAATCCTACCGGAGGCAACTACAGGAAGCATAGAAGGCTATAGGAAGCTACAGGAAACACTGAAATTTCATAGGAAGTTTGCAAGGGTGTGCCTAGAGTAAACTCAGTACTCAATTGTCATAATCCTAGACATTACAATGAGATGTAAGTGGTCTATCTCTCTTTTATCCATGGTTCGCATCATTGATACACTCTAAACTGTCTTAGTAATTACAACCAGCTTGTAAATTAAAAAGAGTTTGGGGCTATAAAAGTAAATAAAATGTGGCTATAAGGAGTTATAGTAATTGCAGTCATCAACTAAAAGTTTAACTCCTAGCTACCCTAAAATTCATACTGAAGCTATCCTAGAAAACCTCTTACACTTAGTTGAAATAGAAAAAGAAAATGGGAGGGGGATTCAATAGGAGAGAGCCCACAGATACATCAAGAATTCACCTTCATCCCCCTGTGGTAGACATTTTCAGGAGGCATCACTGGTTAGGCTTCTTTGAGTTGCTCAAGGGATATGATGATGATATAACTTATGAGTTTTCCATGGCACTAAACCCTCAAGCAAGAAAAAGTGCTACCACTGTGGTGAGAGGGTTGTCCATTACCATCAATCCTAAGGTGATCAATAGGGTGACACCACTTCCTCTAGGGTACAATGGAGAAAGGAAGACAAGGCCAACAATACCCTTGCTAAGGAAAATTTCTTCACGAATGATGAGAGACCAATTGAAGACAAAAATGGAGTCAGAAGGGAGAGTCTTCCATATCCCCGGGATGAGGTAGCTTACCATATCCTTTAATTCATTTCTTGTGAAGGGAGACTAGGTGTAGTATATGGCTACTAGTTTAGGTTGCTCCATGAATTGAGATTTTGAACCAACTTTTCCATAGCCCAAAGAATACGTGTGCCCTATTTTCTCATACATTCAATTACAGACATGAACCAAAAGGTGAAAAAGGGAAAGTAACAACAGTTAGCACACCATGGTCTCATCAAGCTAATAGTAGAGGATGCTTTGAGTAGATCAAGAGGCCCTGCCCTCTGGTCCACATTCAGAGATATCGACAAAGAAGCCTTCCTTGAGACCCAAGTCTTTGCACTTGGTGAGAACCCAACCTCAAGTTCTAGAGAAGAAGAAGAAGAAGAAGAAGAAGAATAAGGAGAAGAAGAGTAAGGAGAAGAAGAAGGAGCAAAAGAAGAAGAAGAGGCAAGGGCAAACAAAACAAAGGAAGAAGAAAAGAAAGAAGAAGAGGAGGATCACCAGGAAAATACCAGCCTTGAGAAGACCACTGCACTTGAAGGGGAGAAGATATCCCCAGCTCAGGGAAGGTTGTCTCCTGAACCCACTAAAAAGGAGGCATCTGCTACCTTGGCTCCTTTGAGCACACCCATAAAATCCATGAAGAAAAGGCAGTGACAAAATCCCCTCTATTTCAAAACAATAAGAAGTAATAGGATTAATCAGGGGAAGCCATAAACCCCCACAAAAACCCATATTATAATTGAAGAATCACCAAATAAAAAGGAGGAGATAGAATCCATGGGAATGAAGGTTGAGAAAGTCACATCACCAAGAGAAACCCCAAAGGCTACCATTACCTATGTCACAAAGCCCGTCATAAGTTCAACCTCATCTAAATAGCCAAGGCACCTATAAAACTCCAAACGAAAGGAAAAGCCTTGCTACAGGAAACACTGGCATTGCTACAGGAAAGGAAGAAAGTGCTACAAGAAGAGAAGCAGGGGAAAAAGGGAAGCCAAGAAGCAACACCACAAGTACAGGACGGGGGAACTTCTCCAAAGATAGTTGAGGGAGATTCTACAGAGCTACAGGAGCTTAGTCCACAATCCAACTTAAGACACTACTACAAATTCATTGAAGGAGGAAGAGTGATCCCATAGAAATTTGCAATCCCTCTCTTCTTTGAACTTGAAAAAGAAAGAGGAAGGGCACATTGATGGATGCAGATTGCTAAATCGAAGAAAGTAGAATATGTGGGCCTTATGGAAGAAAAAATCCTAGAGATGAGCAAGGAGTTGAGTGAGTTGAGAGATAAAGACTACACCATGAGAGCACAACTATAAGCAGAAAACACATGGTTGAGGAAAAAATTGCAAGAAAAGGAGACCCAACTGGCCACCATGGAAATCCTCGCCACGGAGGCACTTCAATGCAGACTTCCATCCAAATCCTATGCACTCTACCTCAATTACCAATGAATGTAGTTAAAAATTAAGACATTAGCACAACATGGGGCCATGCCACTCTAGGATTACAGACAATTCATTGATTTGTGTGACAAGGGTACCCTTGAAGATAAGGCCAAATTATCTGAATTCTACCTACACATCAAGGAAAATTTTAAGGATGGAAAATTTTCTTGAAGTTTAAAAGCATTGGCGAATCTCACTAATCCCTAATATGCAAACTATAAATTTTTAATGATATATTTTCAAAATTATTAAAATTTATAATGATTTTATATATAGTCTCTATATAATGTTGGCGATTTTTAAGGTAAAATAATTTTATATTCTAAAATTTGGGCGAATCATCTTTTATAAAAATTGGAAATTGGCGAATTGATTTTTGGAAAAATCATGGAAAATTAGCCCACTGGGCGAACATTAGCCCCTAAAATTTTCCATGCTACACATCCTTGCCTTAACATACCTAAATGTTTGGGACCCGAATGAAAAGTTGGGAGACTCACAGGTGATGGCCCTTGCATCATGGATGAGTCGTGAGGAGGCTAGGGCTAAGGAGGTGACAAGAATAGTAGAAAAAGAGGAAAAATAACCCCTCTACATTAGGGTAGAGAAAATAAATTCAATGGTTGTAATAAATAACCACAAAATCATTTCCAATGATGCTCAATTTGCACCAACATATCTAGCTACCCAAGAAAAATCCATCTCCCATTTTTAGGACACTCTTATATTGTTGGGGACTGAGAGCCAAAAGCCATGGCATAGAAGATAGAATAACCTCCCACACAGTCTCTGGATCAGGGAGTATCACTCTCCTGAGAGATTGAGGAATGCACTGGAGAGAACACCCCTGTATAAGTAGGCCATACAAAGACAAAAGATCAATTAGATTGGACTTAAGCTCAGTCCACCTTTTTTCAAGGTTTACGAAGGAAGAAGAGGAAAGAAAATAGTGGGAAGAGATAGAGAAAAATGCAGGGTTCTATCCTCAGGAAGAGACACCATCCACAGAAGTTTGGGATTTCAGAGAGGCCACCAAGGCTATGAAGTATATGGATATAGATGACTAGGTTGAGTAGAGGATGAGCAACAATTTTAGTAGGGGGGTGATGATGAGGCTCATCAATAGGTAAACTATATGGGTCACAATGCCACACTCCAACTTATTAAATTTTATTTTCTCACATTTATTTATAGATTTTATTATATTTTTCTTAGTGATAGGAGTAAAAGTAAGTCACTATGTGATATGGCCTAATGTGTGTTAAATGCAAGAAATTGTAGCATTTTTTAGTTGACTTGAGTGCAGGGACTCAAAGTAGGCAAGCAATAGAGATTCTAGGAAGTGGGATCCCTCCTTAACTCCTCAAATCAGTTGAAGATTCCCCCCCCCTCTATCTCATCATCTCAGTGTCATTGGTAGCCAAGCAATCCGAGTTCATTGGCAACCAAGCTAGTGCCAGTCAAGGAAAAGTTATTCTCAAGTTAGGGAGCCAAGTATCCCTATTTTCGAGGGAGATATTAGTAGCTTCAGTTTTGGATAAATAAGAAAGCTTAGGGACTCATTAAGATTCCAAGTTTTATTGTAGCCAATATGCCACTAAGTTTAAGAACATTTGACTGTTAGTGTTATGATGTATTTGAAATTTTTATGATAATGAGAAATTCTGTTTTGATCCAACACTTAGTTGACTTAGAGGATTGAAGCTTTTGGGTTAGGGCCCAACTCTACGAGTAGAAGTTCCTCTCTTTTGTATATGTATTCTTAGCTTAGAATGTTGAATAACTGCTAAAGTTTATTTATGTTTTTTGTTTAGCTTAGAAAGTTGAACAAGTTGTTGCTTATCCATGCTTTCATTAAATTAAAGAGTAGATTAGTGTTGTAGTCTAGTGAAGGAAAATATACAAGAAAATCTTGTGACAGTGACCCCTATCCCATCTCCCTTATGGGATCATGATTAGGGACTCCACTCTCACAACCCAAAAACATAGTTTTTCTTTTGTTCATTGAATAGATTAAGTTTCATTCTTAGCAAGATAATTGTTTAATATTTCCTAGAAATATTTGCAGTGGTTATCTTGTTTCTTAAGAGTGTTGTAGATTAGATGGTAGTCCATTTCATAGGCCTAGGCCTTGAAAATATTTAGATCAAATTTTCTAAATTCAACTCATCTTTTCCATGTTGACATGCAATAATTTTTAAATAAAAAGATAGATTGGTTTTATTGTAGGTATTTTTGATCTGCAGGAAGGGAATCCTCCAACCAAATCCACCTAGGCCTTCTCCACCTTCTGTTGATGCATACCAACCCATATTGTGAACCTCTGTTTTCTAGCCACAGTGAGCAAGTTGTCTTAGGCAAATCCGACCTTCTTGGAGTGTTGGGATTTTCCTTGGGTGATGATCACCTCCTCTACCCCTTCCAAAACTATAATGCACCTTTCCAACACTTCATCTCACCATTCTTTCCCTCAAAAACCCATCAGCCAACTCCCTGTAGCAATTGAGGACATCCTGTAGAAGTTTCCTGTAGCAAACCTGTAGCAGCCTTTTTTCCCCTATTTGACTTGCAATGATAGTCTAGCCCATTTTAGGATTACGTTGACCCCATAAATTTGAATCCATGACCAAAAGTGCCACCTAGACCAGTCCTTTCACTCCTTTCCTTCCTGCCAGATCAGATAGCATTAGCTCTTTTATTTCTAAGTTTAGCAATTAGAACTTTATCTATTCTGCATGTGTGAAGGCGATAGTTAATGCATGCATGTTTGACTCATGAAATGATAGAGTAACCTTCCATTTTCAAGAAACCCTAATAACTAGATGATCAAGTACAAGATTAGCACAATTTCCTTTCTGCAAGTGATTTGTGTCATTTCATAGCATTTACAAGTTGGCAACTTTCATTTTGTGGTTTTACAAACATTTACCCTCTCTGCACTAGAAATAACTTTACATTCCAATGTCAGTAGTCATATTCCCTTTAGTTCAATAGAGGAATGATCTATAACCCTAATGGTCGAGCACCCTAGTTGAGAAGTGACATGAGTAGAATTATGCTTCTGTTATGTATATAGCACTGTCACCTTCAAGTTTGTACGAAACCTCGAGTTGATAAAGTAAATATGGTAGCCCTAGGAGTTGTAGCAATCTTGCTATAATAATGAGGCTCTTCAACCCCCTCCTAGAGGAAAAACCTCAGTGGCATAAAACAAAAAAAACAAATGATGGAGGAACGAATGAACAAACCTAGTCAAAATATCATAACACATAACAAATGTAAGATTTAGTTAAAGGATCTCAACCATAGAGCCTAACAACCATGTGAAGGGAGTGAGTTGGCACCTAATTAGGATAACATGTGGCACATATCACATGATCGATAAAACCCAAAGACCCCACAAGAATACATCCACACAGGTCATCTAGAAAACAACCTCAGGATAACTAGCCACCATAAGAACTTGTAGATACGCCACCAAGTGATATCTGATTTCCACCATATGCTATCACTCAGACTACATTTCTCTACCCCCTTCTTGGTTTTATCTCACATCAAGTAATGGATACACTTATGTTAGCTAACATGGCTCTAACATTACATGTCCAGTATCTAGCACGCACCCACTACGTTAGTGATTATAGTAACCACACCCGTTAATAAGGTGAAATCCTTATCATAAGAGTGTTAAAATAATGGTGAAGAATTACATAACTAAAGATTCAAATGACTAACATTCAAATGAGAATGATTAAAATAATGGAACAAGAGATGAGAATATAACAATCCTAAATGACTAGATGAATTTAATACAAATTCCTATAATTGTTGTGTATTGCAGTAACTAGGGGAGGCCATGGAAACTAATGAAGTTATTTCCAATGAATACAAACAACATGATTTGGGGCATCAAGCACTTAAATATCACATTAATATATGAAATATCAATAAAATGAAATTTAATTTCCCATCTGTTTTTTTTCCTAAACCTAGTAACTTATATAGTATATTATACAAGATTGACAAAAAATAATGCATGTTGATGATTATTTTAGGTGGAAAATGTGTTTGCAAAAAATACAAAGTTGAACCCTTTTACTATAAAATATGTACACAAGGGTGGACCCCATACTGTTAAAGCACATCACATGAGAAAGTGGGTGGAAGAAGATATGGCAATTTAGTTTGCAAATACAATAGAAACTAGTGGCAATGAACAAGAGTTTAGTCATGATGATAATACATGAGATGAATACTTTGATACAATTGTTATACTTTGTGGGTGTTATAAATAAGTTTAGCTAGAAATTGATGTACAAAATAGGTATATTATATAGTCTAGTCTTTAATCTTGGAAAACATAATCCATGTATCAATTATTTTAGGTTGAAAATTCAATCTAAACAAATGAGGAGTTCAATCATTCTTATAGACCAATACAAATACTTCCATATTGATGTGGCCTACGCCATATATTTAAATCAGACAAAAATAAATGGGTGGAAGAGGATATGCCAATGGAGTTTGTAGATACAATAGAAAATCAACACATTGAACAAGAGGTTGGTCATAATGATACTACATGCAAGGATGAATACTTTGACACAATTTTTGTTTGTGGATGTTCCCAAGGAAAAATATATAAGAATATGATTTTTTTTTAGTAATTTATTGGATATATCTTCGAAATGGATCCATATTTTATCCAATAATTTATATCTAGCATTAAATAATGATCACATTTAATTATAGGTGAATGATGTTGATGATACACCTACTAATGATCAAGATCAACTGGACAATTAATAATTCAAGGGGATGATCTAATTCATCCTTTAGATCACACTAGGAGAAGAAGAGAAGCATTGAAGAGAACACTACCACGTGAAAAAGTTGAGGAATTGATGAAATTAGCATACACTGATGACATGCCATCCATTGTTCAGAGAGAAGATGTTGATGGAAATGTAATGCATGAAGAAGGATTGAATGAAATTCTCACAAGTTTCTTTTGGGATGGAAAAAATTATGAGGGTTATGATCCTATGCATAATAATGATGATTCAGATGTAGAGGGAAACTACCACCAACATAATTATTATGATATTAACATTATTGAATTAATTAAAAAAGTAGCAAAGAAAATTGTTTTCAAATCAGGTGCAAGTAGAACGTCCAAGCTTTCATGCATATTAATACTATTGGAAATCAAGTCATTATTTGGTTGGTAAAACAAGAGATTCACAATCTTACTAAAGTAGTTTGAATTATTTTTCTAGTTTTTCACTGTCAATTTGTGTCCTCAATTAGACTATAAGTACTAACTTCATTTAAATTTATTTTAGGTGGATTTTAAATTATGGTATATAAACAATTCTTTAAATAACATTTCTAACACGTGGGTCTGAAAACAAACTTATATGGCTCTGAATGATAAAATATTCCACAATGAAATTGTGTTGCCATCAACTTGTAGAGAAGAGCGTCAATTTTTGGTCGAGTTGGGGATTGAATATAATAAAATTCACACATGTAAAAATGATTGCATCTTACATAGAGATAATATAAAAATAATGAAGAATTCCTTGTATGCAACGAGAAAAGATATCAACTAGATGTACAAGCTCCTATAGTTCCAAATAAGGTTTTATGACACATGCCAATTATTCCTAGACGACAACAAATGTTTTGCTATAAATATCTTTCATAATTGATGGAATGGCATGCAAAGAAAAAGAGTGAATATGGATTCATGAGAATTCTTGTGGACTCCAAAGCAATGAAACGTATAGAGGAAAATGGCCAAGAAAATTCAAAGATGAACCTTGCAGTATTAGGTTAGGACTTGCAATGGATGGAGTGTGCCCTTTCTCTTCCTAAGCTAAAATTATAGTGTTTGTCCAATTCGAATGATATTATACAATTTTTCCCCATGGATGAGAGTTAGAAAGGAACAACTTATGCTAACTCTCATCATTCTAGGAAAACATCAAATGAAAAAATGGATTTTTACATTGCACCTTTTAATGATGAGATGCAATTGTTATGGAAAGGCATAATAATTTATGACATATGACATCCTACATTTAATATGTCCTTCATGTCTTATGTCATACTATGTTGGGCAATTCATGATTTCCCAAGACTTGGTGTTTGTTTTGGTAAGAGATTAGGTAATCTATATATTTTCAGTACATCATAGTTTATCTTCAATTCAACTTGTATATAAGTAGTACATTATTATTGTTTTCTTATGTAAGATAGTTATTGAATTACAAGGCTACAAACAAAATGGACTTTTGCATGTCCAAGATGTGTAGAACAATTTGAGGGGCGATATTCTAAGGATATAGAAAAAGTTATTTATGAAAACAACAAGGTTTTTCTACCATCGGACCATAAGTTTAGAAACCGCCTAAAGAATCAATTTGATGGAAAAATTGAAAATAAATCCCCTCCCAAGGTTATGCGTCCAACCGATTGACTTGTATAAATATGCTCAATCAAAATATTGGAACCATTTTTTTCATCATGATCATTCAATCGAGGAACAAGAACAAGTTATGGTTGAAATACCAAAATGAATGAAAAGGAAATCCATATTTTAT
Source organism: Pinus tabuliformis (assembly GCA_031772625.1). Taxonomy (NCBI): domain Eukaryota; kingdom Viridiplantae; phylum Streptophyta; class Pinopsida; order Pinales; family Pinaceae; genus Pinus; species Pinus tabuliformis. The sequence goes on along the minus strand of CM062815.1, from coordinate 700,504,663 downwards.
GATCTCCCTTACTAGAAGGATCTATTAATATCTCATTTATTAGAACCTATGCATATTTTTAAAAATGTTCGTGATTCTATTTTTCGACATATATCAAGAAAAGATAAAGACACCTTATCATCAAGAAGAGATATTGCTCTTTCATGTACCAAATAAGGAAAACAAATCATATGCATAATCTCCATGGATACTAAAAAAAAACTAGTTATATCAACTAAAAAATGTGATTCATCAACTAAGAACACCCATTGCATATGGGTCATCACTAAATAAAACTTTTACAATATATGAACATATCAAAAGATTCAAAACACATGATTATCACAATTTTATGAAGATATTAACATCAATTAATTGTTATTCGTATCATTTACTTACTATTTTTTGTTTTTTTTGATATACTATCATAAATCAATACGAATGAACTATAATAATTTGGTTTGATAGCATATCTTGCTACTAGAAATAAGAGGAGATTCATGCCTTGCAATTGTCTTAAGGAATGACAAAGGTTGATTGTTAGCGTTTATGAGGTATGTGGTCAATTGATATTTACAAAGTTTGACATGGTATGAAGTGTTCCCCTATATGATACAATGATATATTATATGTAATTGTAAATGTCGCTAAAAATCCATACTAACTTAATGAAAATATCTAATTAGGTGGGTGACTTCTAAATATATCCATGAGTCTAAAGTGCCAAGATGGAAGAAAGCAATCACAGAAATTGTATGTGTATTAAAGGAGCTCCCTACAAGTTTCATGGACCTACAGGTCCATTTACTTATATATCTAATCCCTGACATTGAAATGACAAGTTTCATTTCAACAAGATGGATGTTTTTCTTTGAGAGATGCATGAAAACCATAAAAAGATATGTCTGACAAAAGGTACATCTAGAGGATTGCATGGTTGAAGGGTATGTACTAAATGAAGAAATTTTATTCTTATGTGAATTTGTTGGTAAAATTATTGAATATGGTGCACAATTTTGGGACAAGGAACATGCATGTGATATTATACATGGAGAAAATCCTAAAACTAGTAGTGTTCACGAAGTAATTGGTATTTTTATGAGGAATTTTACATCTACGGATAAATACTAATTCCCTAGGTAGGTAGTTATACCTAGAACAACAGATTTAAAGTGCTTATCCTTTTTCTATAGACGATAAATAAGACAAGGGAATAAAAGGACCTACTTGTTCTTTCACTTTCCTTTTGTCTCCTTTGTATGGTTCCCATCGCTCCTCCTTGAACTTAACTCGCTCAAAAAGTACCTGCAAGAATAAACAAAAGACAAAGAACCAATCAAAGCAAGAGATCTATTGACTATAAGTAAATGGAATTAGATACATTCACACATATAAATATCATATATCAAGATAAGCATATGGAAAAAGTTGTAAAAAAAATATTAAGTAGAAGGAAGAATTACAACCATGAAGTCTGATCCATTGTCACTCTTCCAACTTGGGTTCCAACCAACATCACATCAATAACACAACACTCTGGCAGCATAACAATACTTGCTTACAATATCAAACCTCACACCAACAATATCCCCTTACAAATTATCAAATTCCATCCCCTGATCACTTAGCTGAGTGCTCAATTTATAGGCAAATGATGGTGGTTTGGTCATAAATGAGGGTATTGAATGGCCTTCCAAACTTAGATTTAGTTTCCATGGAGGAAGGGATGAGAGGATAGGAGGTTACTTAACTTATTCCTCATCCATTTTCGAGCTCATAGGAGATAATAAGTGTGGGAATATTCTAGATGGCTCTAGAAGATAAGAATATTCCAAGAACCCTATGATGATTTCGCTCAAACAAGCCCAACACAGGTCAAAGTGGGCCTAAGTGCTCTGGAAAGCACCCTGATATGGGCCTACCTGCATTGAAGCACACTTACCCCTGACCAAGGCTGCGATGGTCCCTTAAGGAGGCAATTCTGGAGGCCAAGAAACTCTTAGCGAAGGAGGCATTCAAAGTAATGACTTGTCCAGGGCATGTAGCAACTGAATTAGGGTTTGATGAGCCCTAATGGTACTCATCTAAATGATGGGAGTGATGTGCCCAAATGGATGTGTAACAACTTCCCCCTAAAGTATGCAATTGAAAATAATAATGTAAAGTGATATGCTTTATGATGTGATGAAGAGGTTCCGAAGTGGATGGTGACCTGCATTGATTACAATACATAATATCATGATATTTTGATTTTTTCTCATGAATTGTTGAGGGAAGGCATACCCATGCTTAACATATAAAATTTTGTTACAAGTACATAGATAGTTGTCTATAGATATAGACCCATGATAGGATGACCATCAATGTAGAGCCATTGTATGGATGATTTGGTACATTTCCTGAAATTGCATCCCAGATGGATGAAACTAGATTTGGGGTCTTCTATCGCGTTCAATCACTCGCTCAAGTATGAGTCTAACCATGTGAATATGTAATCTGAAGTCGAACATGGGAAGACACCGTTTGGTTACCAGCCAATGATGTAAGCCATTAACAGACGCGAGAGAAATCACCGATAATGATAATGATCCTCAAGGTACTGTAGTACATTCTACATGGTGTGAATGGATGTTTTGATGTTGAACACCATACAAAGTATTTTGGTCGAATGCCAGTGATGTCAACCTATCATTGAAAGCGAGAAACTTGCCATTGATGTATGCAAGCCTCAAGGTACTGGAAGGGTATTTCTAAGTCAACTTCTTGGATAATGTGCTGATGTCGACAAGAAGTGACTCGTCATAGGAGGGCCTTGATATATCTGACATCAATGACACAAAACAAGTGTAATGATTTTGGAGATAGAATTTGACAAATGACACAAGGTTCAGGAATGGCGGTCATGAAAATGAATGTTTACGAGTATTGCAAAGAATGAATTTAAACTGAGTGACTTATCTTTAACATGTCAAAGACACTAAATGGATTGGAAGCATTGACCCAAAAACAAAGTAATGGATGGTATGATAAACCAAGATATGATGACCATCATGCAGATAAACCAACCCAAATAGTCACAGTGATGAAGTGAAAGTATCATGTTGAAGAGCGACCTACTGCCATAAAGTGGTTTACCCCTTTTCCCATTTTCCCTAGTCATTGCTAACTAGTACCTCTTTAATTTTTATCAAGCTTGAGGAGGATACCATATTTTTGTTGTATAATTCCACCCTTCTGGTGAATCCATCGTTATGTGATGTTTTAATGAGTGTAGTGAAGGTGAAACTCGGTCTTGTCATGATGGACAAGTTTGTCACTATTTGATGTTTTAACGAGTCTAACGACAATGATAACTCGGTCCTTTTCATGTTTATAGAGTTTGAAAAGGGACAAAAAGAAAACTCCACAATTTATTTTTCATATATTTTTCTCTCAAGTTCGAAAAAGCGTAAAACAATACAAGGGAGAACCTATTGGCCATGTTTGGTCAATGTATTCCTTTTTTGTAAATAATCTATCTCGGTCCGAAAAAGGGTTAAACTTATATTAAGTAGATTTCGTTTCCAATCTGTTAATGAGATGAAAAGGACAAGCGCTTGGCAATATTTTCATATTTCTTGAGTTTGAAAAGAGCTTAAATAGGACTCCACTTTGAGGAATGAGTGGTGTCTAGGATGGCAACTAGTTCTAGTGATGTTGGAACTTCTCAAAACTTATTGATTTATGTGAAGAGGCTAGATAATAAGACCACTCATTGCAACTGTTCCTCAAAAAGGGTAAAAAAACCAAGTGAAAGCGTTTGATCGGCCAAGCTGATAGTGACGATAGAAGGAGAAAAACCAAGGCTCATCTGACATAAGAGGATAATAGAATGGAAATAACAAGGGTTAAAATGGATATGGGTTCATTTTTACACAATCTTGAACCATAGGGAACTATGCTTGGATTCAGTTTCATGTTTACACAAGCTTGAAACGAAAAACTATGCTAGGATTCAGTTTCATTTTTACACAAGCTTGAAATGAAAAACTATGCTTGAGATTTGTTTACATTCCCCCAACATGATGACTTGATTCTTGGTGCATGCCCCCCAAGCTTCATTGCATTCACCTAAGTAGACTACTCGTGGCTATTAGGTGGATGGAATGGAGGTTCATTTACGAGATCAAGTGAAAGAATTGACTTGGATTTTACGAGATCTAATCAAAGACATGCATTGGAACTTTGCTCCAGGGGACCTTGTTTCATTTTTTAAGGAGCTTGACACAAGACAAGGAACTCTGCTTAGATTCCTTGTTTCATTTTTTAACTAGCTTGACACAAAACAAGGAACTATGCTCAGGGACCTGTTTCAATTTTTAATGAGGTTGACACAGTAAAAGAACTATCCTCATATTCCTTTGTTCATGACCCATAAGATGTCATGACTTCCAAGAGGTTCTCATCAGATGGGTGAACAATGATCTGGAAGAGATCCGTAACAAGGAATCCGTTAGAGAGATCTAGTTACAATGCCCCCAATACATAATGCACAACATCACGGAATTGTTCATTAGTTGATGTAGGCATGGAATGGGTTGCCACATAATTGACCCATGGCGGGGAATACACCATTGGTAAAAAAGGACATTTAGGGAATATGGTTGATTGGAAGCCATATTTGGACCGAGAAATGAAAGCTGGTCAACGGTGACAATTCTTCCTTCATGCAGGAAACATATCACTTAAAAGAGTGTTGAAACAATAGATCCCATGTCATAAACATAGTTGCGCCCAAGAAGTAAACTGTAATATAAAGGGCCTGGGACTACCATGAAATTGAGATAAACAATTTTTCCTCCCAAAGTAATAGGCAACTGAGGAAGGATCTGTAGGTTTTAACCCTGTACAAAAATTACCTGCATACAAATTCTAAAACACAGAAAATAAAAATGCAAGAGCATAACACATAAAACACATATACACAGAGATTTTCCCTTGGATCCAAAAACCTAGACTACCAGCTTGATTTTTCATTATGTTCCTTTCAATGTTACAATACATATTTATACTTGTTGAAGCATCCAATACCATGGACCAAAAACCATCACGTCCAAAACCATGGACCGAAAACCATCGCGTCCAAAACCATGTGCAAAAAATCATGCACAAAACCATAGGTAGGTCCACCCAACCTAATATAGGGTCCAAAAACAAAATTCTCTGGGGCGCTGCCCCGAACCCCATAGAGTGGGGTTACATGTGTCCCTCAAACCCCCTATGACCCCCCCCCACTACACAATCGATGCAACGAAGGGGAGGCTCTACCCCCCTTCTAACCCCCCAGTTAACTATGTGGGGTAGTCGTGGAAAGAATATAACACAACCCAACATTATCCCACTTGTTGTTTTCTTTCCATAGGGGACCACAAGAGAGTTTAGTCATTTATCCAAGCCTACAATGCTCATTGTTTCTCTGCACCAAAAGAACTTCTTAGAGCTCACAGATTTTGTCAATACATTTGCAGTATTATTCAAAGTGTCCACCTTTACGAGCAACACCCTTTTGTATTCTATCATATCCCTCACAAAGTGATACTGAACATTAATATGCTTTGTCTTTTAATGATATGCAAGGTTCTTTGCTAGGAAAATTGCACTTTGGCTGTCATAGTCTATCCTTATAGCTCCCTGTACTAACCCCATACTTGAACACAATCTCTGCAACCAAACTGATTCCTTGCTTGCATGAGTGGCTGCAATGTATTCTGCCTCTATAGTTGATAGTGCCACTACAGATTTTTTCTTACTCATCCAACTGACTGCACCTCCAAATAGGTTAAACACATACACACTTGTAGATCTTCTTTGATCTAGATCTCTAGCCCAGTCTGCATCAACAAAGCCACGAATATCCAACACTATGTCCAATCCTAGTATTCCTTGGTAGCACAAACCATAATCACTAGTGCCATGCAAATACTTGAAAACTCGCTTCACCGTTGTCCAGTGCTCCTTCCCTGGTTTTGACATAAACTTGCTCAATAATACCACTGCATGTGCAATATTTGGTCTAGTACAGACCACTGCATACATCATACTATCAACTACACTTGCATATGGAACACGGGACATGTCCTCTTCCTCTTCTTGTGTCTTGGGACACTGTTCAACAGATAACTTTACACCTACAGGAATAGGAACCTTCACCGGTTTACTTTCCTACATATTAAACCTCTACAATATTGTCTCGACATACTTCCTTTGGTTTAACCAGGGCTTCCTCTTTGTCTGATCTCTTTTAATTTCCATGCCCAAAATATAGTTTGTAGCACCAATATCTTTCATGTCAAATTTGGAGGACAAATGGGTCTTTAAATCCTGGATGATTTCTTTGTCATTTCCAACCAGCAACATATCATCCACATACAAGACCAGATAAATTACACAGTCACCAATTAATTTAAAATACACACAGTGATTTTCTTTTCTTTTGGTCAAGCCAAGTCCCCATATAAATGTATCAAATTTCTGATACCACATCCTTGGTGACTCTTTTAACCCATATAGAAACTTCTTTAACTTGCATACTAGTTATTTCTTACCCTTCACCATAAAGCCTTCAGGTTGCTTCATGTAGATCTCCTCTTCCAGATCCTTGTGAAGAAATTTTGTCTTCACATCCATCTATTCTACCTCAAAATCAAAAGCAACATCAACAGATAAAAGTAATCTAATAGAAGTTACCTTGGCAACAGGAGAAAAAATATCACCAAAATCAATTCCTGGCACCTGGGAATAACCTTTTGCTACCAACTGAGCTTTGTATTTCTCCACCTTTCCTTCTTCATTTGTCTTCTTCTTGAACACCCATTTGCTACCAATGGGTTTCCTTCCAGCCGGAAACTCCACCAGATCCAAAGCCTCATTTTTGTGTAAAGATGCCATTTCATCAACCATGGCCTCTTTCCAGAGTTTTCCATCCTCTGAATCTACTGCTTCCTTCACAGTTCTGGGATCATCATCAATAATAGATAAAGAAAAAAATGAAAGAAAAAGCAGATGGACTATACCTTTCTAGCTACCTTCTTTCTCGAACTGATCTTCTCACGCCCATAGTTTGTGGCTCTTCATCTTCTGATTCCTCCTCTATTGTAGAGTCTGATTCTTCCTCCTTTAGCTCAAACTCTATCTACTCAAGTTCCTTTGGTTGGACTTCATGTTTAATAACATCTTTCACCTCTCTGAATACCACATCTTGGCTATACACAACCTTCCTTATTACTGGATTCCAAAGCTTATAACCCTTTAAACCATCTTTATACCCAATAAAGATGCACTTTTCAGATTTACTATTCAACTTGGTTCATTTCTCCTTTGGAACATGTACATATGAATCACATCCAAATACCCTCAGATGTGAAAGAGAGGGTTTCTTACCAGTCCATACCTCTTGTTGAGTCTTATCCTCCAATGCTGATGAAGGTGATCTGTTGACCAGGTAGCATGCTATCTCCACCGCCTCTGCACAAAATTCCTATCTTAACCCAGCACCACTAAGCATGCTTCTTGCGCTTTCCATCAACGTCTTGCTCATTCTTTCAGCAACTCCATTTTGCTGAGGTGTATATTGAGTATTCTTCTGTCATGCTATACCACACTTCTTGCAGAATTCTTCAAATTCCTTACTGCAAAACTCTCCACCGTTATTTGTCCTCAACACCTTTATCTTCTTCTCTGTCTGGTTTTCCACCAGAGCCTTAAATTATTTAAACCTATCAAAGACTTCATATTTCTTCTTAAGGAAATATATCTATGTATTCCTTGAGAAGTCATCTATAAATGATACATAGTACACATACTTACCCAGTGATGGAGCCTTCACAGGTCCAAACACATCACTGTGCACAAGCTCTAATATATGTTTTGCCTTCTTACCACCAGAAGGGAAACTCATCCGATTCTGCTTTCCATATACACAATTTTAATAGAAATCAAAATATAGAGATTTATTACTCATTCCTTCTACGATACCTTTACCATGAAGTATTCGAAGGCCCTTCTCTCCAATATGTCCAAGCCTTTGATGTCACAACATGGTCTTCTCTCCAGAGACCACTAGATTTTTTTCTCCACTTTCAAGAACCATGGAACTATTGCACACATCAACAACAGTGCTACCTTGCAGCTTGTATAGAGTTCCAATTCAAACTCCCCGCATCAATACCAATGCCCCCCAAACCATCTTGCAGGTATCCTTCCAGAACACTGTTTTTACACCTCCCTCATTCAGCTTGCTTGTAGAAATTAGATTTCTGGCTAATGCAAGAATATGCAGAACATACGGAAGTGTTCTAACCCTTCCACCTTGCAACTTAAACTTTACCTTTCCGTGACCAACGATTCTATCCTTCCTGTTATCCCCCAAGAAGACATCACCACCATCATATTTCTCATACTTGCAAAACCACTCTCTATGGGGAGTGAAGTGAAAGGATGCACCTAAGTCAATCAACCATGCGTCATGATCTACATGTGTACTTGAAGAAGCCAAGTACACATCCCCACCTCTGCAGAAGGACCATCATCAGATCCCTTTCCTTTATTAGGAGCTTTAGATTTACAGTCCCTTTTGTAGTGCCCTTCCTTTCCGCATTTCAAGCACACCACCTTAACAGGGTTTCCTGGAGATTTAGATCTCCCTCTAGATTTAGATCTCCCACTAGATGACTTATTTTTGTTTCTGTTCTAGGACTGTCCTCGTATAGACAAGGCATCACCATTCCGACTCTCCATATTTTTCTGTCTCATCTCCTCCATCAGCAAGGATGAGACTATTTCATCAAACTGCAAGGCAATAACCAGACTATCCCACGAATCTGGTAGAGAACAAAACAAACTGATGCACTTATATTCATCTGAAACTTTAATATCAACAAATAATAATTGACTTACCACAGTATTAAATGCGTTTAGATGCTCTGTCACTAAGTCTCCATCTTTCATCCTTAGGTTATATAGCTTTTTTTGTAGGAACAATTTATTCACAAGAGACTTAGATTGGTAAAATGTCCCTAACTTGTCCCACAAAGCCTTAGCTATAGCTTCCCTTGATACATTCAACAATACTGAATCTGAGACACACAATCAAATTATTCTCTTTGCCTTCCGATCTAACTTCTTCCATTTTTCATCGGACACGTCCATTTCTTTAGTACCCAGATCTCCTGTGATCCACTGATCTTTATCCACCAACAGGTCCTCCATCTTGAGTTTCCACAACTCAAAACTATGACCATTAAATTTTTCGATCTCTATCTTTCCACTGCTCTTCATCTTCTTTCACCACCAAAATTAATCTCGTAGATCTCCCACCGAACATGGTCTACCACAGGCCTGAGTAAAACCCCTAAGCAACAAAGGCATCCCCTTGAAGCAAAAACTACCCCGATATGAAATGTAGGTTTTAACCCTGTACATAAATTACCTTCATATGAATTGTAAAACACAGAAAATAAACAATGCGAGAGCATAACACATAAAACACATATACATAGATATTTTCCCCTGGATCTCAAAATCGGGACTACCAACTTGATTTTTCATTATGTTCCTTTCAATGTTACAATACATATTTATACATGCCGAAGCATCCAATACCATGGACCAAAAACCATCATGTCCAAAACCATGGACGAAAAAACATCACGTCCAAAACCATGTGCAAAAAATCATGCACAAAACCATAGGTAGGTCCTCCCAACCTAATATAGGGTCCAAAAACAAAATTTTCCAAGGCGCTGCACCAGATCCCATAGAGTAGGGTTACCTGCACCCCTCAACCCCCCTATGACTCCCCCTGCTACACAATCGGCGCAACAAAGGGGGGGCTCCGCCCCCCTTCTAACTCCCTGGTTAACTACGTGGGCTAGTCGTGGAAAGAATATAACACAACCCAACAGGATCCCTAATGGTTGACTGGTTCCTATGTTAAAAGCCAATAGATTCTGGGTAATAGACACAAGTGGTGAAAAACTGAGTGCTTGCCAAGTAGTGGAGGAAAGGATACTCACTGATGCACCTTCATCTATAATAGTTCCAGGTACAATCATATTACAAACCTATACTATGGTCTGGAAAGGCACATAAGAAGGAAGTTGGCATCCTGCTAGTCGATTCCAATCAAAGGTAGTGACTAGACTACTTGGAGGGGGTACCATAAGAATGAGAGAATTACCCCCTTGAGTTACGAGAATGGGAGGATTCCTCTTGTCTTGATGGAACAGGAGGGTTGTCTCCAAGCTCATTGGAATTTGAAGAAACGAAAAGAACCTGAGTGGTATCATACTCACTCTCTTCGGGAAAGGTACGATTAACTGAAGGTGAAATCAAGTCAACTTTTTCCTTGACCTGTGATGGGTCAGGTATATATTCATGGGATTCACATTCAGAGAGAGTGGGTTTGACCAATGGTTGATTTGGGTCAGTCAATTCATCAACTAGTGAAAGATTAAGGGAGATCCTCCTGTAACCAGATGGAAGTCGCTGCGGAGAAGCAGAATGGTTATCTAATACTTTTTTGGCTTCATCCATATAAGGACAAAGGTGAATGAGTTGATTCCCTTCACATAACCTATAGGGAAACTTAACTTTACCCTTCTTTCCATGAACTTTACTACCACTAGTTGATGGTGTGTTACCAGCATGATCTCCAGAAGTTGATGACACAAGATGATGTGAACAAGAAGACCATTCTTCTAAGATCTGAGGAATACTAGAACAATTTTGAAGAATATGGTCTCCTGTACAAATTTTCAATGGATATCGAACTTTGTGAGGTTTATTGGACAGTTTCTCATCAAAAGTTTCATTCAAAGCAATGGTTGCTTGGTTGCCCCCTGCTGAATTTTCTTCTTCTTCTTCTTCTTAGACACCTAGTTACTAGTGACAATACTTTCACTAGGGGAAGAGGAAGAAGGGCAGTAATAAACAACCAACGAAGAATGCAAAGTGTCAACTTTAGGATCAACTAGAGGTTGATTTTGTCTAGTTGGAGGAGTACTCAATTGCAGAGAAATCACGACATTTTGAACCAAGGAGGTTGAAAACAACCATGCTGGCAAGCCAATGGTAAATCTCGGAAGGGACAATGTAGCCATATAAGGAGCAACCATATCTCCGAAAGCAGGAAAAGGACTAGGATTCCCATCAAAAGGAATTCCTTGATCGATGGACTCTAGCGTTGTTGCCATATGTCTCAACCTAAGATCAACTAAGAAGTGACGTGGAGGATGTTACCCATGGTCAGTTAATTTTATTTTAATGAAAATAGCATAACAAAACAAAAGAGGGATAATCTAGGCCAAAGGATTATCAAGTAACTATGAACTGCAATATAATGCCTCAATAAACCAGGGACTTAACATACATGCAGGCAATCTCCCCGAATGTTGTGTTCGGTGTATCATAGTGTACAAGGTGGCCGACATGGTTACCGAAGGATGGATAGCAACCTAGTGTTGTCCTCCGAGATATACCTAAAAGTACATGGAGGCCCAATCCGTGTTAGCGCTATCTAATGTGATGTTGCATAGTGAGAGCATTCCTTTATACTTTATGTACTGTAACACCGCCCTATATACCCAAAGGTATGTGGATGAGCTACGATATACTCACGTACGTGGAATGAGGTATCACACTCAGAATGTATCGCAGACAAGTTAGCGACAATTGTTATGTTTTACGATGCCAGAAAGCGTCTCTAGCCTAGAACCTCTAAATGTTTTGCGTTAGGTGATGATGCTCTATTAGGTTAATTGATGTTAATTTTAAGTTGATCGTGATTAAGAATTTGCCTTTCAAGGTTCACCATGTGATGATTTTTTCAATTCCTAGAATGCAACTAATATGATAAGAATCCTTTTAATTCAATTTGAACAATGAAAACCTTAGCTAGCAAGGGATAGAGCAATCAGATCTTTAACAAAGAGCAAAAAGCACACCTCATGCAATTTCCCTAGCTATTCCTATGAGCACACTCAAACTTTTTCAATGCACAATGCAAGTTTTTCTTTTCAATTCCCTTAATATTGAAAGGAACAAAAGGAAACTAATGCACATACAATCAATCAATCGTTTTGCAAAAAGGAAGACTTTACGACAGTTCCTTTTCTAAAGAAATGAAGACTTTTATGACACTTTATTTTGAGCAAAGATTAATCGACTATAAAATAACTTTGAAAATGAATTTATAGTGAAAAAGAAATCATTTAAGAAACGCTAAACAATCAAGGCCAAAGTAGGGCTAGGAAAGGAAACACAAATTGATTTCAGAAGTACAACAATCATTGATCTTTCAGCAAGCAAAAACAGAAGGAAATTTGGGAAAAATCAAGTCAAAGGAGGGATTTTTTACCTAAGGAGGATCAACACAACCCTGAATGGGAGATAGTGTGCTTCAGAGCACTTTCCTCAAGCCAAGGGTGCTTTGCAATGCTCTGTGTCCTAACCAACCCTGCGTTGGTGCCAGAGAGGCCATCCTAGGGGCTTTCAAGTGCAATTTTTACTAAAAATACACTTCAAAAAGGTTGAAAAAAGATCAATGGAAGCAAGTAAAGTCTACTAGGGTGTAGTAGGATGAAGGTAAACTACCCGGAATGATGATCATTCCCCAGTATGGTCACCAATTTGTTATGAGGAATTTTGCATCTACGGATAAATACCAATTCCTTAGCTAGGTAGTTATACCTAGAAAAACAGATTTAAAGTGCTTATCCTTTTTCTATAGATGATAAATAAGACAAGGGAGTCAAAGTACCTACTTTTTCTTTCTCTTTCCTTTTATCTTCGTTGTATGGCTCTCATTTCTCCTCCTTCAACTTAACTCACTCAAAAAGTACCTGCAAGCATAAATAGAAGACTAAGAACCAATCAAAGAAATAGATCTATTGACTATAAGTAAATGGAATCAGATACATTCAGACATATAAACATCATATATCAAGACAAGAATATGGAAAAAGGTGTAAACATATTTATTAAGTAGAAGGTAGAATTACAACCATGAAGTCCGATCCATTGTCACTCTTCTAGCTTGGCTTCCAACCAACATCACATCAATAGCACAACACTCTGGCAGCATAACAATACTTGCTTACAGTCTCAAACCTCAGACCAACAATATCTCCTTACAAATTCTCAGAGTCCAACCCTTGATCAGTTAGATGAGTGCTTAATTTATAGGCAAATGATGGTGGTTTGGTCATAAATGAGGGTATTGAATGGCCTTCCAAACTTAGAGTTAGTTCCCATGGAGGAAGGGATGAGAGGATAGGAGGTTACGTAACTCATTCCTCATCCATTTTTGATCTCATAGGAGATGATAAGTGTGGGAATATTCTAGATGGCTCCAGAAGATAAGAATATTCATAGAACTCTATGATGATTTCACTCAAACTCGCCCAACGTAGGTCAAAGTGGGCCTAAATGCTTTGGAAAGCACCCTGACATGGGCCTACCTGTACTGAAGCACACTTACCCCTGACCAAGGTTGTGTTGGTCCCTCAAGGAGGCAATTTTGGAGGGCTTCAGGTCAAGAAAATCTCAAGGAAGGAGGAATTCAAAGTGATGACTTGTCTAGGGCATGTAGCAACTAAATTAGAGTTTTATGAGACCTAATGGTATTGATCTGAATGATGGGAGTGATGTGCCCAAATTACTATATATTTTAGAATCATTACTATATATTTTAGAATCATTTAGCAAATGGAATGCATGAATAAATTGATTGATATGTATGATATAAAAGGGAAAGGTGTGATAGAAGCAAGAAAACAATTTAAGATATCAAACCCAAGGAATACCCCACTTCCAACTGATATTTCTAGTCAATGGGGAAAAGATTTCACAATAGAATGAGTTTATAAAAAAATTCAAAATCAAATAGATGAGGAAGGAGTAGATGAAAACATAACATAATATGAGATCAACATGTGTATAGGACGTGAATAAAAGGTAACATTTGAATTCTTAACAAAAATTTTCTTCAACACATTAATCATGCTATTAACTATTTAATTATGCACAATCATATTTATTTACCCTCAAATAAATGGCTTTTCATAGGTGAGGAAGTATTCCACAATGTGGGCATATGGTCATCATTATCATGTAGAAAGAGTAGATGCAAAAATATAATCCTTTGATTGTGGGATAATGGTTGATTTCAGGCAATTAATTCGAGAAAGTTGAAAAGATAAATTTTTTATTGAAGTGAATTTTCAATATGTTGGAAAAATACAATAAATTATTGAGTTAGATTACCACTATTTAAAATCTTGTATTTTTAAATATAAATTTTATGAAGCATTTAACAGGACACGAAGACATGATATCCATAAGGGATTGTTTTCTATAGATTCATCAAAATACTTACCACAAGATAAGGAGCCTTATGTTCTACCAATTCATTGTGAGCATGTATTTTTCCACTAAAACAATATAGGAAATATAAGAAATAATGGTCCAATGTATTTTTTAATTCACCTTTTATTGTGGATGTATACATGTTCATTGATAATAAAATTTTATACCACTAGAGATCTAATATATTTATCTTCTTTAGAGGCAGATTTTTTTTATGAATATATTTTGGATATAAATATATGTTTTTCATTCAATATGATCCAAAGGCACATATTGAATATTCTTTAATCAATATAGAGAAAGTAATAACGACCAACCTAATAATGTTCAGGAATTAGGGAACATAGAACAAATTGGCGATGTTCAATATGAAGATGTTCAGCGAGAACACTGTGAACTAGATAATGATGAAAAAAATTCTTTAGTAGCACGGGGAAGTGGAGCTAGAGGTGCATCTTAAAAAAATGATAAATTACATAAGGAAACTGACCATGACACCCAACAATATCCAAAGGAAAATGATCTTATAGAAGAAGAAAATATTGATGATATACAAAATTAAGATCAAATTAATAGATCTGCTAACATTGATATTTTCAATCTAGAAATAAATTTTATTGATGTAGAACATGATGACGGTGAAGATGAGTATGATCACAATATGACTTTAGTAGAATGGGTTAGGAAGATTAATATTAAATGCATGTAAGAACATATGAACATTGACAAGGAAGCAATGGAAGACATAGATGCAAATGATAACACAAATGAAAACTTCTATATAATTTACATGATATGTAATTTATATTTAAATAAGGACAATTTTTATGTCCCATTTTGAAATGGTTCATTGTTATTTGGTTGTAATAGTCTTTTAATTACTATGTTTAGAAATCATAATCTAAAATGTTGTTTTGAATATTCTTATAGATATACTCATTACTTGATGAAATTAATGTCATTAAAATGTATGTTAGTTAATCTGATTCATTGGTTGGAAAAATAAAGCTCAAGTAATTGGATACGAGTTACCATCATTAGTTTCATCTATTGGTTGAAAATGGTTAGAAGTCATATGAAGTTATTGGATGAGACACAATTAAAATAATTTATGTGCGTATAAATCATCATTTATTGAGCATACACACAAATATAACTTGTGAAGTTGAATTAAGGAATTAATTAACACAGATATATTAAACTACACTACAACAAAAAATTAAATTAATGAGGATCTTTGGATGGGTAATGAAAGTGAATTTGAATTGTCTAATGAGTTTATTCATTTTTGTAATCAATGATAACTTTCCCACATACAGGTAATATTTACCCATAGGGAATTCATGATGGAATGGGATCCACATCATAGTATTGTTGCCGTCGTCATCATCATTTAATCATCTACCTCATTGCCATTTCCATCATCGTCATCTTCACCATCACCACCACTATCATATGTTTTTCTTTGATGAGTATCATCACCATATATATATATATATATATATATATATGATTACGATGATGAGGAAAGAAATCATTGGTCATAAAAGGTTGCCATACGTAGACCATTTTTAATCGCAGATCAAATTAATTTTTTGCATACTTCCAAACTATAGGGTTTCTAATCTAAGGTAGACCTTGAGCACATTGATGAATCCAACTTTGTCTTGGATGTATCATCCAAATAATTTGTATATTTACAAGCTCACCTCTTATATCCATTGTTTTTTAAAATGTTAAATATTTTCACATATGATATACTCAATAGTTAATGGAAAATACAAATAGCTTCCATGGTTGATATTATTCTAGTTATATATTCTTAAAACTCATAATAAATATTAATTATGTCATGAGAATTAGATTTGTAGCATAAATAACATGGTTTAGAATCATTTAACGGCTATAGCAATTCACAACTACTGACAATTGTTTTTTCTTTCTCCTTAAGTTTTGCAACCCAACTTAATTTAAACATGATTGAAAGTGAAAAAACCATTTTTCAACTCCAGGTCTCACAAAATTTCTATAGACAACTATCTCTACATGATAATCTATAAAATATCAACAAATTCACAATGTCATATATTGGTTAAAAGAGGCCATCATCAAAGTGAATCAAACTCCAAGAATGATCTATGTCTACTAAAACCTATAATAACATTTATTTTTCCCTAATAGCAACTAAAAAATTATATAGCCAAGTGTTGTGCTTTTGCAACCAATTATAAATCTTCAACAAGCAATTATTTTTTGATAAAGGTTATTTCCAGATATTCCTTGGTTTGATGAGGGAAAATAAATAAAATTTCATTGATTATCAAAGGTAGACCAAAATAATCATTTGCATAATTCCAAAACCTAGGGTTTCTTATCCAAAGTAGACCCTAAGCACATCGATGAAACCAACTTTGTTTTGATGTATTATCCAAACATTTTGTACAATTACAATCTCACCTCTAATCCATTGTTTCTGAAAATGCAGAAAAAATTCACACATGATATCTTGAGCAATTGGGCAATACAAATAGTTTTCATTGTTATTCGTCAATTTATATGCTCTTTGCAACTTATTTGAAAGCTCAATTTTGTCCCAAGAATTAGACTTGTAGCACAAAGAACATGGTTAATACATATGATTCAACCTAGAACTAGTTAATACAAAATTTAACAAACAAATTATTACCGCAAAACAAAAAAAAACACTTATCAGTTTTTTTTACCAAAATTTAATGATTCTTTTAGTGCTAATACTTCCATTACAACAAGATATCCAAGGGGGATAGAAAATGAAAAAAAATTAATAATAATATGTATGTAGAAGAGGTTCTTGAAACTAGTGAATTCATGAAAATCCATGGGATTGCAGTAAAACAAAATGTATGTTATTTAGTTTTTTACATAGATTGTCAAAATAATTGTACAAACCAATTTTTTCAAACAAAAATTTAACAATTTTTTTTTATGGTGCTAACATTAGAATCGCCATTACAACAAGATATATTTCTAGTGCTGACATCACCATTATAGTAAGATATGCCAAGAGATATGGAAAATGTAGAAATTCTGATTGTAATATGAATGTAGAAGATTGTCTTGAATCTAGTAGGTTCATAAATCCATAATATTGTAAGGTTATTGGCATCATCATAATCATTGTCATCATCTTCATTATCATGATCATCACGACCATTATTTTCATAATTGTTGTCATCATTGCATTATCACCATAATAAACATTCATGCCATCATCATCATCATCATGATTATAGATATTGTCATTAATTGTTTATAATTATAGGTGTTGTAAGAAATATCATCAACCCAAAAAATGTGATGAATGCTATAAAAGGGTTGTTTAGGACACATATGATATATGCAAGAAAAATAATAACTCTTTTTTTGAAATATGATCGATAATGATCATCATCACCACCATTATCATCTTCATTATCATTTTCATCATCCACATCATCATTACTAATGTAATTTATACCATCGTTGTTGTCATCATCATCATGGACATCATCATGATTAGCATTGTCATCATCATTCATGCCATTATTGTTCTTGATGATGACTTAGATGACAATAATGATAATGGTGATCAGATGATGATGACTTGGATGATGAAACCAAAGATAATGATTGTGATTATGAAAATGAAAACATTTAAAAATCAGGAATATTGGCCCAAGGTCATTAGCATTGTCATCATCATAATCACTATAATCATCATCATCATTGTAATTGTAACCACCTCCGTCTTTATCATCAACACCATTATCATCATAATCACAATTCGTGTCATCGTCACCCTCTTCATTATCATTATCATCATGATTATTGACATTGTCATCAGTTGTTCATAATTGTCAATGTTGTAAGAAATATCATAAGTGCATAAAATATGTAGAGTGTTGGAAAAAGGATGAAAAATCGAACAAAAGAATGGGGCAACAATAGATGTAAAATTGGATGAAAAGTTTATTCAACATAAGTAGATGCAAAACAAGACGCAAAACCTAACACAAAAGTGGATGCAAAAGAATATGCAATATTCAATGCAAACTTGGGCACAAAATAGGATGCAAACATGGATGCAAAAGTGGAAGAAAACATGGGTGCAATAGTAGGTGTAAAACTTGATGTTGAAAAGTGTGCAACAAGAAATGCTTGTTGAGAGTGCAACAAGATGATGGAGCTTAGTGAAAAGAGTCGCCTTCACTAAGTGGGACCGCAGGCTATTTTTGGCGCAAGTCTATTTTTAGACTATGTCTATTTTTAGACATATGGATCATGTCTATGGATTGCAGGTTGCTGTTTAAGGATGATTGGTCAAGTTGGGAAAAATAGATGGACTTATATTTTTGATCAAAGTGTGAGTGATCACAGTGTGAGTGATCAAAGTCTATTCTTAGACTGGCTGTCAAAAATAGAAAAGTCAAATATTATTGTCTCATAATAATATTTGGACTATAAACTTGATCTTATTCTCTTGGAGCACTTCAGGATGAGCTACGGATGTGGTACATGCAGATCCTAGAAGGAAATACGTGGTTACCTATGGCATGACTAATATTTTCATGCAGGACTTCAGTTAGAACTCAAGTGAGTTGAGTTTAGTGGACTGGAGGTGCAGTTGATGGAGTTGTGTTCAGTTTAGCTTTGTTAAACTGGTTGTATTTAGTCTAACTGATCAATAGACTAGAGATGAGTTGTGTGAATTAGTTATTAATTAATTCAAAAGTTATTAACTCATAATGCAACTATAGAATACATCAGTTAACTCAGTTGCATGTCAGTGCATGTTCAGTTCAACAGGGACAGGTGGTAGAGAATCAGATTGCTATCAGTTGTGACTATAGTTGTGCACCAGATCTTGCACAATCAAGGGATTGAGGATGCCAATGAGTTTGCTCACGTATTTTCCCAGTATTGTAGCCTTTGCTCATGTCCAACAAAGTGTGAGTGATTATTTTGAGGTGAAATACGAGTTTGGGAAGTCATTCTCATCAGTTCTTGAGCAGGTATTGAGCAGTGGAGGCAGGCAAGCAGTGGAATAGATTTGGAGATCAGATCTGAGCTGTATTGTGTGTAACAGGTGGAGCTGGTACTGGATTGCTTGTGATAAGCATTGTACTTTGTAATGTTACATGATTCAATCAATATAATATACAGATAGTTGGGGTTTTTAGTGAGATGCTTTCCCCGGGATACATACTGTGTTTATGAGTTTGATTGATGCTTCTATGTGTGCCTGTGAATGTTTCTGCTTCTGTAAATTGATGATCAACATAGAGGAGATTATGTATTATACATGTTCCACTTATAATTGTATGATCAGGATAATCTCTCTGAATATGTGTTAAATTATTCAAAATTTCTACATGGTATCAGAGCTGCTTGATTTGTAGAAGAGATTTTTACAGGATATCAAGCGAGGATTGATCATCGGATCTATTATTCAGAAAGTGTTTACATTTTATTTCTTCAGGAAGAGTCTGTAATCGGGCCAGGTAGCCTCTGGATTCATCCTTATTTTTGAAGGTGAGATATCCGGTGAATGCCCATACAGTCGATCTCTGTACAAGAAATAGTTTGTTCTCACGAATTCTAGATCGGAAGCGGTTGAGTTTTGAGCTGGTGGAATTCGAATTTAATTCCAAAGCAAGAGATAAAACTCAGAAACATTCAGTGTGAGAATGGAGATAGTATGCCCCAGTATCTCACGAAGTTCACCCAATGCCGGGATGAGCTGGTAAGTGTGGGGGTGACTGTCGGATGAGGATGGTTAGTCTAGGACTCCTTGACCTTCCTAAGAGTTGGCATAGCTACCAAGACTCGGTGAATGGAAGGGAGAAACTGCCAGGATGGGAGAGACTTTGGTCAGATCTTGTGCAGGAGGAGATTAGACAGAGCACCAGAGACGGTTCTTCATCCATGCAGGATGAGGAGAACTGTGCCTTAGCGAGTAAGGCGAAGAAGGTGAAGGAGAAGGGTTCTCTTTCCGAATCTTGTTCTTCCAGTGATGGGAAGAAGGTTGACAAGTCGAAGGTGAGATGCTTTCGTTGTCATGATGGAGACTTGGTGGTTGAGAGGGAGCGTATATTACCTTTCAACATGCAGAGCCAGAAGAAGTCTCAGACGATTGTGGAGGAGCCACAATTGGTGCAGCAGCTTCAGGAGGTTGTGGAGGAGCCACAACAGGGGAAGCTGAGAGGAGATCGAGTAGAGACATCTACTCATCCAGAGACCTCCAGTAGGGGGAAACTTCGAGCCAGGTGGGTTGAGAGATCGCATGCATCCATACCTCCAGGTAGGAGGTGGGGTGATGTGGATTGATTGTCCCAAGGAGGAGGGGCAAGATCCTTGAGGTACCCAACCTCTTGGATGAGACCTTGCTACGGGAGCCCCGATGTGTAGTAGCAGGAACTGACTGATTGGGTAGAGACAGATGCGGATGGAGTGGCAGAGAGAGCGACAGTGCAGGGAATCCCAGGACAGCGCATAGCTAGCAGGCTGTAGCAATGCGAGAGGCACAAGTGTTTTGCACAGTGCTAGGTGGCACAGAGAGGTGTGCAATGGTGCGAGATGCATGGAGATGTTGCAATAGTGCAGATGTCAGAGAGGGAGCACTTGTCAGCAGCAGGTAGAGCTTCAACATCAGAGGGTGTTTCTATCCCAACAGGGAGGTCAGTTGGGAGGTGCAGTGCGGATGCAATGTTGGGAGATAGAACCAGCAGCAGCACGGATGCAGTCAGAGATCAAAGTGACAGAGGCTAGAGCAGTCAGATACTGAAGAGCACAGAGATGCAGAGTTTCAGTGGACAGAAGCAATAGCAGTCAGAGACTTTGATGACAGAGCAAGTGGACCGGCCAGATGTGTTGCATGGAGAACATTCCAGAGTTATAGGATCGGGTTTGAGAGGAAGCCTTTCTTGTTGAGAGGGAGTGTTGAAAAGTGTGCAACAAGAAATGCTTGTTGAGAGTGCAACAAGATGATGGAGCTTAGTGAAAAGAGTCGCCTTCACTAAGTGGGCCCGCAGGCTATTTTTGGCGCAAGTCTATTTTTAGACTATGTCTATTTTTAGACATATGGATCATGTCTATGGATTGCAAGTTGCTATTTATGGTTGATTGGTCAAGTTGGGAAAAATAGATGGACTTCTATTTTTGATCAAAGTGTGAGTGATCACAGTGTGAGTGATCAAAGTCTATTTTTAGACTGGCTGTCAAAAATAGAAAAGTCAAATATTATTGTCTCATAATAATATTTGGACTATAAACTTGATCTTATTCTCTTGGAGCACTTCAGGATGAGCTACGGATGTGGTACATGCAGATCCTAGAAGGAAATACATGGTTACCTATGGGATGACTAATATTTGCATGCAGGACTTCAGTTAGAACTCAAGTGAGTTGAGTTTAGTGGACTGGAGGTGCAGTTGATGGAGTTGTATTCAGTTTAGCTTTGTTAAACTGGTTGTATTTAGTCTAACTGATCAATAGACTAGAGATGAGTTGTGTGAATTAGTTATTAATTAATTCACAAGTTATTAACTCATAATGCAACTATAGAATACATCAGTTAACTCAGTTGCATGTCAGTGCATGTTCAGTTCAACAGGGACAGGTGGTAGAGAATCAGATTGCTATCAGTTGTGACTATAGTTGTGCACCAGATCTTGCACAATCAAGGGATTGAGGATGCCAATGAGTTTGCTCACGTATTTTCCCAGTATTGTAGCCTTTGCTCACGTCCAACAAAGTGTAAGTGATTATTTTGAGGTGAAATACGAGTTTGGGAAGTCATTCTCATCAGTTCTTGAGCAGGTATTGAGAAGTGGAGGCAGGCAAGCAGTGGAATAGATTTGGAGATCATATCTGAGCTGTATTGTGTGTAACAGGTGGAGCTGGTACTGGATTGCTTGTGATAAGCATTTTACTTTGTAATGTTACATGATTCAATCAATATAATATACAGATAGTTGGGGTTTTTAGCGAGATGCTTTCCCCGAGATACATATTGTGTTTATGAGTTTGATTGATGCTTCTATGTGTGCCTGTGAATGTTTCTGCTTCTGTAAATTGATGAACAACGTAGAGGAGATTATGTATTATACATGTTCCGCTTATAATTGTATGATCAGGATAATCTCTCTGAATATGTGTTAAATTATTCAAAATTTCTACACTTGACGCGAATTCTGGTGAAACAAATGTGGATGCAACAATGGACACTAAAAAGGACACAAACGTGGATCCAAAAAGGAGACAAACTTGGATGCAAAATAAGATGCAAAAATGGATGTAAACATGAAAACAAACATGGGATCAGTAGTGGACACAAAATTAGAAGCAAAAGTGAATACAACAGAAGTAAAAGTGGATGCAAAAAGGGATGCAAAAACATACATAATATTCAACGCAAATCTTTACATAAAAGAGGATGGAAATGTGGATGCAAAATTGGAAGCAAATGTGGGTTGCGTTAGCACCTGGATTGAACATCAGGCTAAATAAGGCAATTCCAGGGCAACCACAAACCATGCTTAGCCAGGTAGCTAGCCCTACTAGGCTAGGAGAGGGCTCTCTCCGCAAGGATCTCAGCCAAAATGATTGGATCAAAAAACTGATATTATGCTAGGTATAGTAGCATAGGGTTTTGATTTGATTTTTTGAAGAGTTTTGCTGGATCAGAAAGAGCCACACAGTTAGGGCAAGGGAATTAGGTCAAAATTGCAGGGTGTTCGATGGGGCAAGGTAGGCACAATGATCAGAACCTTAGGGTTTGATGGATGAGGTGAAAAGATAGGTGAGGAGCTAGAAAGAGCATGTAAACAACATGGATTCTTCCTAAACTGAAGAAAACACAAACTATGAAATGTCTACCCAAAACAGAGCATAAAAGATATGGATTCTACCTCTCAAACTTGTATACATTCACATAAAGGCAATGAAATGATGAAATGGAGTCAACAATACATTCTAACACATGAATACAAAAGAAAAACTGAACTAAGAATCATACCACATGGATCCCAAAGAAATAGCTGCAATTTTTCATTAATCTCCTGCTGTAATTGATACAAAATGATATATAATCAAAACATAAGCATCCCACTGAGTCCAACCCCTACAATGATTGAGGAAAAGCATCATATAGCGCCCAAAAAACTCATGCTAAGCTCAGGGAGTCGAATCCATGAGAGGAGAAGTTGTTTCCAAAAAAAATTTGAATTGCTAACAAGAAAATAGGGTGGTCAAAGTGACTCATCCCTAATCCAAACAAACTGATACATTACACTTCATAAATTTGTTTTACCTAATGAATCTACCCTGGTAAGCTCTAGAAGCATCATAATTACATTCAACTGATCAATTACAAGGGTAAAAACATCATTTGTCATGATAGAAATGAATACTAGGTCGAATTTGCAAAATTTTGGGCAAAGTTTCAAATGTGCAGCGCCAAGTGCCAGCACACAGTGCCAATTGCAAGTGTGCCCTTCAACTTCAGTTGCACTTTTAGAGGCTTTCCTGATGTCAAAATCGGTCCCACAATAGCTTGCTGGAAAGATATGCCTGTCTACTTTCCAAAAAAACTTTAATTTCTGAATTTGGATGTCATTTTCCTCGTCAAAAACTAAATCTACCAACACTACTAAGCGCGCAATGCCCAAGCCAAAAAGAGGGGGAAATGGTCATTTTTTAGGTGTTTTTTAGCCATTTGACTAACCAGTTTTCCTCCAAAAACTTAGAAAATGTACAGGGTGTATGTACTCATCACTAGAAACTCAAAAATGTTGACTTCTTGTTGATTGGATGTCTCAAAAAAAAGTGCAGTGCCCAAGGCGCTATTCGTTTGCCCTCAATGACTATGAAAAAACTGGACTGAAAAACACAACAATTTCCTTCAAGCTCAAAAATGGTTCAGCATGCCCAAAAATGTAATTTTATGATTGATCAAAGGTTAGAGGCATGTAGGGATGCCTCAGCAAGCATTTCAAGTCTCCTCCTCTCGTCTTGCTTGGTCAATTTACCAATTTTCTCATGATCTCTTCTGAGCTTGCTCCTTGCCACTTGGTTCCTCCGTGCATAATACTTGGCCATATTCCTTTGTATCTCAATATCTCTATTTTCTTTGTCCAAGAGGGTCTCCAAGTGTGTTTTCACCTTCTCAAGCCAAGACTCTCTGTTCTCATTTATGTCCTTGACCAATTGCTCATTTAAAGTGAGTTGCTCCTCCAATTCTACCTCCTTTTGCCTTTCAAGCTCTAAGGCTCTCTTTAATCATCTTGTTATTGGTCTTTTTCTCTATTTCTATTCATCATCTAGCTCTCCATAATCTCCATAGGCCTCATCAAGCTGAAACTTAGCCTTCTCAGCCTCCCTCTTTGCCTTGACATACTTGGTTTGCATCAATTTCTGCCTGACCTCTAGCTGCTTGTTCTCTTGCTCATAAAAGGAGATGATATATTTGGCCCTTTGTAAACTAGTCTCAAGCTTCCTGATTTTGGTATCCTTTGCTTTCAAGGCAACCTCAGTGTTTTTTTCTTTCTCCTTATCACTTGTGTTCACAAGGAGAAACTCCTTTTCAGTGTCATGTTTTTCATGTTGATGTTTGACCTTTGCTTCCTCCACCATTTTCTCTTTTCCTTTAACCTGTAATACAGATGATGAAGGAAAGGCCCCTCCCACTTTTCGTGGGGTAAAAACCTAACTCTTTCCCCTCTGATAGGTGAAAGCAAATGGTTGCAAACTGTTCCTCTGTGGTATACTACTCAGACCATGCTTAGTGTGTACATCGTGCCCCTCGCTGCCATCATGCTCATCATGTTCCTCATCATTGTCATCATCTCTATTGGGTTAATGCATGGCAACATGAAATGGTGATGTAGATGGTCTGGAGGTAGCTGATGAATAATGATCCGTTGAGGATGAGTTATAAGTAAGCTTTGGTGGATGAGAAGAAGTAGATGGATGAGTGGAGGATGATGGAGGAATGCGGGGAGCTGGCCGAGTAGGTGGTTCATTGAATATTTCATTAGCTATGAAGGTCTCCCAAGCAATGCCTAGTTGATCTAAGTGATGGATGACTATCATTTTGATAAGATAAAAATGGAAAATAGTAGGGATCTGATGAGTTGGATCCCTTTCCTGAGCAATATATGTCATCTTGTCAATACTTCTGAAAAGGTAATATGGCAAACTAAGCATTCTTACCCTGGTAAAGTGAATGAGAAGCCTGATATGATATGAGTAGAGTCTGGAAAACCTACCCTCACATGTGAAATACCTCATGATTATCTTCATTAATGGTGCATACTTGTCTAAGAGATAAGAGAAAGGGAAAATTCTTTTCTTATCATTTTTAAACTTTTTTTTAAGATATGGCTCATAAAAAAAATGAGGCAGATTTCTTTGCTTGAACCATTTCTCTCCTGCATTTGGAATTCTAGTGGCCTATGATATGATGACAGGAAATATAGTGAATGTGACCCCAGCTAAAGTGACCTAGTTGTTTTGTGAATTGAGGATGAACTACTTGGTTAATTGCTGATGAAAATTCACCTTTTCAACCCTTTGGAAAAACTTAAAATAACCCATGTACTTGAAACATGATACTGTAAGTGGTGATGCCATAAGTTTTGTGGTATCAGTTGGTTCAAATCTGATAATTCTCCCTCCCTTCTTGGCTGGCCTCCTTGACTGTCTTTCCCCTTTTTCTGAACTACTGTGACCCTCTTCTGCCATGTTTTTAAGGTGAAAAATTGAGGGACTGATATGTGGGTCAAGGTGAGTGAAATAGTGAGGGATATTGAATGAAGTACTGGCAAGGATGATTTGAGGGTGAAAAAGTCTATGAAGTGTTGTAATTCTGATCAAATAGGTGATTTTGGAAACATACAAGAAATATTTGCTAGGGTTTTAAAATTTAGGGTATCAACTTGTTTAATTGATAGAGAAAAAGAGATACTAGGCCACTTACTTGTTGTATGTAGGTAATAGAAGCCTTTGTAGCTTGAGCAGATGAAGAAAAGTGGTGTTTTGGCGCTCCTAGTGTTTGCCGGGCTTTACTGGCCAAATACGCAGCACCAAGTGCCAGCGCGTAGCATCCTTGACAAATGCGCCCTTCTATGCACAGGCGCACAGTGCCCTTGAAATTTTCTCTAGCTCGGTCAGGCAAACATACCCTTCACTGCACAGGCACGCAACACCTGACTCAAGCATGCAATGACTCTACCCAGCGCGCAACGTCCAAATGAAATGTAGAACGCCTTCCTAATTTTTTCAAATCTTCACTCAATTCCTCTTGTCCAAGGAGAACTTAGGGTGAAAAGGACTTGATGAAGTTTGAAATATGCTTTTGAAATCTTATATAGAGGATGAGTTTGAGTTTTCCTTAGAAAAACCCACTTTATAATGTTTATTTGGAACTTTTTACTTTGTTTTCAAATCTTTGTTTGACGCTTCTCTTTCTTTGTCTCTTTTCAGGTGGATGATGCTTTGATTGAGCTAGTTCTTCAATAATTCCTCTCTTGTAGCAAGGATAAGTGCCTTGGGAAGCTTATGGGAACAATTATTACATAAAAATGACTTGAATTACATAAAAAAAATGAACAAACTAAAATACTCTGTTTTCATCTAAAAAAAAAAAAAATTTTGAGATGAAAATTACATCAGTGAAATAAAGATTTTGTATTGTAACCATGCCTAACTACCAACCATTATTTGTTTATTGGTCTTCCTCATACCTTTTCTACCCTTTACTTGCAATAAAACAAAGCTTTTGACCTTGGAAATGAACCATAAGACCTAATGGAGACATGATTGCCTTAATTCTAAAAATAATATAAATAAACCATAACTGAATGAAACATGAAGATGGGTTAGCAAATATAGCCGATGAGGGAAAATTATATTTTTTGAGAAGAAGAAGACAACCATCAGTGGATCATTTTTGTCATGACCTAGTGGAATGATAAAAAAATTTAGTATGAGAAACCTACAATAAAAATGCAAAGAGCAGATTTGATCCTTGATGGAAGTATGCATATTCTGACACTAACATTCAATTCTTTCAATGAGAGCTCCTTGGAGGTGTCAAGAACACCATAGACCAAGTGCCTAGCTGATTAGGCCAATATGGTTAAACAAATGAAAGATTTAAAATGTTTTGAAAATTTTGAAAAATTACTCGATACAAACTGAAAACTGACTCAAAACCAACTCTGGACTAACTCAAAAACCAACTAAAAAAACACAAAGAATTTAATATTTATAGCCTTCCCTTCAGGCACCAAGCTCAAATGACATTGTACTTCAAATCTTGCAAGGAAAGTAAACTTGTATATACAATGATAGTGAAACAACTTCAGCAAGCTGCATCAGAAATAATAGTGTTTTAGGAGCCTACCATTCACCGGTCCTCCTGTGCATTCTTGGCCATCCATTTCCTTCAATAAATATGCATTTTGTCCTTAATAGGATGAGATTTTATAATGTCCTTTCCACAGTACCATTTTTCCCTTTTTCTTCATTTCGTGCATCCCATCGCAACACTACATCTTCCAGCTGAAACTTTTCTACCTTGGTCTTACGGTCATAAATTTTCTTTATCTTCTCTTGTAGCTAGTGTTGGAATTATGATGCAAGTGTTGTACTTGATGGCAACTAACATAGATGATAGATCATAGTGCAGCAGGTTAGTAGCAACAATTGTTGATCAAACTACAAAGATGAAAGAAATGTATATACGCAGGTTCGCTATATACCAAGGCACGTATACACGTAGGATGGATGAACAGAAGTCGCGTATGCACGCACATTCATGCAGAAAAAGGCACGTACATGAGCAAAAAATTATGTTTTTTCCATGGTATTTAGTCCGACATACTTGAACCTATGGTTTTGGTCCTTGGTATTGCATTCAAAGTATGAACCCTAGTATTGGGTCCCTAGTATTGATTATTTATGGTTTTGGACCATGGTATTGACTAAGGCCTAAGACTATAAAAGGAGAAGAAGATCATTAGGCAAGGTAATTTGATAAAGTAATTGAATATCTGATGAAATGTAAGATCTAGTATGCTGGTTATGGGTGTGTGATGTTTAGCTTGATCTGAATCAAGGATGCACCTATGCCATTGATGATGAATGATGGATCGGGATCATGAGGCCTAGAATGTATTATCATTAAGAGGTTTGATCATGGATAGACTAGATCTGGATTATTGACACATGATTTATTGTGTGAATGTTATGATCTGGGTTGATTGATGTCTGGAACAGTAGCAAAGCTATGAGTAATTATTTGCAGATCTGTACGTGGGCTGGCCTTGATGAAAGCGCGTACATACGCAGGTTCGGTTCATCATAGTAGCGTATACATGATGAGATATGATATTTGAAGTTGCAGGTGGATCTGGTTATTGTTGTCTATTCTATTGTTTGTTATGTGAATGTGTTGATTGACAGTGTTACAGTGTTGGATAAATCAGAGATTGTTGATGCAAGTGTAGTTGATGGGTTTTGCAATATTGATTGATTTTGTGCTTCAATGATATTGATGGGTCTAGTATGAAAATTGGATGAAACGTGGCCTTTCAGATTATGTGTTATGCTTTAGGAGTATCCAGTCTAAAAATGTATGAAACGTGGTAACCAGAGGAGAGAAGATTGTAGGCCGACGCTTACGTACTAGTATGTTAGCTAGTACAAGAGCTAAGGGGCTTGAAGCTCCCTTCCAGTAGCAGCTAGAAAATGAGTAAAGGTTGGAGCATTTTAGTAGGTAGTAGCCTGTGTACTAGTACATCAGCTAGTACAAGAGCAAAGGGGGTTGTAGCTCCCTTCCAGGAGAGTCTGGAGAATGAGAGAAGGTTGTAGCCTTCTGCAGGTAGAAGCCTGCGTATTGGTATAAGACTGCACCAGTACAATTGTAAAAGAAGTTTCTTAATAAAAGAAGATAGAAACATATTGCAATAGGTGGTTTTCACCGACATTGGGTTTCCACCTTATATCATGGTGTTCATGTGTGTTGATTATGTGTGATGATCTGTTCTGTTTTACTGCTCCTGTTTACTGTTAATATGGCTAATAATGTTCTGATGCATTCATTGAAGATCACCTAATTGAATCACAAATTTACTGGTTATATGCTAGTTTTAGTAAACACTGTCGTGTATATACGCAGATATCCTTTACTGAAGTAGCGTATATGAATCTAAGTATGAAAAAGAAAAAGTTATTATTGATTTGATAATACTGATTCACCCCCCTTCAGTATTATTTCCAACAATTGGTATCAGAGCAGGTCCTTTGGTAGAAGCTTGATCGCTTGAAGGAGATCCGTGGAACAATGGGAAAGAAGCTTAAGAAGAAAGCACCTAAGAAGAAGAAGACATCTCAGAAGAACTATGACAGTGGGAGAATCAATTGGGGATTATGTAGAAGCACTTCAGATTCAAAATCTCTTCAGAATGAAGATGAACTATCAGGTATGAATTTGTTATCCTATGATGTTACAACTATCTATCCATTTGAAGATGATGAAAGTGATGACGAAACAACTGAATGTGCTCTTATGGGTGAGCAAGAAAGATATCAAATAGAGGCAGAATTTAAAAGGCTGACAGACAAAATTAGAGATCATGAAGATCTATTGAACAAAAGGGAATGTGTCTTCAAAGAAGAAACTACCAAACTAAAGGCTCAACTAGAGGAAGGAAGCAAGGTAAGGAAGTTATTCAAGGAAAAATATCAAAAGTTGTAGGATGAAGTGACATCATTAAGAAATGAAGCCAATGAAAGGAGCACAACTATCAAGAAACTCAGATATAGATCCAGTTATTATGAAAGTCTTGAAGCTACAATCCTCTCGCTAAAGGAAGAACTTGAGGAATCAAAGAAACAGAATAAAGATCTACTCCAAGCTATTGAAAAACAGGAAAACGAAGTTATCAGCTTAAAATCTCAGCTGGAATGTGCCTTCAGAATTCGTCAAATGCAGCAGGATGTAAATGAAGAACAAGAAAAGGAGATTCTCAAACTAAGGCAACAAATGGAAGAAGGAAGAAAGTCTGAAGAAATTTTGAAGAAGCAATGTCTGGAAAAGGAAGAACAACTTCAGATTGAGGTAAATATCTTGAAAGGTAAATTAGAAGAAAAGGATAAGCTCTTACGATTTCAAGATAGTACTAAAGTCTTGGATGATATTCTTAGTAGTCAAAGGTCTCCTGCTATCAAAACTGGTCTTGGTTTTCATGAATCTGTTGAAGGTGAATCTAGTTCACAAAGTAAGACAAGGGACTCTAATGCAAAATCTCAAATACTCAATAAGGAGATGAAAGGTCAATCTCATCATCAACCAAGGAAAGAAATTCTTCAAAGAAAATCTTTTACTCCTCCTATGAATAATGTTGAATGTTACGTATGTCATAATCTTGGACATGTTGTATCCATATGCAGAAGAAGAAGGGTTCGAGACCACCATGCAGAAATATCATCACATTCCAGGTACTTTAATGGATATTTCTTTGCTTGCAATATGTTTGGTCACAAAGCTACTGATTGCTACAGAAGGAATATGAAACATGTAAGATGTTATGCATGTAACAAGCTTGGACATATAGCAAAGGAATGTAGAAACAAAGTACGGGCACCATACCAAAAGGAGAAAACATCATCACACTTGAAGATATGGAAGAAGAAGGAAGTACAGTCAAAAAGATGTGGCACAACACAATATACTCAGACACAGCACAGCACAGACATAACAGACTCAGGGGGAGCTAAAAGTGTAAAACTGCAGTATCCTGAATCTCATACGCAAGTTCCATAAATAGAAGTCACGCATATACATGAGTTAGTCACTGCAAAGTCGCGTATATGATATTTGAGGAAAAGCAGTGAAGACAGGTTCAGGAAAAAGATCTGTTATGATACAGTCCATTATTTGCTCTGTTTGATAATGGTTACAATATGCTGATAATATGTGGAAATGTCTTGATATTTGTAAAATGCTTAGAAGTGTTTTGATCCTAACTTGATGATGGTAATGCCTTGATACTTCTTGCTGATATATGCATGATCAGATCTGACAGTAAACAAGATGACACAGGCTCAGGGGGAGCATAAGCTTTTAATAATGCATTGTTGGCATTATGACTAGTAGTCCTTGTTGATGATGATTATATGATATATCATGCTATGATATGGTTATGAGTTGTCCATGACAAAATCTCATATGATTCTTGGGCTTACACAGTGAATGTTCAGATCAGGTTTGTGGTTGATTCTCTGATGATGCATATATGGTTCTTACATGGTGATCTTCATAAGGATAAGGAGAAGTACAAAGCTTGAATACACATCTTCTTTACTTGATGATGAGTCACTCATATGCTGCTGTCATCGTATGCATAAAGATCATATATTACAGTTATGATGCAGGATTCCTATAGTTCTTGGTGCTCACATGAATGAGGATTGTTGTTGCTGATGATATCAAGAAGTCTTGACAAATTATCTTGAGCTCAAGATACATAGGGCTGGATACATGGATGATTACTCAAAGTTGCATTATGATGATGATGAGTTCTTACCTGTATGATGATAGGTTGATACTTACATATGTTGATTGATACAGATGTTCCCAAGTAATGATAATTGGATCATGCAGATCTTGATGAAATAACTATGGTGGTTCTCACATATGATATAATGTGAATGATTCTATATGACATATGTAGAAGTCTATTCAAAAGGCTATTTATGCATCATCTTGCTATTAAATCTTATCTGTTTCTGAGAAAAGTGGTTGTACACGAGTTTAATGAAGGGTATCCATGTACATACGCTGGTTTATGAAGATACCGTCACGTATATGTTGGTTTGAAGATATTCTGTGGGCCAGGCTCTGGATGAAAAGAGTCTGATATGGGTCTGACAGAGACCATCTGGCACAGGTGCAGGGGGAGCATATATTCTTGGCATTATCTCAGAAGATCTTGGTTCAATTTCACAGTTGTTTTTGGTTTTAGGTGGAACAAGTGCAAAAGGAGAACAGATCACTGATCTAGATGCTGATAACAGATGGAGCAGTTCATACATTGTGTATGATAGTTGCTGATGACTATCATGGTCTTATTTAGATGTTTGGTTTCTGCTATAATTGTCAATTATCAATTGTCATATCAAGACTCATGATGTAATAGGTTGTCTCTATCTATTGTAGTCATTTGATGAATCCCTTTTGGTCATATGATGTAATTTGTACTCCCTATATGAAGGATGATGTAATATTTCATTCATGTATTAACCATTGGTAACTGGTGTATCCCCACTTGGTTGGGTGGATGAGTCAATATTGGAATATCCCCACTTGGTTGGGAGATGGATGTATGTATGAGTCTTTGGTGATAGGAAGGTCACTTATGATGTATACAGTCATGTTCTTTCTTGAAGAACATCTTTTTACAGACCTTGCTTATAGTCAAGAGGAGCATGAACTTCAGCAGAGCAGAGAATTCAGCATGTACTCAGAAGGAGCATGGACAGATTGGTACACCTTGGCATATACAAAGGGGGAGCTCATTCAGAGATTTCAGCAGGTACTCAGGGGGAGTATGGACAGTGGAATGGTTATCAAGGAAAGAGAATATCTTGGCTTGCCCTTTGCCTTGATGTCAAGGGGGAGAGTGATTTGGTGTTGTTGCCATCAAGTCCAAAGGGGGAGATTGTTGGCATTATGATGCATATGTTGTACTTGAGGGCAACCCTCTCATAGAAGAACAACTCTCTTATATATAACTAGATGAATCTACAAAAGAGATATCAGATGTGACAGAATACATGGGATCAGTTCAGATGTAATGAACAATGACAATTCATTAAGATGATAGTTCTCAGTATGGCAAGTTAGCTTTGCCATCAAGTCCAAAGGGGGAGATTGTTGGCATTATGATGCAGGTGTTGTACTTGATGGAAACTCACATAGATGACAGATCATAGTGCAGCAGGTTAGTAGCAAGAATTGTTGATCAGATTACAAAGATGAAGAAAGAAATGTATATACGCAGGTTTGCTATATACCAAGCCACGTATACATGCATGATGGATGACCAGAAGTCATGTATGTGTATGCACGCACATTCATGTAGACAAAGGCGCGTACATGAGCGGAAACTTATGTTTTTTCCATGGTATTTAGTCCGACATACTTGAACCTATGGTTTTGGTCCTTGCTATTGCATTCAAAGTATGAACCCTGGTATTGGGTCCCTAGTATTGATTATTTATGGTTTTGGACCATGGTATTGACTAAGGCCTAAGACTATAAAAGGAGAAGAAGATCATTAGGCAAGGTAATTTGATAAAGTAATTGAATATCTGATGAAGTGTAAGATCTAGTATGCTGGTTATGGGTGTGTGATGTTTAGCTTGATCTGAATCAAGGATGCACCTATGCCATTGATGATGAATGATGGATAGGGATCATGAGACCTGGAATGTATTATCATTAAGAGGTTTGATCATGGACAGACTAGATCTAAATTATTGACGCATGATTTATTGTATGAATGTGATGATTTGGGTTGACCGATGTCTGGAACAGCAACAAAGCTATGAGTAATTATTTGCAGATCTGTATGCGGGCTGGCCTTGATGAAAGCACGTATGTACGCAGGTTTGGTTCATCATAGTAGCATATACATGATGAGATATGATATTTGAAGTTGCAGGTGGATCTAGTTATTGTTGTCTATTCTGTTGTCTGTTATGTGAATGTGTTGATTGACAGTGTTACAGTGTTGGATAAATCAGAGATTGATGATGCAAGTGTAGTTGATGGGTTTTGCAATATTGATTGATTTTGTGCTTCAATGATATTGATGGGTCCAGTATGAAAATTGGATGAAACGTGGACTTTCAGATTATGTGTTGTGCTTCAGGAGTATCCAGTCTAAAAATGTATGAAACGTGGTACCCGGAGGAGAGAAGATTGTAGGTCGGCGCCTACGTACTAGTATGTTAGCTAGTACAAGAGCTAAGGGGGTTGAAGCTCCCTTCCAGTAGCAGCTGGAAAACGAGTAAAGGATGGAGCATTTCAGCAGGTAGTAGCCTGCATACTAGTACTTCAGCTAGTACAAGAGCAAAGGGGGTTGTACCTCCCTTCTAGGAGAGTCTGGAGAACGAGAGAAGGTTGTAGCCTTCTACAGGTAGAAGCCTGCGTACTGGTATAATACTGCACTAATACAATTGTAAAAGAAGTTTCTTAATAAAGGAAGATAGAAGCATATTGCAGCAGGTGGTTTTCACCCACATTGGGTTTCCAACTTACATCATGGTGTTCATGTGTGTTGATTATGTGTGATGATCTGTTCTGTTTTACTGCTCCTGTTTACTGTTAATATGGCTAATAATGTTTTGATGCATTCATTGAAGATCACCTAACTGAATCATAATTTTACTGGTTATACGCTAGTTTCAATAAACACATTCGCGTATATACGCGGATATCTTTACTGAAGTAGCGTATGTGAATCTGAGTATGAAAAAGAAAAAGTTATTGTTGATTTGATAATACTAATTCACCCCCCCCCCTCTTAGTATTATTTCCAACAGCTGGAAAGTGTTTTGGGAAACCTCTTCCCTTGTTTGTTGAAGGTGAATCATTTGATTGATTCGACATTGAATACCATCTTCTTCACTGCCTATTTCTTGAAATAATCTCATGACCAGGACCGAAAGTGATGTAGGAAACAGTGTATCAGTACCATAAACCAATTCAAAAGGCGACATACCTATTAATTTCTTACTACTCACTTTGTTAGCCCACAAAGCATTGACAAGCTTTCGATGCCAATTCTTCTTGTTTGCCTCCAACATTTTCTTAATAATGTTTACCAAGGATTTATTTGAAGACTTGGCTAGTCCATTGCCTTGCAGATAGTATGCCATGGAATGACCCAATCTGATGTTGTACTTGTTTCAAAACTCAACCATTTTCTTCAACTTAAACGATGTTGCATTATCTGTAATAATATTGTGAGGGAAACGAAAACGAGACAAGATATTAGACTCTAAAAACTGAATGATTACCGTGTCTATAGCTTGCCTTATCAGAATGGCTTCGATCCATTTGGTGAAGTAATCAGTGGCTGTCAAAATCCATCTGTGTTGTGTTGATGATGCAGGATGGATTTCCCCTATGAAATAAAGCCCCCAATGCTGGAAAGGTGAATTAATATAATTGGCTTCAAAGGAAGAGGAAGCATCTTCCTTTTTCCTTGAAAAACTTGACATTCGTGGCAGCTCATGACTGTTTTATATAAATTTGAAAATAAATCTGGCCAAAAATACCCTACTGTAAAGATTTTATTAGTTGTTGTTTTCCAAAACAAGTGACCCCCATAATCTCCGCTATGAAACTCATTCATTACCTGCTGAGCTTCATTTTCAACCAAACAATTAAGAAGAACCCCTCCCGAATCTTTCCAATAGAGAGCACTATCAAAATGGAGAATTTTACAGACTTCAATTTTATTGATCTACCTTTACTTTTCAACATTCCAGGAGGAGGAGAAAGATGCTGAAGAACATATACTATATCGGAATACCAAAGTGAGTTGAGAAAAATTTTTGATACCTAAATGAGTGTGCCACCATCTTCTTCATCTGACATTGCTGCAATAAGATTTATGTCTAGAGAATGAAGATTCGACTCAACCATGAGTTTTTCCAAGCCTTGACCTTTGTTTACTTTGGTGGGCTTAATCTTAAGATCATACTCTAACATCGCTACTATCCACTTACCGCTTCTTCCTTTCGGATTAGTTTGCATGAGGACATCTTTGACACCCGCATTGGGAACATATGCTATGGTATGCGAATGCAGAATGTAAACTCGAAAATCACTCAATGCCTTTGTAAGAGCCAAAGCTTGTTTCTCAATGATGTTATAGTGAAGAGAAGAATCTCTGATAGTCTGACTAAAAAATGCAATGGGATGCTCCACCTGATCCTTCCTTTGCATCAACACCGCAACCAATGTATGCTTAGATGCAAATGAAAATATAATAAAGTCACGAGTATAATCGGGACTGGTTAAAATAGGGGTTGTGGTCAAAGAAAGCTTTACCAAGTTGAAATATTCCATGGCATCCTCGGTCCATTTCATAGTGTTGTCCTTCTTCAACATATTAGTTAACTCACACAAATGCTCAGTCAAATTTGGTATAAATCTGAGTAAGAAGTTCATCTTACCATTGAAGGTTTGGATCGCCTTTTTGTTGCACGGAAATTCTATTTGTTGAATTGCCTCCACCCTAGAAGGATCAATACGAATACCATCTTTGGAAATGATATGACCGAGGATCTTACCTTCCTCCATGGAAAAAAGACTCTTCTTTGGATTTAAAGAAATCCCAAACTCCCTACATTTCTGAAAAAAATCCTCAGGTGGTGTAAATGCTCATCATTTGAACCAGAAAATACTGTCAAGTCATCTAAGTAAACCACTAAGAAAACATCCTTCTCGTTAGTGAAAGCTATATCCATGGCCCGCTGAAAAGTGGCACCGACATTCTTCAACCCAAATGGCATCTTGGCATACTGAAAAGTCCCCCTGGTGTTGTGAAGGCAATTTTGTCTTAGTCTTTTTCATGCACCAAAATCTGATTGTAACATAAGTAGTCATCTAGTAGTGAAATCTGTGATGCTCCAACTACTCTTTGCAGAATGTGGTCCATCTTAGGAAGAGGATAATTATCTTTCAAGGACAGTTTATTTAGGTTTCGGAAATCAATGCACAAACTTATCTCTCTGGTCTTTTTTTGTACTAGGACCAAATTCGAAACCAAATTAGAGAATCTAATTGGAACAATGATACCAACTTTAAACAATCTATTTAGCTCTTTCTCGATGGATGGCAACAACTTTGGGTTGATCCTCCTCAAATTTTGTCTAAAGGGTTTTTGATCTGGATTGATAGGAATGGTGTGTTGAATGATGTTCTTGTCATACACTTTCAAATCTGAGTAATCCCATGCAAAGACATTAGAAAATTCAGAAGGAAACTTAACATACTTAGCCTTTGACTCGAGAGATAATGTTTTTGACAACTTAACAAGCTTAGGCTTGTTCGCTGTCCCAATGTTTACATCTTCACCACATCATCTTGATCAAACAACTACCCTAAAGGTATAAGACAGGAATAGGATTATCCTTAAGCTGTAAAACATCCATTCGATTTACCTCAATGTCTTGTTCATTGAAATCACAAACATCATCAATGAAAAAATCCTTAAAATTTCCTTCTTTCTGCAAAAAGGAATTAATTTCATTGTCATCCCAGAAAACTTGCCAATATCTCAAATTATCAGGAACAGTTAGCCTATTTTTGACATGAATTTCAAATTTATTGCTAGAATTCATTGGAATTTTTAGATTGCTCACTGCTGTAGCAAGTGAATCAACAATGATGTTTTGACTTATCGACACCACTGTCAATGTGTATTATGGAAACATCTTCAAGATATTTAGGACTGTGTTCCTATAAGCTCTCATCCGCAGATTCTTCACTTGATATTCTCCTTTGACTTGTTTAATCACTAACTTTGAATCACCATAAATAGAAATCCTTTTCTCACCAAGCTTCTTCAAAATCTTTAGACCTGTAATCAATGCCTCATACTTTGCTTCATTGTTAGAGCAATCGAAATCTAATTGATAGGAACACACTCTAACATTTCTTGTAACTTTGTTTGGCTGAAAAACAGGACTTCGAATTCAATTTCCAATACCCGCACCATCCTTACCCAAAGCACCATTGAAGTCCATGCTCTAAAGGTCGTCTTCGTCTTCCAGATGTAGGAATTCTGCTATTGTTTCAATCTTACCTTTGGTTGTTGCTTCATTTTTCTATTCTTCACTGACTTTCTGCTCCTGTGGAGGCCACTCAGAAGGATTTGCCACTTTTTTATTTTCTTTATTAAGAACTGCTCTAAAACACTCAGAAATTTTTGGTACATCATCTACTTCTACGAGTTGAACATATACATCATTCAATCCACTATCATTGTACATAACAAAAGACTCTAAAACTACATGTACAACATTTATTGGATGATTTATGGGCTTCTATTTACTAGTGATCAGATATTTCATCTTCTTTTCCTGGTACAATTTCCTCAATTGACCGAAAACAAGGATTGTACCATAAGAGAAGTCAAGTTGTAAAGTGCCTTTGAGTTTGGCTCCCCATGATCTAGACAACATCATACCAAATTGAGGTGGTATATCAGCTACTACCATGTCCATCAAAACATTCTTGGCTAGGATTTGATCTAAGGAAACCACTAAATCTTTGATGAGACCAATGTAGCGAACTCTACTAGAATCAAATGAAAACAAATCATGATACGATCGGGTGATATCGAGGCCTAAATTTTCCATGATAGCCTTGGGCATCAAATTGTGAGAAGCTCCGGAATCAAGCATAACATTATGAAGAATATACTCATGCAGTCTAAGACTCAAATAAAAGGGTGGGACCTCACTATCTTCTAGCTAACCATCTATAGCTGGACTGAAAATAAGCTCGAGCTGATCATCCTCAACATTCACCATGTCGGAAAAAGGATAAATTTGCAATATTCTAGACACATGGTGTTTGTAATGGCTATTCTTAACAAGCTCGGTCAAAGGAATTGACACTTTCAATTTATAAATTTCACTTTCTAAATTAAAATATGTGACTTTTTCTACCTCTTTGGCAACGATGTCCCTCTTATTTGTTTGCTCCTTCGTTACACTATCATTTTTCCATTTGTCTTTCTCTTTTGTAGCTGTACTTGTTGATGGTTGATTTACCTTGCTAAGATTCTGATTAGCATGCTCCAGTCCTCTTTTTTGATTGTTTGAGAGATCTTTCTTTGACTGAACATCCTTCCTCTTTTGAATAGGACTGACCGGTACATCTCTTCTCCTAAAAGAGTATTATTTATGATGTGCACTCAAAGCATTCACATAGCCACGCTGATAATCATTAGATTTGGTCTCCAAATCAACTTCATTTGCTAAGATGTAGTCCTCATCCTTTGGAATGTCAGAAATTTATGCATACTCCTCATCTTCGGTCAGAAATATAGGCATACAATCTGCAGTGAAGAAATAATTTGTTTCAATTACCGGATCTTCCTCCTCTTCTTCTTCCACTCCTTGAACATAACTCTATTGTAATGGGGTTCTGATCTGTTGTTGTTGTTGTTGTTGTGCTATTGTTCAGGTGCTTTTTTCTCTCTTTGCTTAATTCAGAATTGGGGTTGTTGCTGCCCTCTAAAGTGTGGGTTCCGGATCTGCGGTTTAGGTCTTTCTGAGATGGACAACTAGTCAACCATCCTTTCCATTGTTCAAATCAATGTATCCATTTTTGCATCTGAGGTAGATGTTTCTTCTTTCACGGTCACTCTTTTCTCTGATCTCATTCTTCCTCTTTTGGCCAACAAGTTCGTTTCTAAGCTCACAACATTATTTTGCATGTCTTCTCTAGTTGTAAGATCACGTTCATGTAACTGATATGCCATATTGGCATCAAACCCATCTGGAAACTTAATCAATGACAATCCCTCTGGTGGTTTGATATTTGTAGGAATAGCATTGTATACTACATTAAATCTCACACAATAGTCTTGCATGCTCTCGCCAAAATTTGTTTAGATGTTCTCATATTCAGACAAAATTTGAAGGGGATTCTTCTTCACCTCCCACTGATCTAGGAACTGCCTCTGAATGATAGGTAGAGTAGGGATAGAAGCTGCTGGTAGGGCTCTGAACCATTTTTGAACTTCTCCTCTAAAGCTTTGTACAAAGAGCCTCATCATCACATCGTTAATTTCAACTTCATGGAGGTCAAAGAAATCATTCATCTTGTCTACATGTTGTTGAGCTGTAGTAGTTTGAGTGCTGTCAAATAAAGGTATTTTGGTTTGATAATCAGGGGGCATGAAACCAATATTTTGAGGAAAAAAAAGGGTGCATATCGGGCAGCCAGAACTGGAGGTGGGGGAGATGGTGGATTTAAAACAGGTATTGGGATATTCGATATAATCAAAGGGGGATTAACAACAGTCTGATTGGTGTGAACAATCTATGAAGAAGAAGGTGGAGGATGAGGGATAGTTTGAGTGGTAGTAGATGCAATGGAAGTATCTTGAAAATTGAAAGATGGCCTATGAATCTTATGCACCCAGGTGTTTAATTTTGAAGAGAGGTTCTACAAGAGATCAAAAGTGTGAATAAGCTATGACCCTGATTCATTGTGTGAAAACAAATCTTCAATGGGGTTATGAAGATATATAGAGGAATCAACAACTATCTGATCAATCCAACTTAAAGATTTATTGTGAAATAAACTCTGCTCAAAATTAATATCAAACTCAATGCCTTGCAAAGTGTCTAACCTTCCTAGGGGTGAATTAACTCTAGGAATGAAATCCTTACTTGATTTTTCTCTAGTTAAACTAGATCTCTCAGCAACTTTCTTAGATTTTCGCCCAATGCTTTGAGGATCACTGACAATGGTCGGAGGATTCGGATCTGGATTATATTTGGTGTATTTTCGGAAAGACAGTGTGTCTAATTTTGAGAATCAAGATATTTCTTTACAACTTTCCAGTTAGGCCTATGATTAAATTCTAAAACTCATCATCCATAAGCTTAAGAATTTAAATAAAACAACTTGCTAGGGTGATTAGTTTCTGATCTTTCATCCCCAGTATGTTCGCCTTTATGTTAGCACCTAGATTGAACCTCAGGCTGAATAAGGCAATTCTGGGGTAACCACAAAGCACACTTAGCCAAGTAGCTAGCCCTACTAGGCCAGGAGAGGGTTCTATCCATAAGGATCTCAGCGAAAATGACTAGATCAAGAAACTGATATTAGGCTAGGTATAGTAGCACAAGGTTTTAATTTGATGTTTTGAAGGGTTTTTTTGGATCAGAAAGAGCCAAATAGTTAGGGTAAGGAAATTAGGTCAAAACTATAGGGTGTTTGATGGGGCAAGTTAGGCACAATGATCAGAACCTTAGGGTTTAATGGATGAGGTGAAAAGACAGGTGAGGAGCTATAAAGAGCGTGTAAACCACATGGATTCTTCCTAAACTAAAGAAAACACAGACTGTGAAATGTCTACCCAAAATAGAGCATAAAAGATATGGATTCTGCCTCTCAAACTTGTATACATTCACATAAAGGCAATGAAATGATAAATGGAGTCAACAATACATTGTAACACATGAATACAAAAGAAGAAATGAACTAAGCATCATACCACATGGATAACAAAGAAATAGCTGCAATTTTTCATTAATCTCCTGTTGTAATTGATACAAAATGATATCTAATCAAAACATAAGCATCCCACTGAGTCCAATCCCTAAAATGACTGAGGAAAAGCAACATATAAACCCAAAACAACTCATCCTAAGCTAAGGGAGTCGAATCCATGAGAGGAGGAGTTGTTTCCAACAAAAATTTGAACTGCTAACAAGAAAATAGGGTGGTCAAAGTGGCTCATCCCTAATCCAAACAAACTTATACATTACACTTCATAAATTTGTTTTACCTAATGAATCTACCCTAGTAAGCTCTAGAAGCATCATAATTACATTAAACTAATCAATTACAAGGGTAAAAACATCATTTGTCATGATAGAAATGAAAATTGGGTCGAATCTGCAAAATTTTGGGCAAAGTGTCAAACGCATAGCGCCAAGTGCCAGCGCACAACGCCAAGTGCAGGCACGCCCTTCAACTTCAACTGCACTTTTGGAGGCTTTCTCGATGTCTCAATTGGTCCCACAATATCCTGTTGGAAATATCTACCTGTCTACTTTCCAGAACAACTTGAATTTCTGAATTTGGATGTCAAAACTAAATCTCCCAACACTACTAAGTGCCCAAGCTAAAAAGAGGGCAGAAAGGTCATTCTTTGGGTGGTTTTTGACCTTTTTACCAACCAGGTTTCCTCCAAACGCTTAGAAAATGAACAGAGTGTATGTACTGATCACTAGAAACCAAAAAATGTTGACTTCTTGCCTATTGGATGTTTCAAAAAATAGCGCAGTGCCCAAGGCGTTGCGCTTTTGCCCTCAATGACTGTGCAAAAACTGGACTGAAAAACACAACAATTTCCTTCAAGCTCAAAAATTGTTCAACATGCCAAAAAATGTAATTTTATGACTGATCAAAGATTAGAGGCATGTAGGGACGCCTCAGCAAGCATGTCAAGTCTCCTCCTCTCCTCTTGCTTGGTCAATTTGCAAATTTTCTCATGAGCTATTTTGACCTTGCTCCTTGCCACTTGGTTCATCTGTGCATAATACATGGCCGTCTTCCTTTGTGTCTCAACATCTCTGTTTGTTTTGTCCAAGAGGGTCTCCAAGTGTGTGTTCACCTTCTCAAGCCAATACTCTCTGTTCTCAGCTATGTCCTTGACAAATTGCTCATTTAAAGTGAGCTTCTCCTCCAATTCTACCTCCTTTTGCCTTTCAAGCTCTAAGTCTCTCTTTAATCCTCTTGTTCTTGGTCTTTTTTCCTGTCCCTGTTCATCATCTGGCCCTCCATAATCTCCATAAGCCTCATCAAGCTGAAACTTGGCCTTCTCAGTGATCTAAAAATGGAATGTACTTGTTTAAGGGTGCAAGGTATCCATTTCCAATAATTTCAACTGTGAGCTAGACACTCCAAATGACCTCTAAAAATGTATAAACTTCTTATTTCTTATACAAAGATAGACTGTAGGGGCATTCACCGGACATGTCACCTCTAAAAAGAGGATGAGTTCCAAAGGCTACCTGGCCCTCTACAGGCTCTGCCTAAAGAAATAACAAAGTAAACACTTAGAAGTCTTTGACATACACATACTTGAAGTTTAAGGTCTTGCGGAAAAAGACAAGTAACTTTCTGCAGCTGAACAGGTGATTATGTGTGTATGAAAGTTATATTTATTTGCTGTTTAATACTTTATATCAGTTTTGTTTAGCATATCATCTTTAGCAAATAAAGACATCAGAATGATAAAGCAGTTCACCCCCCCTCTGGGCTACAACTGTTGGACCAAACCTCTCCAACTAGGCTTGTCCTCTTGTATTAAAATTGCTACAAAGGCTAATACAAGAATATGGGTGTCTCAAAGGACAGATCTTACTGTAAATACAGAATCAAAAGATAGGAATTAGCCAAACATGCTCTTTTCCAAATACTAAATAGTGAATTTTGTACCTTATACAGTACTTTCCCCAATTGGCCCTGGTGGCCCTTTAAACTTGCATGGAGAATTTCGAGGTGAAGATGACCTCAATTGGTTCTGAAACCTTTTCCATTAGACTCAGAAGGTCAAAAATAGTAGACATAGGCTTTTGAATCACCAAAACCGGATGAACATAGCCCCGAAACAACTCATGCACTGAAATGGCCCTGGTGGCCCTGAAAGCTTCCCTGAAGCTAAACAGTGAAAAGAATGCCTCAAAAGGAAAAAAGAGCTACAGAAATGGATTCATAAGGCTGGAAAACTTCAGGAATGACCTTCGTTCCACATTCACTAGTTGCACAATTCCCAATGCAGCTCCCAAACTGATTTGGCCATAGTGGCTCCTGGAACTTTCACGGCTCCAAAAATTCTGCAAATGACCTCAGATGGTTGTAAAAACTACACCAATGGCTTCAGAAGGTCGAAAATACCCAAAATCAAAAAAAAAATCATCCAAAACCGACTTTCCTAGCCAAAGTTATGGCCATTTAAAGTTTCTCCAGTTTTCCCCTAGAAAAACTCCAGCTAACTTTAGTTAACTCCAGTTAGCTACGCCAATTATGGCAGGTCCGCCAAATTTGGCGCTCCTGCCAAAATTCCGCCAACTTAACTGCAGTTACATTTAATGTTTGGTGGTTGCCTCGGATTTCGTGCCACACGGAATATTCCTTTTTTAATTTTTTTTTGAAAAATTAAAATTTTTAATGTTATGGACAAATTCTTCTTTTTGCAATAACTTCCTCATACGGCGACCGTTTTTCGAACCGTTTGCGGCACCAGAATTGGGAAGACAAGCACTTTCTAGTCATTCAACTTTGAACCAATTCTAAGCACTTTAAATTTTTAGCATTTTACGACACTTAGGACATGAGCACCTGATCACTCAGCCTCCCTCTTTGCCTTGATGTACTTGGTTTGCATCAATTCCTGCCTAACCTCTATTTGCTTGTTCTCTTGCTTGTAAAAGGAGATGATATATTTGGCCCTTTGTAAATTGGTCTCAAGCTTCCTAAGTTTGGTATCCTTTTCTTTTAGGGAAGCCTGAGTGATTTTGTCTTTCTCCTCACCACTTGTGTTCACAAGGAGAAACTTCTTTTCAGTGTCATGTTTTTCATGTTGTTGTTTGACCTCTACTTCCTCCACCATTTTTCCTTTTCCTTTAACCTATAATGTTGATGATGAAGGCAAGGTCCCTCCCACTTTCTGTGGGGTAAAAACCTACCTCTTTCCCCTCTGATAGGTGAA
This sequence comes from Pinus tabuliformis, assembly GCA_031772625.1. Taxonomy (NCBI): domain Eukaryota; kingdom Viridiplantae; phylum Streptophyta; class Pinopsida; order Pinales; family Pinaceae; genus Pinus; species Pinus tabuliformis. The sequence continues at coordinate 700,459,718 of CM062815.1, read as the reverse complement.
AGAAAATGGTTGCAAACTGTTCCTCTGTGGTATACTACTCTGTCCATGCTCAGTGTGTACATCATGTCCCTCACTACCATCATGCTCATCATGTTCCTCATCACTGTCATCATCTCTATTGGGTGAATGAATGGCTACATGAAATGGTGATGTAGATGGTGTGGAGGTGGCTGGTGAAGAATGATCTATTGAGGATGAGTGATAAGTAAGCTGTGGTGGATGAGAAGAAGTAGATGGATGAGTGGAGGATGATGGAGGAATGCGGGGAGCTGGCTGAGTAGGTGGTTCATTGAATATTTCATTATCTATGAAGGTATCCCAAGCAATGCCTAGTTGTTCTGAGTGATGGAGGACTATCATTTTGATAAGAGAATGATGGAAAATACTAAGCATCTGATGAGCTGGATCCATTTTTTGAGCAATATATGTAATCTTGTCAATACTTTTGAAAAAGTAATATGGAAAACTGAGCATTCTTACCCTAGTAAAGTACATGAGAAGCCTGATATGATATGAGTAGATTCTAGAATACTTGCCCTCACATGTGAAATACCTCATGCTTATCTTCATTAATGGAGCATACTTGTCTAAGAGATAAGAGAAAGGGAAAATTCTTTTCTTATCATTTTTATTTTTATTTTTAATGATATGGATCATAAAAACTGTGAGGCATATTTATTTTCTTGAACCACTTCTCTTCTGCATTTGGAATTCTAGTGGCCTATGATATGATGGTAGGAGACATAGTGAATGTGATCCCGGCTAAAGTGACCTGGTTGTTTTGCAAATTGAGGATGAACTGCTTGGTTAACTGTTGATGGAAATTCACCCTTTCAACCCTTTGGCAAAACTCAAAACAACCCATGTACTTGAAACATGATACTGTAAGTGGTGATGCCATATGTTCTATGGTATTAGTGGGTTCAAATATGATAATTCTCCCTTCCTTCTTAGCTGGCCTCCTTGACTGTCTTTCCCCTTCTTCTGAACTAGTGTGACCCTCTTCTGCTAATTTTTTAAGGTGAAAACTTGAGAGACTGATATGTGGGTCAAGGTGAGTGAAATAGTGACGGATATTGAATGAAGTACCAACAAGGATGATTTGAGAGTGAAAAAGTCTATGAATTGTTTTAATTCTAATCAAATAGGTGATTTTGGAAACATACAAGAAAGCTTTGCTAGGGTTTTAAAATTTAGGGTGGCAACTTGCTTAATTGATGGAGAAAAAGCGATATTGGGCCACTTACTTGTTGTATGCAGGTAATAGAAGCCTTTGTAGCTTGAGAAGATGAAGAAAAGTGGTGTTTTGGCGCTCCTATGGTTTGCCAGGCTTTACTGGCCAAATGCGCAGCACCAAGTGCCAGTGCGCAACATCCTTGACAAACGCGCCCTTCAACGCACAGGCCCACAATGCCGTTGAAATTTTCTCTGGCTCAATTGGGTAAATGCACCCTTCACTGCACAAGTGCGCAACATCCAACTAAAATGTGCAATGCATTCGAAATTTTTTCAAATCTTCACTTAGGGTGCAAAAGAGCTGATGAAGTTTGAAATATGCTTTTGAAATATTATATAGAGGATGAGTTTGATTTTTCCTTAGAAAAACCCACTTTATAATGTTTGTTTGGAAATTTTTACTTTGTTTTCAAATCTCTGTCTGATGCTTCTCTTTCTTTGTCTCCTTTTAGGTGGATGACTCTTTGGTTGAGCCAATTCTTCAATAATTCCTCTCTTGTAGCAAGGAGTGTCTTGGGCAGCTTATGGGAACAATTATTACATAAAAATGACTTGAATTAGAAAAAAAATATGAACAAACTAAAATACTCTATTTTCATCTCAAAAAAAATGTTTTTTGAGATGAAAATTACATCAGTTAAATAAGGATTTTGTATAGTAACCATGACTAACTACCAACCATTCTTTGTTTATTGGTCTTCCTCACACCTTTGCTGCCCTTTATTTATAATAAAGCAAAGCTTTTGACCTTGGAAATGAACCCTAAGACCTAATGGAGACATGACTGCCTTAACTCTAAAAATAATATAACTAAAACCATAACTGAATGAAACATGAAGATGGGTCAGCAAATATATCTGAGGGAAACTTAGATTTTCTGAGAAGAAGAAGACAACCATTAGTGGATCATTTTTTGGCATGACCTAGTGGAATGATAAAAAATTTCAGTATGAGATACCTACAATGAAAATGCAAAGAGCAGATTTGATCCTTGATGGAAGTATGCATATACTGACACTAACAGGCTGCAATGATAGGTGCAAGATATGACACAAATTATGGTGTGACAAAAGTGCATGAAAAAGTGGAAGCAACTGTGGGTTGCAATGATAGGTGTAAGATATGGCACAATTATGGCTTAACAAAAGTGGATGCAAAAGTGAATGTAACAACAAACACAAAAAATAGGTAAACTTGGATGAAAAACAACATGCAAAAATGGATGTAAAAGTGGATGCAAATATGGATATGACAGGTGAAATGAAATTGCATGTAAAGAATGGTTGCAATGGAAGTAGATGCAAAGTAGATACAAAACGAGACACAAAACCAATGCATAAACCAATCATAAAAGTGGATGCAAAAAGAGATTCAAATAATTTGATGCAAAGATTTGACGTGAACATGGATGCAAAATTGGAATTAAACGTGGTTACAATAGTAAGTGAAAAACATGGTGCAAATTGTGATACAACAAAAGTAGATGTAATGATAGATGCAAAAAAATAAGAAAACGATGATGCAAAAAGGGATGAAAAAGTTGACATAAACATGGGTGCAATAGTGGATGCAAAACTAGATAGAAAAGTGGATGCAATAGAATTCGATGCAAAAGTAGATGCAAAATGAGACACAAAACCTTATGCAAATCCCGATGCAAAAGTGGATACAAAAAGGGATTAACAAATAGATGTAAAATTCAAAGAAAACCTAGATGCAACTGAGCATACAAACGTGGATGAAAAATTAGAAGCAAAAGGGGGTGCAAAGGGAGGTGCTAAACTAGATAGAAATTGTGGCACAATAAAATTGGATGCAATAGCGGACATAATAATAGATGAAAAAGAGTTTTTAAATATGTATGCAAAACAAGATGCAAAAGTGGATGCAACAAAAGTAGATGCAAAACTAGACACAAACCTCAATGCAAAACTTGGCGCAAAGGGGATGCAAAAAATGATTTAGAAAATGATGCAAACAATGATGCAAAAGTTGATGCAAGTGTAGGCACAAAAAGTGGATGCAAAAGTAGGTGAAAGAAAATTAGCTGCCAAACTTGGAAGAAAATCTGGTGCAAAGGATGGCATAAAACCTTGTACAAAACCTATTGTATACCTGGTGTTAAACTTGGTGTAATACTTGGTGCAAAACTCAGTGAAAATTTTGCTTTAAGTTTTGCACCATATTTTATAAATGGATGGAAATAACACCAAAAATGGGCTATAGAAGAAAAAAGGAAGAAAAAAGGAACACTAATCATAAGGTTTTTTTTAGTGTTTTCTCATTAGTGAAATGGAAATGGATGGCTATCTTCTTTGCTCTTATTTAGTGTGGAATTAATGGATATTTCTTACAGTATTCTTCAATAATATCTCCTCATTTGTGGCATGAAATGGAAAATGATACCTATGTGGTTTGTTCTTCCTTACTCTTATGTTTATGAGTGAAATGGAAATTGATAGCTACTTTCTTTTTTCTAACTTATTAGTCTTCACTCACAATGAAATCCAAATAGATAGCTATGTGATTTGTTCTTCCTTATTAGTCTCTAAATAATCTTTGTCATTACTTATTTCTACTTTGTTATTACTTAATGTCTATTGGATAGCTATGTGCTTTGTTGTACCCTAATCCATGTTCCTCAATTAAATGTGATTTATAAATGACAATGTCCTTTTCTCTTCCTTAGTATTTTCTTATTAGTTAAATGGAAATGGATATCTATGTACTTTATTATTTGTTAATCTTTGCTCATTCTTGAAATAGAAATGGATAGCTATGTGCTTTGCTCTTATTTACTGTGGAATTATTAAATAGTTATTGCATTCTTGGTCCTTAGTCTCTCCTAATTTTTGACATGAAATGGAAAATGCTACCTATCTGCATTATTCTTCCTTACTCTTATGTTTACGAGTGAAATGGAAATTGATAGCTTCCTTCTTTGTCCTAGCTTATTAGTCTCAACTCACATTGAAATGGAAATGGATAGCTATATCATTTGTTCTTCCTTATTAATCTCTACTTAATCTTTGTTATTCCATATTTGTTCTCTTATTATTACTTAATCTCTGTTGGATATCTATGTGCTTTTATTTACTCTAATTCACGCTCCTCAATTCAATGTGATTTATAGATGGTAATGTGTTTTTATCTTTCTTAGTATTTTCTTATTAGTGAATTGGGAATGGATATCTATGTGATTTATTCTTTCTTTATCTTTGTTAATTGTTGAAATGGAAATGGATAGCTATGTGTTTTTCTCTTCTTTAGTGTGGAATTAATGGATAGTTATTGAATTCTTCTTCTTTAGTCTCTCCTCATTTCTAACATGAAATGGAAAATGCTACCTATGTGATTTGTTCTTCCTCACTCTTATGCTTATGAGTGAAACAGAATTTATAACTACTTGTATTGTTGTAACTTATTAGTCTCAACTCACATTGAAATAGAAATGGATAGCTATGTGAGTTGTTCTTCCTTATTAGCCTCTACTTAATCTATGTTCTTCCTTATTTCGGATTTGTTATTACTTGATCTTTGTTGGATAGCAATTTTCTTTGCTTTAGAGTTGAAATAAGACATTGTAGTTTTTTCTCTTTCTCATATGAATTAATACAAAGAAATGGAGGGGTTTTTCCGAGTTGGTTTCCCCTATAAAATCATTGTGTTCCTTGTGTTTTGATGGTTGCATGTTATTGCATGTGTTTCTATCATGTGTTTTCCTTTCCTTAGAATAGTAGAAGATATTTATATTTGCTTATTTCAGTTTGATTTCATTAGCAGTAGCAAATTTCTTACAAATTCAACATGGTATCAGAGCCTTAGAAGACTACATAAAAACCTTGTTCCAGATATTCTCTTAGATAAATTTCTATTTGCAGAGTTTTTGGTGTAGATTCTCTTTAGTGCATGAAAAATGTCTTTGAATAGATTGAGGTTGGAGTATGCTTTGGAGGGCACCTCATTTTTTTGTTCTTGGAAAGACAAAATGGAAGTTGTCCAGGATGATAATGGAGCATGGGAATATACACAAACTGATATTCCGAAACCAACAACATCAGGTGCACTAGCACTTGCTCAGTGGAAGAAAGGCACAAAAAAAATTCAAGAGGATTATTCTTGAGGGTGTTAGATATCATATGGTTTCAAACTTGCATGGAAAGGAGACTCCTTTTTCAAAGTGGAATACTTTCATAGATCTCTTCTAGAGCAGTGGTGTTGGGATTGAGAGATAAACTCAGGAAAATTCAAATGTAGAAAAATGAAACCATTCCACAATACCTATCCAGATTCACTCAAGTATGAGATGAACTAGGAGGAGTAGGAGAAAATGTGCCATCATCTGAACTTGTGAGCTTGTCACTCGTTGGCCTTTCGAAATTGTGGAACAACTATCAAGATTTAGTTAATGAAAGAGACAAGGAATAGGAGATAATTTGGTCTGATTTTGTGTAGGAGGAGATTAGAAGAAACACTAGAGATGGTGTCACATCCATTGCAGATGAGGAAGAATATTGTACTCTAGTTGTTAATGGAAAGAATGTTAAGGGAAAGAAGGCCCAAGGTGAGGAAGAGTTTAGCCAGAACAATGGCAAGAAGAAGGACCTAAATAAAATAAAATGTTTTCACTCCCATGAATATGGACACTATGCAATCCAGCAAGGAGCCTTCATTAACAGCAGGAGGATATGCTTTGGAATCTCAATTCAAGTTAGATTTCACCCTCTTTTCTTGCATGGCAAGCACAATAAGAGTGTGGGAGTGGTACCTAGATTCTAGTGCCTCATATCATATGACAAGAAATAATGAATTCTTAAGTATCCTAGAAGAGAAGGATAAAAAATTGAACATAAAATTTGGAGATTATGGGAGGTATAGTACCAAAGGAATTGGTACTTTCACCTTTAAGAGGGAGTTAGGCTCCCATCTTCACTTGAAAAATGTAATTTATGTGGTTGGGCTAAAGAATAATTTTATTTCTATAGTTGAATTGGAGGACAAAGGTTATGATGTGGTGTTCAGTAAGGGAAAAGCTTTTATAAAGCATGTTTCTACTCGAAAAGTAACACATATTTGATTTAAAGTGAAAAATCTCTACAAGCTAGAGGTAAATTTTGCCATGGGTGTAGCTATACCCCTAAGAGTGAGGTGGGGCAATGTCGATCCTTAGACCCAGAGTTACAAAGATTTGGTTAGGGTCCATAACAGAGCAAAAGAAGTTGTAGTATATTCTTCTCATGGATCATTACCCTTGCTACAGGGGCCCATAATATTCAGTAGAAGAAGGATCAATGTTAGTTGATGTAGTCAGATCTTGAGTGATAGTTTCAGACTAGCTACAATCAGATGTTGAGGAGCATAGAGAAATGTTGATAATAGTGGAGGAGGCACGATGTAGAATAAAAATGGTGCAGTTTTCCTAGTGTACAGTGCAAAGACTAGTAGTAGTAAAATTCTGAAGAGACAGTTTCATCTTAGAGACACAACTGATTTAGTATTTCAGATACTTCTTAGTTGCAATTGTTGTAGTAGCAACAAAAATAGTGAGAGTGAGTCTTGTTATAGTACATTCCGACATTAGCAAGATTGGGGTTTTGTAAAACCCTTTTCTTGGTAAGAGGGATTGTTGAAATTGTAAAAAGAAAGGGCTTCATTTGAATAATGCCTTGGAAAAATGGAGAAAATTCTATTTTCCACATGAGCTGGATGACTTGGATTGCAGTTAGCTAGAGTGACAGGGCCTTGTCTGCTAGTTAAGTCAGTAAAATTCAATTTTGTAGGCTAGAAGTAGATTTGTGCATGAGTTTATTATTATGATATAGAAATCTAGTGGGTTATTGTTAGCTGAACTCAGTTAACTATGCTCTATTCATTAGTTGAAGTCCAGTCGAGTAGTTATGACTATTGTTAACTCACTGATCTCTCAGTTAACTAGTCAATCAACCAAAAATAGACAAATTCATGCATGGAATTTTAATTTCTTAGTTGATTGGATGGAAAAGGCATATTTGCATTTATAGTTGTATATTGTTGAGTGTACAATTATTTTGCACTGATCAGGTCATCAATTCCCCTTGGATTTGCATAAAGAAATAGAGAATTTCCCTATTACTTAGGAGTTTAATTCATCCAATGTTGCACAATGAAATAGGAGGTTGGATGAGGCTTGAATTGGCTAAGTGTTGGCCAGAGTAGGTCAGGAAGAAGGAGAACAATTTTACAATGTAGGGTGTGCTTCATAGTTGAAGCAAGACATTATAATTGTTTATCTTTCTCATCTAAATTAATGCAAAGAAGCAAAGGGATTTTTCCGAGTTGGGCCCCCTTGTAAAATCATTGTGTTCCTTGTGTTTTGATGGTTGCATTTATTGCATGTGTTTCTATCATTTCATTTCCTTTCCACATAATAGTAGAAGAAATTTATGTCTCTTGATTTCAAGTCAATTTCATTGGTAGTAGAAAATTTCTTGCAATTTCTACATATGCTCCTCAATTAAATGTGATTTATAGATGCCAATGTGATTTTCTCTTCTTTAGTGTGGAATTAATCGATAGTTATTATTTTATTCTTCCTCATCACTTGACTATCCATGGGTGTTCCTACGTGAAGAACTTATCTTCCCATCAAACTTCTTATATTGGTAGGTTCTTCCATTTGATGAGGTACAAAGTAACTGCATAATTTCTTATCTACTTAGCCTTATTTCCAAGATTATTTTTGGTTCTAGTATTGTTTTTGTTTCTTCATTAATATTTGGTAGAATAGCTTGGAATAGCATCATATAATTGATTATATTAAATAATAAACTTTGGTTCTAATTGATTGTCCTTATTTTCTTGCTCGAAGAGCATCTTTTTATATGGTTGTAGTCTCACAAATAGCCAATCCCGCACTTAAAATTCCATTTCACTGTGACATTGGTCTGTTTGTTGTTTCATCCTATTTTGTGCCATAACCAAGTTGTCCTTAAATAGTTTGAGAAAATATTGTTGGTGTTATATGTCATCCTCTATTGTTTGAGCCTTTATATTACCTTTCAAGGTTGATGAGATGGATGGAGGATGATATCCATAAAGGGCCATAAATGGTGAAGAATTTTGTTAAGGTATGGAAGGATGTGTTGTACCAACATTCTTCCAAGGGTAACAATTTGACCCATTGTGTCTATTTATCATATGCAAAGAAATATATATATATCCTTCTAAAATTTTTATCACAATCTCAGCTTTCTCATCATATTGAGGATGGTAAGATGCCTTGTGCTTCAATTGAATACCTAAACAAGAAAATAATTTAGTCCAAAAACTATCAGTGAAAAATGAATCCCTTTCAATTACAATAATCTTCCTTATTCCATGTAGCTTTTGGACTACTTCCATGAATGTTATTGTCATTGTACATGCTTTACAAGGATGAGAAAGAGAGAAAAAATGGGCATACATTGTCATTCTCATAGTGAACAAATAATTTTCATCATTTTGTTCCAAGCTTCAGTATTTGAAATCTCTAAGCAAAAAAATTATAATGGGAATACCAAACTAACCCATTTGAGACTGATTTCATGAGAATTCAGGAACCCTAACTTCCTTGGAGCATATCTTTGAAAATATATGGATACAATATATGAAATTTGAATAAGATATTGTAGTATCCCCTAGCTAAAAGTTCATGTAATAATGTTAATAAAGGAAAAATAACACCAAGGTCATGGTACACGTATTCCAAGTTTGGTGTTGGGAAAAAAATCCTAGTAGGTACCACTTTTGGTTTATTATGGCTAAGGAATTTGGCAAAGGAAAAGAGGCATTAATTAGAATTTCTTTATGAAAGTAAAAGAAATTAGGAGAAAAGGGATATGAAATGTCACAAATTTGCACGAGAGGAAAATTTAAGTAAAAATAGAGGAAAATGAGGAGAATAGAGGCCTCAATGATAAAAAGGCTTCTGAGGATCAGTTCACAACTTTTTTTCAGTTTGGATTTGGAATTAGTATCAGAGAGATAAGAACAGCAAGAGGAGAAAGTAATCAAGCAAGGAGATGCAAGGAAAAGAAAGGAAAATGAAAGAAAAGGACAAGTAAGGAAGGTTGTATTTGGTTCTCTTATTGTCACTGGCATGGGTTTTTTCATGGGTTATAGTGGTTTCAACCTTTCCTTTCCATTTCTGGATAGTCATGGTGTGATCAGATTCTTTTGTTTGGTGGAGCTTTGGATTACCGAAAGGTTTTGGAACTAGGTGAGGCGGTTTGAGGAAAATTCCCAAGTGTTGGGGACAAAGGTGGTTTAATCTCAAGGAATCCCTCGAAGGGTGGGTGGAGAGAGGAAAATTCCTCAAGGTATTGGTGAAGAAACTTTGAGGAATCCAAAATTGTTTTGGGCATTGTGATCTCTTGACTAGTTTTGACAAGATTGCGATAACTTGAGGGTGGAGGTGCTTTAATCTACTGAAAGCCTTGGTTGTTTATGTTTTGGTTTTCTTATGTGATCCCTTGAATAGTTTTGGTGAGGTTACGAGAGCATGTTAATTTTAGGGATGTTCTATGCTAGAGCAATTTATTTAAATTTTTACAGTTAGCAATCACATCAGCATTAAGGTAAACTGCACATAGAACATAAATATAAATCGCAGAAGACAAGCCAAGACAAGAGGACACAAGATGTGGCGCCAGCCAGGGACAAACCCCACAATGTGGGGAAACCCTTGATCAATTCTTCTTTTATGTTCTTCAAATTTCAGCAAAGAAGGTGAGAGAGATAATACATTTATAATAGAAGTCAACACTTTGAATTTTTATATCTACAGAGATCAGTTGAAGACATATTGCTTCAAATGATTCTCTAAGGTGACTTCTTCACCTATCATAGTGCTGCATCTCATCCATTTGCTGCACCTTACTATGTAGCACCATCATGTTGCATCATGCATCATCATGCTGCTCATGATCACTATGCTGCCCATACATCATGCTGTCCATGCATCATGTTGCCCATGATCTCATCTATCATGCTGCCCATGATCTCATACATCACATTGCCCATGATGATTATGCTGCCCACGCTCATGATCTTATTCATCATGATGCTTTCCATGCTCCATGATCTCATACATCATTATGATCATACTACTTTAGATCCTTGTTATATTAGATCTGAATATAGTAATGACTGTTGACACTGTATGTCTCCTTTTATAGGTATGAGAAACACTGAAACTTATTGAGATGACACCCAATGTAATCCTCATTACTTTTGTTTACAGCATCCTCATCACACCTCCTAGGTTAGGTTATAACTGTACCTCAGAGACATCTGGGACTGATAACCAAGGTGACCTTGCTGCTGCCTTCATTCATTCAAGAACAATAGATCAGGCCGGTTTGTGTCTTACCATTCATTGACTGGATTGTACAATGTATAAGGTCTCCTCCATTTGTTGCATATATGTATCTTCATGACATGTGCATATATGCATATACATATATATATATATATATATATATATATATATATATATATATAGATATAGATATTTTTGTGTATGCTATCTTAGTGACCAGTGTATTTGGCTTGATGTTACTGTAGCTAGGTGTCTTCCATTATCAACGTATATGTTGTCACCCACGTGTATAGATATATTGCCACACTATAATATATCATTGCCATACTATAATATATCATTTCGACGTTGTAATATGTCTTTGCCATGCTATAATATATATATTTATCCATGACCTATGCATCTAGTGTATTAGGCCTCTCCTACCAGCGTATACAGTGTATAAAGTCTCCACCATTTGCTATGGATATGAGTCTTCTTTTACAGTGTGTAAATGTCTTCCTTGACCTGCGGCTAAGTGTCTCCATTACTACGTTGGATTAGGGCATCATCTTAGGGCATCCTTCATTAGTGTTTCTCCTTCTCCAAAAACCTTAGACGTGGAGAGGATATCACATGAAGAATGTGTCTCTAAATGACCTCAAATACTCTTCTTTTTATACTAAAAAGTAGATGATGAATGGACATGACTATTGGGCTTCTGAGCCTACTCAAGTTGCTAATTGGCTTGACAATAATTCCATAATCAAAATAAATTCATATCTCCATAAATACTTATCAAAATTGGATGACCTTTAGATAAATCCTACACCTCTCGATGATATGGATCCATTAAAAATATCAACTACCATAAATAAGCCGACCCACATGGAGTTTGGCCCTAGTTTCAAATTTTAACACTCCCTCTCAACTAGGGAGAACTCCATCCACTGATCCATATGCCCGACTATACTGTCTCTGCCATCAGTTCCCTGCACTGCTTTGCTCAACTCTGCTCAGCTCTACTGGCACTGCTCTGCTTTGCTCAACTCTCCTCAACTCTGCTAGCTTTGCTCAGCTCTGCTAGCTCTACTTAGCTCTGTTGGCTCTACTCAGCTCTGTTGGCTCTACTCAGCTCTGCTGGCTCTGCTTTTCTCTACTCAGCTTTGCTCAACTCTGTTGGCTCTGCTCTGCTCTGCCCAACTCTACTCAACTATGCTGGCTCTACTCAGCTTGGCTCAACTGAATCATGAAGAAGAAGAATAGATTGAGAATGTCTCATACCATTCTCCACTGATCGGAAGTCAGTCTCAGAGTGTGTACCACTAGTCTCAAACCAGTATCAACCGACCCAAAGTTAGCAGGGTACCACTCCTACCACTGGTCCCAGAGTAGTATCATCAGTATCAGAGTGTGTACCACTGGTCCCAGAGTAGTCTCAACCAACCCAAAGTCAGCATCATAGTATGTACCACTCTCACTGGTCCAAGACCAGTCCTCCACTGACCTGAAGTCAGTCTCAGAGTATGTACCACTAGTCCCAGACCAATCTCAACTGACCCGAAGTCAGCGTCATAGTATGTACCACTCTCAATGGTCCCAGACCAGTCCTACACTAACCCGAAGTCAGTCATAGAGTATGTACCACTAGTCCCAGACCAGTCTCAACCGACCCAAAGTTAGCGTCATAGGGGGTACCACTCCTACCATTGGTCCTAGACCAATACCATCAGTCTCAAAGTGTGTACCACTAGTCCCAGACCAATCTCAACTAATATGAAGTCAACGTCATAGTATGTACCACTCTCATTGGTCCTAGACTAGTCCTCCACTGACCCGAAGTTAGTCTCAGAGTATGTACCACTAGTCCCAGACCAGTCTCAACCGACCCGAAGTCAGCATCATAGTAGGTACAACTCCTACAACTAGTCCCAGACTAGTACCATTGATCCCAGATCAATGAAGGTCATCCTAGCATAGGGAGTATAGTAGATATAGCAATTCGTCCATCAGTACTACTATGGTCCCTATCCTCATTTCCCTGCTCATTGATCAGATGAGAGGTACTTCCCATGAGTCCTAGGCTGCATGGGTAGGACGCCTCGACAGGAGAACTTAATCAATCCTATCCTCACAAGAGAACTAATCATCCTGCTACACAATCGCCATGGAGAACACATCATCCAGGCCTCACGGGAGAGCTAATCATCTTGCTACATAATCTTCATGGAGAACACATCATTTAGACCTCACATGAGAGCTAATAATCCTACTACATAATTGTCATGGAGAACATATCATCCAGACCTCATAGGAGAACTAATCATCCTGCTACATAATCGTCATGGAGAACACATCATCCAGACCTCACAAGAGAACTAGTCATCCTACTACATAGTCGTCATGGAGAACACATCATCCATACCTCACAGGAGAACTAATCATCCTGCTACATAGTCGTATCCAAATAGCTCACTGAAGAGCTTTCGTAACCAAACTGCCTCTCAGGTAGCCATGCTAGTATCAATATACTCTGCCTTAGCAGTGCTCAAAGCCACTGACTTCTGCTCCCTGCTCATCCAGGATATCAAAGGAGATCCCAAGGAGAACTAGCACTGAGAAGTGCTCTAGTGATCCTCGACACTGCCTGCCCACTCAGCATTTAAAATATTTCAGGCAGTGTATCTCAATCCATGAGAGATTGTGCCCTAAAGATATCTCAGAAGATTCTAGGCACCAATCTAGTGAAGCTCAACCAAATATGAGCTCACCATAGTAATTGCAAAACATATGTCCGGACGGAGGTTCACCAAGAACATCAACACAAATGAGTTTAAGAAACTCGGAGGAATTTCCCAAATCTGGTCCGACATCACTACCATATAACTTTTGAAAGTTAAGATCCTCGAGGTAGTCATAGGCTTGCAGTTTCTCTTTCCACATTCAGAATCAAACTCCCTTTGTCTCCTACAAATGAGAGGGTCTACATCTGTCAGACATAGGTTCCGGTATGAGAGGTCTATCATCCACAACTTTCGAGTAATGGTTTGGATTGGTTTCACTCCTAGTGAATCTCAGCTTTATCAAACAGCTATCAATCCTCTCATACTATGCCCAAGGTGTTTTTCTTCAAGCCATAGGAGGCTTTCTTCCACCTATATGAGATTCCTGATCATGAATCTCAAACTCATTAGGTTGTTCCAAACATGTGGACTTGTTGCATGAGGGGAATGGTCCCCCTCATAAGATTTTCCTTTGGTACATTTCCGACATGTACCTTCATTCTCTTTTTGAATTCATGCATCCCTTTCCATCGATGAGTGCCACTCTGTAACCTTTGACTTCCATTGCTAAAATGGACATCAGGTTCTTCTTGTGATCAGGTACATAAAAGAGATTCTGTAAATGAATTGAGTTACCCCCATTCAATTGAGGGATAACATTCCCAACATCCTTTCCAGGATAGGTGGCATCAGCTCCAAGTATAATCCCATGATTGTTTCCATCTCTACCAAACTAGAGAGTGTACCTATCTATCCAATGAAGTGCCTTGAAGCACTACAATCAATAAGCCAGATTCCCAAAGGATCTAAAGGAGAGGGCCAATATAAGATAACGCTTCTTTATCTTATTAGAAACAACATTTGATTCCTTATACATGGGGTTCCTTGCTTCTTCTGAAGAGTCGGCCATGTCCTTGATGACCTGCATCTCTGCCATTCGGACACTCCTTCACATAATGGCCGAACTTATTGCAACCAAGGCATCCGCCTTTTCTTCCACCCTAAGATCCGAACTTCCCAATGAAGTGATCTTTAAGTAGGTCATCAGAAACTTGCGCTGCGCCATTCTGATAATATGCTCTGCTTCGAATTCACCCTTTGTGAACTTAGAACAAAGATGTGGAACCCATTGATCCTTTTGTCCTGTCCCTATTGTCTTTGGTGATTACTCTTTCACTCTTGGTTGGGCATTGTCTTCACCTCAACTCTGATTCCATGTTAATTTTAGGTATGTTATATGCTAGAGCAATTTATTTAAATTTTCACAGTTAGTAATCACATCATCATTAAGGTAAATTGAAGATAGAACATAAATATAAATCACAGAAGATAAGCCAAGACAAGAGGACACAAGATGTGGCGCCAACCAGGGAAAAACCCCACAATGTGGGGAAACCCTTGATCAATTATTCTTTTATGTTCTTCAAAGTTCAGTAGAGAAGGTGAGAGAGATAGTACATCTACAATAGAAGTCAACACTTTGACTTTTGATATCTATAGAGATCAGTTGAAGACATATTGCTTCAACTAATTCTCTAAGGTGACTTCTTCACCTATCATAGTGTTGCATCTCGTCCATTTGCTGCACCTTACCGTGTCACACCATCATGTTGCATCATGCATCATCACGCTTCTCATGATCACTATGCTGCCCATATATCATGTTGTCCATGATCTCATACATCATGCTTCCCATGCATCATGTTGCCCATGATCTCATACATCATGTTGCCCATGCTCATGATCTCATTCATCATGATGTTGTCCATGCTCCATGATCTCATACATCATTATGATCATACTACTTTAGATCCTTGTTATCTTGATACTAGATCTGAATATAGTAATGACTGTTGAGATTGTATGTCTCCTTTTACAGGTATGAGAAACACTGAAACTTATTGAGATGACACCCAACGTAATCCTCATTAATTTTGTTTACAACATCCTCATCACACCTCCTAGGTTAGGTTACGATTGTACCCTAGAGACATCCAGGACTAATAGCCAAAGCGACATTGTTGTTGCCTTAATTCATTCAAGAACAACAGATCAGGCCGATTTGTGTGTTACCATTCATTGAATGTGTTGTACAACATATAAGGTCTCCTCCATTTGCTGTGTACATGTAACTTCATGACCTGTGCATATATATATATATATATATATATATATATATATATATATTGATTTGACTACATCTAGGTGTCTTTCATGATCAGCATATATGTTGTCACCTACGTGTATATATATATTGCCGTGCTGTAATATATCATTGCCATACTGTAATATATCATTTCCGTGCTGTAATATGTCTTTGCCTTGCTGTAATATATATATTTATCCATGACATGTGCATCCAGTGTATTAGGCCTCTCCCACCAGCGTATACAGCGTATTAAGTCTCCACCATTTGCAGTGGACATGAGTCTTCTTTTACAGTGTGTAAATGTCTTCCTTCACCTGCGGCTAAGTGTCTCCCATTACTACGTTGGATTAGGGCATCATCTTAGGGCATCCTTCATTAGTGTTTCTCCTTCTCCAAAAACCCAAGACGTGGAGAGGAGATCACATGAAGAATGTGTCTCTGAATGACCTCAAATCCTCTTCTTTTTATTCTAAAAAGTAGATGATGAATGGACATGACTATTGGGCTTCTGAGCCAACTCAAGTTGTGGTTGGCTTGATAATAATTCCATAATCAAAATAAATTCATATCTCCATAAATACTTATCGGAATCGGATGATCTTTAGATAAATTCTACACCTCTCGACGAGAGGGATCCAATAAAAATATCAGCTGACATAAACAAGCTGTCCCACATGGATTTTGGCCCTAGTTGCCAATTTTAACAAGGTGGTTTAATCTCCAGGAAGCCTTGGTTGTTTATGTATTGAGATCCCACATTCATGATTGGAATATGGCACAAGGGTGATTGGTTGAAAGAAATATTTGGTTAAGCCTAATCTATGGTGGAGTGGTATGTGGAAGTCCCTGACTTGGTTGGATTTTGCATCAATTAATAAGAGCTATTTTTCTTATTGTGTTCTATGGCCATTTTTACATGGTATTATAGTCATTCAATGGTTATTATGTCATGGTTAATAATTTGGTTATATGTTGGTCATAAGCATGGATTTGCAATGTACTCTAGTTATGATTGTTTAGGATTTGATAAGTATGTGATGGTTAATGAATGCAGGGGCTAGCGATCATTATTGCAGATATTATGAGAGGAAATTAGTCCTTCTTGGTGATTCTTAAATAAGTTTCAGACTCCTATGTTTAGATATGCATTCATGACCTGTAGATTACATGTTCATCGTATGTTTGACGAAATGACTCTCATTGTTAGGCCTAGTTAGGTCAAGTATTTGATAAATTTTGGTATGATTTCCATTGCCTTCAATTCTTTTATAATTCTGGAATGTTTCAGGATGTTCTGGGTAGTAGTATGGTGGCTGGCCTGGAATTGTGGCTCAGATCTCAAGACCACAGGCATTGAACTGAGAAATTTAGGTCACAACCACACTCAGGCAGGCTTGTGCATGTTTTTGGAGGGTCACAATTATACTCATGTAGGCTTGTGCATATGGTTGCAGTGTTAGGTCACTGAAAAAGTAGTTTAGCTCAGGGTTTGGTCATCTAGGGTGGTCCTTTGGCCCCTGTGTCTTGTAAGCCTTGTAGGATGTCAATTTGTGGTCAGTAAGTTCTTGTTGTTAGCCCCACTTCCGTAAATGAAGCTTGGAAGTCAGGTCATGTCATAGTAACTTTTCATCTCATGTTTACCCTGGAAAATTTGTGAAATTGGATAAATGTGAGAGGGGAGGTTACATATTGGCATAAGAGCTCCTAGATTCGACACTTGAACTGAATGGGTGGAAAATATTTTTCATGCATGCATGTCAATGTCTATGTGGTTGTTATGCATGTAGTGCCATGGTTATGGTTGTCATGAATGAGGTCATTGTATGTAGTTGGTGTTATCAGGCATGATATCGATATATTGATATGATTATGTATATACATGTATCGTGCTAATTTGCATTGATTTTGAAGACAAGATAGCCTCCTCTGAACTTCACTGAAGTATGATTATTATGTTTATATTTGGTTTATCTGACATGGTATGTTTGCAGGAAGAAGAAGTCAGAGATGACTAGAAAAATGGTGGATTATAGTTAATGAGATTCTCCTTATAGATCATATGAGTAGCCAAGAGATGAGTATTCCCTTGACATGGTAGACACCTTGAGAAGTTTAAAGGAAGAAATCATAAGTTGCAAAGTAGATAATGAGAGTATCATTAAGTCATAGGAAAGGCTTACTAGGGCACAGGAGAAACAAGTAGAGGTCACTGTAGTTATCTTTTAGAGTTTTTTAGACATATTGAGATAGGGAAAACCACATATCATGTATGGATAGGAGGATACGACTAATGGGGCATATGGTAGTAGGTCTCATGGTGGGAATAGGTCGAACATGGATGTCACAATCAGAGATAGAAGGTTCTTGGATACACCTGATAGGAGAGGTGGTGGATATGGGTTCTACTCTAGTTTTGGTTTAGATCAGTATCATTGTCATCATCACTATCATCTTTATAGCAGGAGCGAGAAGGGATACTTGATGGATGGGTTCAAGAAAGCCAAGCCACCTAAATTTTATGGATATTTGAAGAAACCAGGGGATGTAGAGGTATGGTTTCTTGGAATGAAGAAGTTATTTTAGATGCATGACTGTATAGAGAACATGAAGCCTAGGATAGTTATTTTTGGTCTCAAAGGGAAAGAAAACATCTGGTGGGAAGATGTGAAGCGTGTCAAAGACACCATGATAGAGGAGTTGAGTTGGAATGAGTTTAAAAGACTCTTCCAAAAGAAGTACTTATCATAGAGGTACTATGACAGTAAGGCTAAGGAGAAATATGAGCTTAAGATGGGATCTATGATAGTCAACGAGTACACAAGTATGTTTGTGGAGTTGTTGAGGTATGTGCCTTACCTCAAGGATGAGAAGAAAAAATTTCATAGATTCATTAGTGGAATTCCATTGGAATTCAAGGATTGGATTGAGTATGATGAACCTTGGTTGCTAGAAGAAGTCATTGGAAGACCGAGTCTAAGAAGGGTTATGAGCAATCAAAGTGTATGACCTAGCCTAATCAGGGTTGGAAAGGAATACCAAGACTAAAGGTAAGTGGCCACTAAAGCTGCAAAGACCTTAGGATGCAAGTGAGAAGGAAAATGTTTCTCCTTATGAGAAGCTTAATGTAGTTGATAAGTGACATGGGTCGCAGCCTGGAGAGAAGCATAATAGAGGTAGTGGGCCTTTGTAGTGTTGGATATGTGGCAAGGTTCATTACAAGAAGGATTGTTTGTTGTATCAGGGTGGTATTCCTTAGATATACAATTCTTAGGAGGCGTAGATAGTTTGGGATGTTGAGTGGATCATTCCTTAGATCTATACATATTTTTATAACTAGACAAACCACTAGGCATCCGTTATTGAGATCAAAGGTAAGCTTTGTGATCGAGTTAGTTCTATTTTGCCCTAGATGTAATTATAGTTATGTTAATCATGACCTAGTGGATAAGTGTTGTTTGAGAAACGAAGTGCAAGTAGAGTCTTAGTTGGTGTAGTTGGCTATAGGCACTAAGAGGAGAGTTCATCATTGGTTAAGAGCTTTTGAATTTAAGTTGAATGGTATGCCTACATTACTGCATATAAATTTTCTTCCATTGGGATCACACAATATTCTTCTAGGTATGGATTGGTTGTATGTCCATACTAAGGTGGATTTTTATGAAAATGATATTAATTGTTTGGATGATTATGGAGAGAAGAGAATCGTGTAGGGTAAGAAGAAGCCTACATTGGTAAGAATGGTGACAACTATGCAAGAAAAGCGCAGTTGTAGGAGAGGTTGTGTATTGTTTGCAGTGCATGTTTCCAGTGATAAAGATAAGGATGTTGAGAATGAAGAAGTCTTAAAGAGGTATCTGGCTTTGAAATAGTTTCAGGATGCATTTCCAATAGAGATTTCAACATTTCCTCCTCATAAGGAAGTGGATTTATCTATTGAGGTGGTACTAGGAGTAGCACCAACATCAAAGGCACCTTACAAAATGAGCACTCCGTAGTTGGTGGAATTGAAGTTGCATTTGAAGGAAATGCCTGACAAGGGATACATTAGGCCAAGTGTATCGCCTTGGGGTGCACTAGTGTTGTTTGTGAAGCTGAAGGATGGTACTCTAAGGTTGTGCATTGATTATAGGTAGTTTAACAAGGTGACGATCAAGAACAAGTACCCATTACCACAAATTGATGACTTATTTGATAGGTTGAAGGTAGCAACAATGTTCTATAAGATTGATTTGAGATTAGGATATCATTAGGTACACATCAAATAAGAGGACATTTACAAGACTTCTTTCCAGAATATGTATGGGAATTATGAGTTTTCTGTGGTTCCTTTTGGTTTGACTAATGCTCGAACTACTTTCATGTGTTTGATGAATAGTGTGTTGTGTCCTTATGTTGTTACGTTTGTGATGGTATTCATTGATGATGTATTGATATATTCTAATAATGATAAAGAGAATGTATAACATCTTGCAGCAGTGTTAAGACTGTTGAGAGAGCATAAGTTGTATGCCAAGCTTAGTAAGGTGAAGTTTATTTTAGACAAAGGCACATTACTTAGGACATGTTGTTTCCAAGGAAGGCATAGTAGTGGATCCAAAAAAGATTAGAGATATCATGGAATGGGAAACTCCTAGGAATGTGGATGAGGTCATATCATTCATGGGGTTAGTAGATTATTACAAGAGGTTCATCAAGAAATTCTCATCGATTGCATATCCTATTACATCCTTGTAGAGAAAAGGAGATAAATTTGAATGGATAGAGGAATGTGCAACTAGTTTTAAGTAGTTGCTTACAAATGCTTTGGTTCTAAATATTTTAGATCCATATAAAAAGTTTGTGCTATGTACATATGATTGCAAGAGTGGACTAGGTGGTCCTGATGCAAGAGTGATAGGTGGTATTCTACAAGTCAAGGAAGATGAATGAGCATGAGTAGTAGAGCTATGGGCACATGATCTTGAGTTGGCAATGATTATTCATGCATTGAAGATGTGGAGGCACTATCTTCTTGGTAGGAGGTTTGTTTTGATGAGTGATCACAATGGTATGAGATACTTGTTTGACCAACCTAATATGAACGTTAGCAAAGACAAATAGTTGGCCATGCTTAGTGAGTTTGACTTTGAGAAAATGTACAATAAGGGTAAGGAGAATAGGGTTACAAATTCTTTTAGCAGAAGAGTGCAGGTAAATCACATAACAAATATGATTTCATATGGGACAAAATTACAAGACCGAATCTTACAGGTAGGGCAACAAGATAATAGGTACCAACAACTTAAGAAAAAATTATAGTAGCAAGGTACGGGTGAACAGGATGTGGATTATCATCTCACGACAGATGGTTTGGTGGGATTTAGGGACAAGAGATATGTATTGAACAATAGTGAGCTAAAGAAGGTTATATTGAGGGAATTTCATGATAAAACATATTCAAGTAATCTGGGATATCAAAAGACTATAACAATTGTGAAGAATTTTATTATTGGCCAAATCTAAAGAAAGAGGTAGTTGAGTTAGTTACAAGGTGTTTAAATTGTCAATAGGTAAAAGAAGAATGTGAGTATCTAGGTGGTTTATTGCAGCTAATTTTGATTCTAGAATGGAAATGTGAGGTAATTTCCATGGATTTAATTATAATTTTTTTACTAAATCTAAAAAACATGATTCCATCATGGTTGTGGTTGAAAGGTCGCCAAGGTATCTCACTTTATTCCAATGAAGTCTATTAATTCAGCTAGTGAGGTACCTTAGGTATTAATCAGAGAGATAGTGAGATTGCATGGTATTCCTAAGAAGATTGTTTCAGAGTGAGATGCCAAGTTAACTTCCATGATTTGGAAGGAGTTATTTGCAAGTTTGGGTACATTTTTGGCCTTCAATAAAATTTATCATCCACAAATAGACGGACAAACAAAGAGAATTAACATGATTCTTAAGAACATGTTGAGGATGTATGTTATGTATCTACAGAGGAGGTGGGAGGCGTATCTTCCACTGGTATAGTTTTCATACAATAATGGATATTAGGAATCACTATAGATGAGTCTGTTTGAGGCATTGTTATAACATCATTTAGCACTCCTCTAGACTTGATTCTCTTGTATGGCCTTGGGAAGCCTTTTCTTGTGCAAACTAGATCTTATATTAGAAAAAAATATTTTAAATTCCATACACGACTTCGCCAATACAAAAGAGCGTACATACGTGGGTTCTATAACTATTTACCTACATACAACTTTTAAAATATGAAAATATAAAATAATATGCTATTTTTTGGGCGGGGTTCATGGGTTTTATTGAGAGCCCACCTACAAGATACTGTAGCACAACTCAATTAACTATTTTCAGGTGGTATATATACACCCCTTTGGTAGGCATAAAATACATAAGAGACGGGCTATCGAAAATATACCCATTTTTCTCCTAGATCAAGTTTGATTTTCCCGTGCCTCCTATAAACCAGTATCTATGGAAACCCTGGTTTTCTTTACAGAGATGTTCATCATCTTTCTAACATTTCCTTGCATTTGTTAGAGAGGTTGTCTTCATGGCTAAAGATGGAGAAATCCAGAGGAGGCTTCTTTGGCGCTTTGGCTCATATCAGGTTGTACCTTTCCTATAGCTATTGTTGTTAATCAATACAAAAGGTCATGTCTTGTTCCTGATATGTTATTGTCTCATGAATAGTAATTTCTATGTTTATATATGATGATATAACATATATTTTATGTATGAAAATTGAATTATATGTCATGTATATGCTTCTGTGAATTGATTTGTAGGCCTCATAAATTTTGGAGGAAACAAAGGGTTTGTACACTCTGGGAACAACATCAAACATAGGACCTCTAGGTATATTTCCAAGTCCACATTTAGTAATTCAAATGTTTGGCATGCTTGCTTGACTACTCTTTGTTGATTATCTTGTTCTTCTTTTTTGAGGTTGTCAACCCTTACATTAGGGAGCTTTTCCTGCCAATAGAATTGGCAACTCCACTCGGGAATACCATCAAGTATTTCCTAGAAGCATTTTTATCCTTTGTTCTAGGTTTTGGTTTGTTGTTTCTTGATTTTTCTAGCCTTCTTGAATCTTAGGAAATGTGGTCATTCAGCCTGATCTCTTGCATAAGGATTGCATTTTTATTTTTTCCTAGTTTTGCATTTATACACACTTTTTATTGTATACATAAGCATATATACACATTTTATTCCAAAGAAACCCATTTATACGCTAGTTTCTTCAAAAGCATACATGTACATATGCATTTATGGAGTTACACAGTCACGTACATATTTGAAAAACTGATTTTTTTCATTTCTCGATTTTGCTGGGGTTTTGACCATGTTTGCTTGTGTCTTTCTGGTTTGAATTAGGCTTGGAATTATATTTTTAACAACTGTTGTTTATTTCTTCCATCTCTTTTGTGAAAATCCTATGTCATCCTAGGGTTTGTAGTTCTTGAAGATTTTTATACTTAAAGTTGGGTTTCAAACTTTCTTTGAGAAGTGTCTAGCTATTTTGTGCTTTTGGGACAGTTGGTATTTCTTGCAACTTGTTTATAACCCAATATTCTTGATTGATTTTTTTACATTCTTGAAGTTGGATTGTTTTTTTCTTTTCATTGGTTGTTTGAGAAAAGTGTTTGCAATTCTTGGGTAAACAAAAGATTTCAATTCTCTCGAACCTTTCTGATTTCTAGAATTCCTTTTATCTTCCTGACTAAATCACTCAAGGTATTTTAGTCTCTTATTCACTTTAGTATTTTAATTTTTGGGATTATTAATAAGTAGTGAGATTTGAGTCTCTTTCTTGTTGTTGGTCTTGAATTTGATAATTCCTTTCACTTTTTGAAACTCTTAGCCTTAAAATCTTTTGAAGAAAAAGAAAAAAGAAAATCTTTGGATTTCTTTCCTTTGGTTATTAGAAAATTATATATTACAGAGCAATTTAACACATAAATATATTGTAGAAATATAAACATAGAAAACACATAAAACAAGAGAGACATAGATATACGTGGTTCTCCCAATTTGGGCTATGTCCATGCGAAACAACTAGCCCTTCCTTTTGTATTATCCAACAAACTAAGGAGATACAACCTACAACAGATCCACTGTAATTCCGTCTTTTCTTTGACACAATCTCCTCTCTCTTTCTCACTCAGAATTCAAATCTACATAG
Organism: Pinus tabuliformis; assembly: GCA_031772625.1. NCBI lineage: Eukaryota > Viridiplantae > Streptophyta > Pinopsida > Pinales > Pinaceae > Pinus > Pinus tabuliformis. Next base: position 700,436,046 of record CM062815.1, on the reverse strand, counting down.
ACGCAATACAATTCCCTCATATATAGCAAGGGGTTGCCTTCTAGGGCAAAAACCCTAAATTAAACATAACTTCTATTGTCATATCTCCACCTAATGAACGACGCAGATTGACTACGAATTTACAACATTTTACAAGGTAATTTTACATCTATTTTTAGCTTCGAGGGCGCTGCCCCCAATCCCCCACTAGGGGGGGCTCATAAAGATTGCTACCACCCGCCTTGGACCCCCCTTATAGTGCAAATATTACAAACTGGGGTCCAATGTGGTGATACCTCTGAATAAAGAAGATAATCAGGCTCCACACCCAACATTGGTTTTTTTACTTTTGAGTCATTGACAAAGGTGTGAATTCTTGCTTTAGGGCTAAGAGTCTTTTTTCTTTAGGAAGTGTTTGTTTTATGAGATTTCCTTCCTTTTGCTTGATAAATTGGCTTTTGCTTTTGAGTTTGCCTTTGTTTGCTTTTGAGCTTTACTTGAATCTTGCATTTACATTTTAGTGTGCATTAGTGTTAGTTGCATTGTAGACATCATTTAGTTTTTCATTAGGTGTTGAATTTGCGAGTGCTTAAAAATAAAAAGAAAAATAGTTTTTATTTCTTTAGCTTTCTCGTAGAAGTCGTGTACAAATCACTTTCATTGAAGAAAAAAAAGTTTTGTATTTTCATGTAGCCTAGGGTTTCTATTGATTTATTTTACGTCATATTAACATCATTAGTTGCTTTTCCACTACCCTTTTCCTAAATAATGACCAATTAAAATAAGTGCCTAATTAAAATGAACTAGACTTTTTTTTTGTCATAGAAACATCAACTAATCTAGGGAATTAAGGCCTTGTAATAAGTGTCTGGGGAGTAAACTCTCCATGGCCACTTGAATTGAAAGTATATAAGTTTATTAAAGAGTGGAAATTCAATCTCTTTAAGTTGCCTGGGAAATCTCTTCTAACACATAAGTTAAGCATAAGGACGTGTGGAGATAAGGAAAGAGAGATAACCACTCTCCAACTTGTTGGATCATGCACCCAAGACTGTTTCTCCTAGCTTCTGATCATGAACTAGTGACCTTAGTTTCCTTTCCTAGGGACCACATAGGTGACTACAGGGTGGAATGCTCATGGTACTTGTTGAAGATGTTGCATCACTTTCATAGTACTTCTGGAGGGTGCCCTTATGAAGCTTGGGTACTTGCACCAACAAAGGCTATTCTCTAGAGGTTAGTGTAACTATTTTTGATATCTTTTTTGGTAGGCTTGAGCCCTCATCATCCCAAACTACCTTTAGGAGATCCTTATCTTCTCTTTCTTGTATTTCGGTGTCCAGTCCTAATCACCCGAAGTAGAAATACCTAGAATTGTTTGGTTGGTTGTATCTATAGGATCTTTTTAGTGAGTGGTCTATGCTCCTAGCTTTCCATAGGTGTTTTGAGTCTTTAAGTTATCTTAATATATAAAATTGGTCGATCGATCGGTTTTTCGGTATAAAAGGCTTCATGGTCTTTCACCTACGAGTAAAAAACCTTCAGTTAGATGGCGTAGGAGTAATTCTACTAGTGTTTTTGAACTAGTGTTAGCTAATGCAATGGAGATGTATCCTTCTCCAAGGGCTCTCATTTCACAGGGTGAGCCTGGTCTAGTACATAACCCGGAGAGTAATGTCATAGTGCTTGCTAGAGTACTCTTCTAGTCGAAAGACAAAGTAGAAATTGAAGATGTTTCAAAGACTCCTGAGACTCCTAGAGAACCTCTTCCTTCTCATCTTCCTTACTTTGTTTCGTACATGGGTACTCCTACACATAGGATAGTTGGCCACATTCGCTCTCCTTATTTCTTCTCAATGGCCAATATTTCAGGCTTTGTCGATACAATTGGTGTACATACTCTTTCCTCAGTTGTAGGAGGAGGTACTATTCCTATATCTACTATTTCACCTAGTACAATAGCTGTTGGCTCTACCTCCATCCTGATTCTGAGTGGGGGTGCCCAACCTTCAACTCCTTTCATAAGAGCTTATCCTTTAAAAATGCCATCTAGTGGGATTCCCTCTGTGTCTTTGAATTTACCCTCTACCGCTTCTACATCCATGAATTCTATGGCTACTGTTTTAGTGCCTTTATAAGGTTTTCAATTTGGAAGTGGACATGTTCCTCCTTCCAATCCATTGTTGAATTTAGGATCAATTCCTTTCCATGGTCATGCTCAAAACATTAATCCTTTTCAAGGGAAGCAAGGCTTGGCACATCCTTTTGTGAGTGGTTTTGGGTCAGGGAATTTTTCCCATTTATTTGGTCAACAAGGGAGTATTCTCTTCCCTACTACTATTACTTCACAAGTTTTTCCTCCTTTAGCTAGTGCATGGAATCCTTATTAGGGGCTTTCCCCTTCATATAATGTTCCTCCAGGAGGAAGTCTTCATATGACAAGCAACCCTATAGTTGGGGGTGGATACGCTCTATATACCCCTGGACTACAAGTTTTTCCTTATGGTTTAGGTATTTCTATGTGTAATCTGTGGCAACCTGGTGCCACTCCAAATCTAGGATACTCTTTTTTGAACATTTGGAATTCCACTTGGAATACTGAAGGTCTACACTTTTAGTTTCCCCTGTGTCTGTTATGTCAGCTAACTGAGTTATGCCACATCTTTCTGTCTCTAATTCTATCTTCTTCAATACCTGGAATTGTGATGATGTATGATCCTCTTGCTTTGGAGTTTGAATTTTTCCCCTGCATTCCCTTACTTTATGTCCAAAATTGTTACATGCATAACATCTTACATCTTACATGTTTCATATTCCTCTTATAGCAGTCAATGGCTTTGTGACCAAACATATTGCAAGAAAAACAATATCCCTTGAAGTACCTAGAGCATGATGATATTTCTGTGTGATGCCTTGACCCATTTTGCTTCTGCATCTAGCTGCAATATGTCCAAAGTTATGACATACATAACATTCAACATTATTCATTTGAGGAAATAACCGACTATCACTTCCATAGTTAAGAGGAAAAGATCTTCTTTGAAGAATTTCTTTCCTTGGTTGTTGCTAGGGTTGACCACTTATCTCTTCATTGATCATTTCAGATTTTGCATTAGAATTCCTTTCCTCACCCTGTGAGCTAGATTCACCTTCGACAGTTTCATAAAAACCAAGACCAGTTTTGATAGCAGGGGATCTTTGACTACTAAGAATATCATCCAAAATCTTAGTACTATCTTGAAATCGTAATAGTTTATCCTTTTCTTCTAATTTACCTTTTAAGATATTTACCTCAACCTAATGTTGTTCTTCCTTTTCCAGATATTGCTTCCTTATGTTTTCTTCAACTTTTCTTCCTTCTTCCACTTGTTGCCTTAATTTGAGCACTTCATGTTCTTGTTCTTCAAGAGCTTCTTTATTCTGCTTCTTTGATTCTTTAAGATCTTATTTTAGAGGGAGAATCTTAGATTCAAGTCTCTGAATTGTTATGCTCTGATATTTTACTACATCCTGCAGCTACTCCCTTACTCTGGTTACTGTCTCTAACTATTCCTTTAATCTGGTAACTTCTTCTGTTTCTACGTCCTTATTTTCATTTGCCATGAGAAGTCTAATGTCTTCATCACTATTGTATGAGTCATTAATTTTATCATGAGTATAATAACTTCTATTACCTTCTTCAGACATCTTTCCTTTGTTATGAGGGCATCTAGCAGTGTAGTGACCAACTCTACCACAAGAAAAGCATTTGAAAGGTAGCTTACCTTTGAACTTTCCAAATCCCCGTTCAATATTCTTGACAAAATTTACCTCATATTCTTCTTCTGAAATGTATCCTGATTCACTGAGTTTTTATTTTCCATTTGCTGATACTTTAAATGCGGCTTCTCTCATATCTGATGTTCCTCCTTTTGTCATCTCAAAAGCAGTTAGGATTCCGTGAAGCTGTGTCATAGTGATTTTCTACAGATCCTCCTTTTCTTCTATGGTAGACATTTTGGATTCAAATTTAGTATACAAGGATCTCAAAAATTTCTCAACTAAGACAAATTCCTTAATTTCTTCACCCAGATTTATCATACAATTGACAATCTCATCTATACGCGGGATGTAATTAGCTATGCTTTCATTACTATGCATCTTAAGAGTTTCATACTGTATTTTGAGAGTTTAAAGCCTCGCACATTTTACCTCATCATCTCCTTCGTAGCTTAGAATGGTTTTATCCCATTTTTCTTTGGCTGATTTGAACTGCATGACCTTGAAAAATTTTGATTGTGACAAACTTCCCAATAAGATAGTAACAACTTTAGCATTGAGTTCATATTGCTTTCTACCTGTCGTATCTGTAGGAGTTGCTGATGGATATGTATATCCTCCTTCCATGATTACTCAAACATCTGTTCCAAGTGATTGTAGATATGTTGTGGTTCTTATCTTCCAGTAGACAAAATTGCTCCCATCGAAGATTGGTGGTCTAATCGATCCCTCTCTTTCTTGATTATTCATCTTGATGGATCTTCCTTCAAGTGATCAAGCTTCTTTTGAAGGACCTTCTCTGATACTAATTGTTGGAAATAACACTAAGAGGGGGGGTGGGAGGGTGAATCAGTATTAGAAAATCAATAATCTTTTCATTTCCATTATCAGATTCATATACGGTACTTCAGTGAAGGATACCCGCGTGTATACGTGTTGTGGCTAGCAACAACCCCCCTTCTTATTTAGTTTTATTACTAATACTAAATAAGTGGGGACCCTTATCGAAAAAATAAAAAATAAATAAATTAGCATTTGTATTCCCTTTTTGAATAAATCTTACTATCATAAACTTAGGAAAACATCTACAAAATCCAAAAAGACTTAAGTTTTATGATAAATTCTCTCAAAAATAAAGTGTCGCATCGCAAAGAAGGTAATGGATAACATCATATAAGAAAACTCCTAAGATTGTGAAATCGCGATGCGAGATCGCACACTGAAGAAACTCATCGCATCGCAGTTTTCATATGCCTCAAGTATCACTTAAGGTGAAATACCTCAAGCTACCAATATGCGATGACGCGTCTCACAAATTACATTTCGTAGAAACATATGGTAATAGACAATTGTCAAACACAACAGATTAGCAATATTGTGATCTGTGATATTGTGATCTGCAATATTGCGAAGCAAATTGCAAAATCGCTTTATCGCAGATCTACAAGGCTCATCATTCAAAAACGTTTTTCTGTAATCCAATGCCAAGTTATGCGCATTAATGTTAATTTAATGATTTAGTTGATGATCATTAATGAAATAAGGTTTGGATCTGATTGAAAGGTCATTTCGTGTAGGGTGATATATTTTTATGATTTTGGCATTTAAATATTTCCCGTAATCTATTTCTTATCATTACTCTTTCCTTATTCGTAAATTGCAGGAGCGGAAAGCAGAAAGGTATACACAACAGTGTTCAGAATATAATGGGAAAGAAGCGAAGAGATCCAATTTCTGAAGACAAAGACATGACGCCCTTATACATAGACACCACCTGTAACAAAGACGCCGACATCACTACTTGGGAAGCCATGTACAGTCTATTCGAGGAAGAAAATCGCAGAGTAATGGAGGTTACAACAACTGCAGACTCACGCAGATCATCTCTGGTGTCAATTACAGAACTAGCATGTTCATTCTTGAACCAGATAGTGGCGGGACCCAAGATTCTTCCATACACAGATATGGTTAAATGGGTCTTCGATAGTGCTGAGATAACAGACAGACAGTTTAAGACTCTGAGCCAAGGACTCATTGGGTCGTTCACTTCACAAGATTTATAGATCATGTATCATCTACCAAAGCCACAGGTAACCTACAATAAACAGTTCAAAGAGAAGTTCGCTAAAGAAAATGAAGATTTGGAAGAATGCACCAAGGATTGCTCAAGAAGGGATGAACCACTAAAAAAGGATAAACACGGTATGTACAGTACTGGTTCTCTCTCTTCCCCGTATTGTTTTGCTACTGCTATGATCTGTAGAATTTTTGGGAAGAAAAAACATCAACAAGTTTTCATCTGAATGGCTACCCTTATTAGATGCCGCCACTAATGCTACTATTGTGGATTGTGCTAAGATATTGTCTGATAATTTAGCCACAACTATTTTGAACTATCGATCCAAAAGAACTACTACTCAGAAGATTTATCCCCCTTTCTATTTAGCTGCTTATGTTATGGATGCAATCTGTTATGTTTCCAAGTTTCCTTTAATGGGTTGGAAGTGGACTACTTAGGATCCCTTACCCATTCATATTTATCATAAGGAATTATGGAATTTCAAGTTTATTCTGTATTTTTACAAAATTTGTCATGGAGTCATGTTACCTCTGTACATAATGTTGTATAATAAGGATGCTCTCAGATTTTCTCCTGAAGTGGAAGTTGATATTTTCCCTGTCGCAAGATGGTTTGGGGAAGAGCTTTTCACCTATGTCAGAGTATTTGGAAGCCTTCCTTCCCCTCATGTCCTACCTTTATATGTCCCTGATAAATTATTGGCACGAGAGATGGCCTACCAGACCTGCGGGGTGGGAGGTATGCGCAAAGAGCTGAAGGACAAGAAGAAGGCCATTTGGCCGCAATTTCCAGTGGCCTGTGGGGCATTTTCACTGTTTGATTTAGGCCATGCGTTCAAAGAAGTAGACAATATGTTATGTCTACAATTGTTCAAATTTCCAGGAAGACAATTCGATCCTTATGATATCATTAAGAATTTCACTACTACAGTCAAAATAAAAGTATTTTCCAAAGAAGATGATCTTTTTGATGATACATTTCAGTAGAAAAGTACACTGAAAGAAGTTCTGCAACTATCCCAAATGTAATTTCCTCTAGCAGAATTTCAAGAATTCAAATTGTACAGAGAAAGGAGATTAGCTAACATCCCTTTGGATAAGTTACGGATGGAACCAATAAGGGAGCCAACTCCGAGTATCAGTCTAAGTGGAAGTTCAGGCACAGACAAGTCTAGATCTAAGTCTGGGAGAGAATCATCAAAATGCTCTAAAAGGTCCGAGAGTGACCATAATAAAAACGAAGGGTCATTAAGAGATACTGCCCAATCTAAAAAGCGCCCAGAACAATAGGTTTTGACTACTCCACAGGTAAATCTTCCCCCTCTCATCATCCAACCACCACCAGTAAGAACTAAGCTGGATAAAGAATGGGAGACATTCAATGACTTAATTAATACTGAGGGAGAGAGCACAAAGACACCTGAGAGTAATGTACAGATAGTGAACGAACTGGTCATTGAAACAATCAGCAATGCTCCAGAAATGGAACATATTCCCATTACCCCATCTTTTGAAATCATGCTCAAAATAGAGGAAATTCCTCCTCTAGATGTATTTTATAGTCCACAGCATAAGGCGTTGGTAAGAAGGCAAAGAAAGAAAAGGAAATTGGAAAGCATGCTCTCACCTGAAGCAGAGCAGTTAGACGTCCTTTGGCGAGATCCTACCACTGACCCTACTGAAAATCTCACTAAATTATCTCAGATTGCAGGAGCCTATGCTTCTACGACCATTGATAAAGCATCTGAGGTACAACAACTACTGAAGGAAAAAGAGGATCAAATATAGATTTTCCAGCAACAGCTACAGCAAGCCAGTGCCAACAGCGAAGCAGAGAAAAAGCTAGAAAAATTATAGCAAGATTTTCAACAGATGCAGCTAGGATACCAGAACAGTTTGGTCGAAAAAGAAAATCAGTTACAGGTTATGCAAGAGATGCATAAAGATGATCCCAAGCTTACAGAGTTTGTCACAGAAGCCATTTCCTTAAATGACCAACTCTTGCAGCAGAAAGAAACATTATTCCAAAGAATATCGTAATGGAGCTACTATTGCGAGATAAGCGACAAAATCACTAATCAAGTCATGGACTTGCGACATGATTATGATTTAATTAATAAAATAATTTCTGATTATTTGGTTTGGCAGGAATCAGAGGAAGGAAAAAAGGCAGGCGCACCCATAATCAATGAAGCCCATAAAGAAATGCTCTTTAATAAGTGGGATGCATAGATCAGGAAAGCAGAACAAGCAGCAGAAAAAGCAGCCACAGCGGAAAACCATGTCATCAACTGTGTCAATGAAAACTTACACAGGGAAAATCTCATATCAGAGACCACTCCGGGATTTCTACCAAATGCACAACATCTACAGACAAGCTGGAGACAAAAGGCTGAATTGGGATTCTTACAGGAAGTACTTGGTTGAACCACACAATCAATGCATGACTCTCAAATTCCTCACTAACTCTGCAGAGAAGATAGCGCCAGCACTTGCCGATTCTCTTTTCGCAGGGCAACTAAAGTCGGAGGTTGGCCAACTAACTCTCCTCAAGCCAATGCTGAATGCTTACGACCACAGAGAATAGATACATAGATAATTAATTGCCAGATTCAGTTTTAGTTTTAGTTTTGCTTTATTTTTGCCTTAGATGAGGATGATCATTTAAACCTCCTCCTATATTTTTGTAATAAACTATTTTTAGATTTAGCTAGTGGTATTTCAACCCTTCTAATGCATTTAGAGAAGGGTCCTGAAATTTTTCAAAAACATTGCGTCAGAACATGCACTTTTGCACCCTCACAGGATGTTTTGATGAATGAATGGAACAAGATTTATTGATATTTGTGTTTAAATCTGTTATTGAAATGCACTTTTGTACTCTTAGTATATGTCGAATTAAGAGGAGATAAATCATTATTGCTGAAGCTCATGAGTAGAACTTGTTATCAATGGTACTTTTATCTCTTAATAATTTCTGCTTATGTGTTAAGGTGATATTTATGTTCAGTTCTTTATATATGAATGCTTGAATGTTTGTGTTATCATTTGGCACTTCTGTATGGTGATGGCTATTCTATTTATGCTTAATATATAAATGACTTATTATGTGATATGCTTTTCACAATTGTTTCGGCTAACTTTTTATACAAAACAATTCATGTTTATTGAATTCTTTTCTCATGGTGATTGAATGATCATTATTACCAATTGTTGTTAGAAATTATTTTAGATCGCATAACTGAAAGATTAAATCTCGGGTTAGTTTTAGAATCAAATATTTCTATTCATTAAAATACAATTGCACATGGTTAAATTAGATTTAGAATAGAATTATTTTACTAAGAAATTATTAGAAAGGAAATATCAATTATCAACACACACATACACAAATTTGGAAACTTGTCCCATTATCCCTAGTCGGACCCACCATCCCAAACGGAAAAGGAGCTTCTTTCAAGGTCGAACCGGGTGGGTATCCCCCTTGTTGTAGACCCGATTTTCGGGGCTTCAACATAATTGGCGCTAGAAGGAGGGCCCAAACTGTGAATGGCAAGTAAATCTAAATCTAAATACCATTCTGAGAGTAAATCATCGTCAAAATCTCCCCTGACTTCTCCATTGCATTTAGAATCTTTAAATCATGAGAGAGAAGTCGATAAAACAACAACCACTGCCACAAACCAAAACATTTCAGAGAAATATACTATTGAACCTCCTGAAGTTGAATCTTTGATCCATAAACTTCAGAGATTTTTTATAACACCCCAAAAATCTGAAATATCTCAAGGTAGTGTGACTTCGCAATATAACCCTCTCATCCTCTTACCAGATTGCAGAGTGAAAAGTTTGGTATCGAACCAACTGAATTACCTCTACCTAAAAGGAAAAGATTAAGTAAATCACCTAAAGGGTCTGATAGTGAGACTCTTTCATCATCATCACCCATCTCAACCTCTCCACCGCGAAGTCAACCATCCACTCCTCCACTTCAAATTATTGTCCAACAGACTACTTGAACTTCAACATCTGCTTCTTAATCATCTAGAATTGCAATATCCTCATCTTCCCAACCACAAGGAATATCTTCTGCGCTTTCCTCTGTTAGTAGTTCAACGATGGCCCAAACCCCATGGAATAACCTAGGGGCAGTCTTAATGCCTGTGCCCTTGAGTCAATTACCGGCCCATCCTGAAAAATGGCTACCTAAGTTTAATCCTGAAGCAGGTATGCTAGCAGAAGAACACATAAACAACTTTATGTTATCTATAAATCTCAATGGAATTACTAATGAAGATGCTATTGTCTAGATTTTTCCTTACACTTTGCAAGGAGCAGTCGGATCATGGTATTTTTCATTACCATCTGGATCTATCACTAGTTGGGATATTTTCCAAGAACAATTCTTGACTAAGTTCGTTGATGACAGGTCTACTGCGACATTGATGAATGACCTGTCTAATCTTAGGACGGAATCAAGAGAACCTATCAAAGATTTTAACTCACGTTTCAATAAACTTTTGAATAAAATTCCTACCGTTTCCAAGCCTAACGAAGAAGTTCGAAGTGAATGGTACATATTTTCTCTACCATCAAACATAGCAATATTCATTGATAGGGTTTCTAAAACAAATTTGGCTGAAAATGTGAAGGAAGAAATAGCGGTAGAGAAACGTATCCTAGCCTTAGAAAAGAAAAACACTGTTGATGAATGAAAATCTAAGAAGGTCACTTTTAAAGAAGATCCCAAGAAAAAAAAATCAAAAGACCCATTTGATTTAGAAGTAATGTAGAAAGTTTTGAAAACCATGTCTAACGAAATGGTTGATATTAAGAAACAAGTAGCGGAGACTTCTTCAAAAAAGCCTTACAGGCCTTATAGAAAAAATCCTTCAACTGATTCAAAGCATCCCAATGCTATTACAAATGTAGAATCAAAAGAAGAAGAAGAGGAAGTTTCCAACAAAGAGCCTACTGATGAAGAAGAAGTTGAAGAAGTACAGGGAATGTGGGACTTCATCCTCCCAGACGAAGAGGATCAAGAGGCATCACCAGTCAGTACCAGAAGTAGAAATCAACTCGATCCTCCACAACCTACTTCTAAACCGAAGAGCACAAGCACAATGTCCAAAGATAAAGTCATAGGTAAGAAAACGTCACCCAAAGCGACTCAAACAAGCCCAGTCCAATCTGATTCGCCAACTCCATCTAAAACATTGATTCTTTCTACTGAGATGGAGTATAATATCATAGAAGACATGAAGAAGACTAGGGCTAACATCACCTTTTATGAATTGAGCAAATTAAAACATCAACAAAAGCTACTTTTGAAAGAGTTACACGCAATACCTATTGCACCTCTGCCTGTCGCTGTAATTTCACAAGCTTCTCGTGAGATGGGAAGACCTCCAACTAATATGACTAATAAAGTTGATTTAGACAATATCGCTTTAATTGGAGGAAGGTCAAGATCTCATACTCCCCCATTTCTTCTTACTTATGAAGTTTTCAACAAAAATTTGCGTAATTGTTTAGTGGATTCAGGAGCTTCATCTAATATCTTACCTAAATCAATATGCGCAAAGTTGAATGTTCAACCTAAAAAATCTGCAGTACACATAGTTCAGTTGGACCAGTCGCAGGTTGAAGTGATCGGTGAACTAAATCAAGTTACCATAAGGCTGTCAACTAATCCAAAGGTATGTTAAGTTATTGATATTTTAGTTGCAGACATTCCAGAATTTTATGGTTTAATTCTTAGTAGAGATTGGTCTGAAAAGCTTCATGGATACTTTGCAACCGATTGGTCGCATATGTTGCTCCCTTACAATGGAAAACCAAATCAAAGAAAGGTTGAGTGAGAAAGACATCAAAAATAGATAGTAACAAAATTGGAAGGAGAAAATTAACTTGTTGCATACAACAACAATATAATTGGCAACTATTCTGTTGACTCTTTCTTAGGAAATTTTAATGCTCATACTTCGCCTTACTTAGAACATTTTGTTTTGTCTCAAGTAGAAAATTTTTCTCAAACAGATAGTTCTAAATGTGTTAATTTTATAGATAGTCCTCTAAATAAATTTTTATTTTGGAAGTTATTTTTTGACGGTTCTAAGTCTAACAATGGAGCAGGAGCAGGATGGTATTAGTTAGTCCAGAGGGAAACAAAACTATGCTAACTTGTAGACTCGGGTTCGATTGCACCAATCACACTGCAGAATACGAGGCTTTAGTCCAAGGATTATACAAGGCAATCAGATTAGATATCAAGTATCTAGAAGTCTTCGGAGATTCTGAAATTGTTATTAGACAGGTACAAAATATTATACATTGTCTATCAGATCATTTAAAGCATTATCAATCTTTAGTACAAGATCTTACTAAACATTTTATAGCATTCAATATTTTACCAATTCCTAGACTCCAAAATGCTAGTGCTAACCTCTTGGCAAATGTAGCTTCCAAGCTCATTCCCTGAAAATACTATAGCCCAGACAGATTCTCAATCGAATTAATCTTTAGACCCTCGATTCCTGATAATATTACAAACTGGAGAATTTTCAATGATGACCCTGATATTGTAAACTTCCTCACATCAGAGGGATGTTACACTAATAAGATAATTGATGAAGACCAACATGACAAACAGTTGCAACAAGATAGCACTAATAATGCTATGCCAAAATCAGTAGTCAAGTTGGAAGACCTATATGATCTGAAAGACCGATTCAAAAGATCTACCAATTCAAAACTTCAAAGTTCAACTTTGAACTATGAATTAGTAAATCTAGGAACTAATACCAAGCCACAGAATATCAATCTAGGTCTTGGCCTAGCCCGTGAAGAAAGATTAGCATATGTTTGTCTCCTGAAACAATACAAAAGTGTCTTTGCCTGGAACTATGATGACCTTAAGACTTACGACACTTCTATCATTCAGCATACTATCCCACTGATAAACGATGAAAAACCTATTCGGCAAAAGCTGAGGAAAATCCATCCTAATATGGAAAGCCAGATTAAGTTTGAGCTCAATAAATTATTGAAAGCCAAAATTATTTTTCCCATTCGACATTCTAGATGGGTTTCCAATTTGGTTCCCGTTAGAAAGAAAAATGGAGACATTATAATTTTCATTAACTTTCAAAACCTTAACAAAGCCTTCCAAAAGGATAATTTTCTTTGCCTCCCATGGAGCAGGTATTGCAAGCAGTTGTAGGATCAAAATTAATGTCCATGGAAAATTTTAGGGGCTAATGTTCGCCCAGTGGGCTAATTTTCCATGATTTTTCCACAAAAAGATTCGCTAATTTCCATTTTTTATAAAAGATGATTCACCCAAATTTTAGAATATAAAATTATTTTACCTTCAAAATCGCCAACATTATATAGAGAATATATATAAAATCATTATAAATTTGAATAAGTTTTCCATCCTTAAAATTTTCCTTGTTAATGTCCTTTTTGGATAGTTTCTCCGGCTACAACAAAGTTTTGGTCCATCCTGATAATCAATTAAAGACCACGTTCAGAACCAAATGGGGTACTTACGCATATCAAAAGATGCCTTTTGGTATGATCAACACTGGCGCTACATTTCAAAGGGCCATGGACATCGCATTTAAGGGATTAGTAAACAAATCAATAGTAATCTACTTCGATGATATAACTATATATTCTAAAAAACGTGGTAATCATCTCAGAGACTTAAAACAGATCTTCCAAAGTTGCCAAAGGTATGGGATTTCACTTAATCCAAAAAAGTCCTTTTTTGCATTAAGTGAAGGAAAACTTCATGGATTTATAGTGTCAAAACCTGGAATCCATATTGATCTTGATAGAATCAAGGATATTTCCGAAGTACCCTTGCCTCGTAACAAGAAAGCCATGCAATCCTTCCTTGGCCAAATTAATTCTGTTAAGAGATTTGTTTCAGACTTCTCAAGGATCATATCTCCCTTACAAGCAATGATTAAAAAGAATTCAATTTTCAAATGGGGCCAAGAAGAATACGAAGCATTCAATCTGGTTAAACAAGCAATTGTAAACGCCCCATCTTTAGCAACTCCAAATTTCTCTGATCCTTTCATTTTGTATACATTTGCCTCTGATAGATCATATGTTGCGATACTCACTCTTGAGCAAATCAAGACAAGGCAGAAGCCCTAATTGCCTTTTTCAGTTCAAATCTACAAGGGGCCGAATTAAATTATTCCGACGTCGAAAAAGAAGCTTATGCTATTTTCAAAGTGATCAAACACTTCAAACCCGTCCTACTTAAAATCCATACAAAGATCATAGTACCGTTTCCAGCGGTAAGAAATATCTTAGTACAAAAAGACATGGGTGAGAAAAGAGCAAATTGGGTTACTGCCTTACAAGAATACAACGCTGAAATTAAACTAGCAAATATTGTAAAAGGTCAAGGCTTTTGCAAAATGTTGGCTAGAGCATCGCTTATTTCCGAAATACCATCTTCAGAAGTACAAATGTATGAGGTAATCCTAAATGATATTCAATCATTATATGTTGATATCATATTTTATCTAAAGAATGGATATGCTCCTCCAAACCTAGATTATACAAAGAAACGAGCCCTAAGATTGAAGGCTAAGAAATATCAACTCATGAACGATGTACTTTTTAGGATGAATTATGATTATGTTCTTCTTCGATGTCTTGAGAAATCTGAAGCTAAAAAGGTGTTGCAGGAACTCCATGATGGACCAGCAGGTGGACATTATGTTGGAGATGCTACAATGCATAAAATCTTGCACGCAGGGTACTATTGGCCTACACTATTGAAAGACGCGCATAGCTACGTAAGGAAATGTCAAGTTTGTCAAACTGCTGCTAGAAGACAAAAGAAACAATCGTTGCCTTTGCAACTAGTCAATATCAATCAATCCTTTGATCAATGGGGATTGGATATAATAGGTGAGATCGTTCCTCACTCTTCTAAAAATCATAGGTATATCCTTATAATTACAGATTATTTTACTAAATGGGTACAAGCAGTTCCTCTCAAGATAGCTAATTCTGAACACATCATTGATTTCATAGATTAGTTCATAATCACCAGGTTTGGTTTACCCTTTGCTTTAATGTTTGATAATGCACCATATTTTTCTGGCAATGATTTGACTGAATTTGCACTCAAAAGAGGTTTTAAGCTTAAATACTCTAATAGTTATTACCCACAAGGGAACGGGTTAGCTGAGTCAACAAATAAAAACTTGGTCAGAATCATTAAGTGAACCATCGATCAAAATCATAAGAATTGGCACAAATCTTTGATGTATGCTCTATGGGCAGACCGAATAATGCAGAAAGCCTCCATTGGCACTTCTCCATTTAATTTAGTTTATGGGAAAGAAGTGGTTCTTCCAACTCATCTAGCAATTCCCTCTTTGGCCTTATTTCAATTTATTGATGAAACACCAACTTTATCCTTACAACAAAGGTGGCTACAAATCCTTAAGCTAGAAGAGCAATGCGAACAGGTTAAAATAACTCATGCCCATCATCAAGCATTAGTAAAAGCTTCTTTTGATTCAAACATGGTATCCAGAAAGGAATTTCAAATTGGAGATTTAGTTTTAAAATGGGATAAGGCTCACGAAGAAAAAGGAAAACATACGAAATTCCAACGAATGTGGCTTGGCCCTTTCCAAATTGTGGAAATCATAGGTCCATCTACTTTTATGTTACAGGATTTAACACGAAAAAGAGAATCTTTACCTGTTAATGGGCAGATCCTCAAAATTTACTTTCCATAGAAGATCATTTTTTTCTATTTTTGAAAATTAGTTTTTCCTTTATTTTGATAATAAAACTAGTTGTAAATGGTTACATTTGGAATTCACGAAAAAGACTAGCATTTCTTTTAGATTTTTTTTTTCGCTTGTATAAATATAACTGATTTGGAAAATTGGTCATTATTATTGAAATATACAATCAAAGGTTATAAGTCTAAAAATGATACTAGTTTCAACCTTGCAAATTTTGATAAAAAGAAACCTTTAGTGGGAATTTGTTTTATATTAGTCAAATGAAAGGCATCAATAACAAAAACAAAGATTCTCTGTAGAAAATCTCTTTCTGAAAAACTCTACTAGTGTCATCCAGAGCTATTCTTAAGGAAACAATGACTTCCTCCCCACCTAGAGAATTATGAGCTTCAAGGAATAATCCAGTGATACACTTTAAACTTAAAGAATAAGAGGTCTCATCACGAGCCGACTTATCATGATCATAGATATTATAGCTTGCTGACTTTGCCAAAACTGCATACCACAACATGGAAATGACTCAAGATTGTTGCAATCAAAAGACAAGGGGTCTCATCATGAGCCAGCTTGTTCAGCAAAGTTATAAATCAAGTGAGTGGCACTGTCATAATTTGGCTACCAAACCAAGGCATTGTTCTTTAAGAATTAAAAGAAAATAAAAGTAATAAGTGTGAATATGGATTTCTCTTTGAAAATCATATATTTCTCCAAGTAGGATACAGGATCATTGTTGGGTAACAGGTAACCCTATCGAGGCTATAAATGCCTGCTGGCAGCAGAGGCTCTACCTACGAAAAATTATCATATTTAAAACTAATTTACAGAGAAGACTTTGTTTTTATCTTTATAAACCAAGTAGTGGCTGATGTAAATACAATGACTAGCTCTAGGAAGTAAATAATCAAAGTTAACATAGAAGAAACAAACTATCATTAACAACTGAAAGCATGGTGTACTTTATCTTTCTATAATAAAGTTTGATTTTCCAAAAAACTCTTCTGTTTTGGAAGTTTAGAAAATCAAAAGAAAAACAGAGATAATTGGTTCTTCCAAGTGAATCACCAATTGTTGTGGCCAGCAACAACCCCCCTTCTTATTTAGTTTTATTAATAATACTAAATAAGTGGGGACCCTTATTGAAAAAAAAAAATAAAAAAAATTAGCATTTGTATTCCCTTTTTGAATAAATATTACAATCATAAAATTAGGAAAACATCCACAAAATCCAAAAAGACTTAAGTTTTATGATAAATTCTCTCAAAAATAAAGCATCACATCCCAAAGAGGGTAATGGATAACATCAAATAAGCAAACTCTTAAGATTGCGAAATCGCGATGCGAGATTGCACACTGAAGAAACTCGTCGCATCGCAGTTTTCATATGCCTAAAGTATCACTTAAGGTGAAATACCTCAAGCCGCCGATATGCGATGACGCGTCTCGCAAATCGCATTTTGCAGAAACATATGGTAATAGACGATTGTCAAACACAATGGATTAGCGATATTGCAATCTACGATATTATGAAGCAAATCACAAAATCACTTTATCGCAGATCTACAGGGCTCATCATTCAAAAAAGTTTTTCTGTAATCCGATGCCAAGTTATGCGCATTAATGTTAATTTAATGAGTTAGTTGATGATCATTAATGAAATAAGATTTGGATCTGATCGAAAGGTCATTTCATGTAGGATGATATATTTTATATGATTTCGACATTTAAAGCCTTCCCGTCATCTTATTTATTATTATTACTCTTTCCTTATTTGTAAATTGCAGGAGTGGACAGCAGAAACGTATACGTAGCAGTGTTCAAAATATAATGGGAAAGAAGGGAAAAGCTCCAATTTCTGAAGACAAAGACATGATGCCCTTATACACAGACACCACCTGTAACAGAGACACCGGCGTCACTACTTGGGAAGGCATGTGCAGTCTACTCAAGGAAGAAAATCCCAGAGTAATGGAGGTTACAACAACTGAAAACTCATGCAGGTCGTCTCAGGTGTCAATTACAGAACTAGCATGTTCATTCTTGCACCGGATAGCAGTGAGACCCAAGATTCTTCCATACACGGATATGGTTAAATGGGTGTTGGATAGTGCTGAGATAATAGACAGACAGTTTAAGTCTCAGAGCCAAGGACTCATTGGGTCGTTCACTTCACAAGATTTAAGGATCATGTATCTTCTACCAGAGCCACAGGTAACCTACAACAAACAGTTCATAGAGAAGTTCGCTAAAGAAAATGAATATTTGGTGGAATGCACTAAGAACTGGTCAAGAAGGGATGAACCACTAAAAAAGGATAAATACGGTATGTACAGTACTGGTTCTCTCTCTTCCCCGTATTGTTTTGTTGCTGCTATGATCTGTAGAATTTTTGGGAAGCCTGACATCAACAATTTTTCATCTAAATGGCTACCCTTATTAGATGCCGCTACTAATGCTACTATTGTGGATTGGGCTAAGATATTGTTCGATAATTTAGCCACAACTATTTTGAACTATCAGTCCAAAAGAACTACTACTCAGAGGATTTATCCTCCTTTCTATTTAGTTGCTTATGTTATGGATGCAATCTGTTATGTTTCCAAGTTTCCTTTAATGGGTTGGAAGTGGACTACTCAGGATCCCTTGCCCATTCATATTTGTCATAAGGAATTATGGGATTCCAAGTTTATTCCATATTTTTACAAAATTTGTCATTGAGTCATGTTATGTCTATACAGAATGTTGTATAATAAGGATGCTCGTAGATTTTATCATGAAGCGGAAGTTCATATTTTCCCTGTCACAAGATGGTTTGGGGAAGAGCTTTTCACCTATGTCAAAGTATTTGGAAGCCTTGCTTCCCCTCATGTCCTACCCTTATATGTCCTTGATAAATTATTGGCACGAGAGATTGCCTACTAGACCTACGGGGTGGTAGGTATGAGCAAAGAGATGAAGGACAAGAAGATGGCCATTTGGCCGCAATTTCCTGTGGCCTGTGGGGCCTTTTCACTGTTTGATTTACGTCATGCTATGTCTACAATTGTTCAAATTTCCAGGAAGACAATTCGATCCTTATGATATCATTAAGAATTTCACTACTGCCATCAAAATAAAAGTATTTTCCAAAGAAGATGATCTTTTTGATGATACATTTCAGCAGAAAAGTACACTGAAAGAAGTTCTGCATTCGGCCCAAATGCAATTTCCTCCAGCAGAATTTCAAGAATTCAAATTGTACAGAGAAAGGAGATTAGCTAACATCCCTTTGGATAAGTTACGCTTGGAACCAATAAGGGAGCCAACTCCCAGTATCAGTCTAAGTGGAAGTTCAGGCACAGACAAGTCTAGATCTAAGTCTGGGAGAGAATCATCAGAACACTCTAAAAGGTTTGAGAGTGACCATAATAAAAGCGAAGGGTCAGTAAGAGATACTGCCCAATCTAAAGAGCGCCTAGAACAATAGGTTTTGACTACTCCACAAGTAAATCTTCCCCCTCTCATCATCCAGCCACCACCAGTAAGAACTAAGTTGGATAAAGAATGGGAGAGATTCAATGACATAATTAATTCTGAGGGGTAGAGCACAAAGACACCTAAGAGTAATGTACAGACAGTGAACGATATGGTCATTTAAACAATTAGCGATGCTCTATAAATGGAATATATTACCATTACCCCATCTTCTGAAATCATGCTCAAAATAGAGGAAATTCCTCCTTTAGATTTATTTTATAGTCCGTAGCATAAGGCGGTGGTAAGAAGGCAAAGAAAGGAAAGGAAATTGGAAAGCGTGCTCTCACCTGAAGCAAAGCAGTTAGACATCCTTTGGCGATATCCTACCATTGACCCTACTAAAAATCTCACTAAATTATCTCAGATTGCAGGAGCCTATGCTTCTGCGACCATTGATAAAGCGTTCGAGGTACAACAACTACTAAAGGAAAAAGAGGATCAAATACAAATTTTGTAGCAACAGCTACAACAAGCTAATGCCAACAGCAAAGTAGAGAAAAAACTAGAAAAATTACAGCAAGATTTTCAACAGATGCAGCTAGGATACCAGAACATTTTGGTCGAAAAAGAAAATCAGTTACAGGTTATGCAAGAGATGCATAAAGATGATCCCAAGCTTACAGAGTTTGTCACAAAAGCCATTTCCTTAAATGACCAACTCTTGCAGTAGCAAGAAACATATGTGAAAGAATATCGCAATGGATCTCCTATTGCGAGATAAGCGACAAAATCACTACTCAAGTCATGGACTTGCGACATGATTACGATTTAATTGATAAAATAGTTTCTGATTCTTTGGTTTGGCAGGAATCAGAGGAAGGAAAAAAGGCAAGCGCACCCATAATGAATGAAGCTCACAAAGAAATTCTCTTTAATAAGTGGGATTCACAGATCAGGAAAGCAGAAGAAGCAGCCACAACAGCAAACAATGTCATCGACTGTGTCAATGAAAACTTACACAGGGCAAATCTCATATCAGAGACCACTCCGAGATTCCTACCAAATGCACAGCATCTACAGACAAGCTGGAGACAAAAGGCTCAAGAAAGAGCAGAGTCCATCAAGAGGTTAACCAAGTTGAATTGGGATTCTTACTAGAATTACTTGGTTAAACCACACAGTCAATGCATGACTCTCAAATGCCTCACTAACTCTGCCGAGACGATAGCACCAGCACTTTCCGATTCTATTTTCGCAGGGAAACTAAAGTTGAAGGTCGGCCAACCAACTCTCCTCAAGCCAATGCTGAATGCTTGCGACCACAAAGAACAGATACATAGATAGTTAATTGCCAGATTTAGTTTTAGTTTCAATTTTAGTTTTAGTTTTGCTTTATTTTTGCCTTAGATGAGGATGGTCATTTAAACCTCCTTCTATATTTTGTAATAAACTATTTTTAGATTTAGCTAGTTGTATTTCAACCCTTCTCATGCATTTAGAGAAGAGTCCTGAAATTTGTCAAAAACATTGCCTCATAACATGCACTTTTGCACCCTCGGAGGAGGTTTTGATGAATGAATGGAACAAGATTTATTGATATCTATGTTTAAATCTGCTATTGAAATGCACTTTTGTACTCTTAGTAGATGTTGAATTAAGAGGAGATAAATCATTATGGCTGAAGCTCATGAGTAGAACTTGTTATCAATGGTACTTTTATCTCTTAATAATTTCTGCTTATGTGTTAAGGTGATATTTATGTTCAGTTCTTTATATATGAATGCTTGAATGTTTGAGTTATCATTTGGCACTTTTGTACGGTGATGGCTATTCTATTTATGCTTAATATATAAATGACTTATTATGCAATATGAATTTCACAATTGTTTCAGCTAACTTTTTATACGAAACGGTTCGTCTTTATTGAATTCTTTTCTCATGGCGATTGAATGATCTTTATTACCAATTGCTATTAGAAATTATTTTAGATCGCATAACTGAAAGATTAAATCCTGGGTTAGTTTTAGAATTAGATATTTCTATTCATTAGAATATAATTGCATGTCGTTAAATTAGATTTAGAATAGAAGCATTTTACTTAGAAATTATTAGAAAGGAAAAATCAATTCTCAACACACATACACAAATTGGGAAACTACTTCCATTATCCCCAGTCGGACCCACCATCCCAAATGGAAAAGGAGCTGCTTTCAAGGTCCGAACCAAGTGGGTATCCCCCTTGTTGTAGACGCGATTTTTGGGGCTTCAACATAATTGGCACTAGAAGGAGGGCTTGAACTGTGAATGGAAAGTAAATCTAAAATACCATTCTGAGAGTAAATTGCCCTCAACATCTCCCCCGACTTCTCCATCGCATTTAGAATCTTTAAATCTTGAGCGAGAAGTCAATAAAACAACAACCACTGCCACAAACCCAAACATTTCAGAGAAATCTACTATTGAACCTCCTGAAGTTGAATCTTTGATCCATAAACTTCAGAGATTTTCTATATCACCCCAAAAATATGAAATATCTCAAGGTAGTGTGACTTCGTAATATAACCCTTCTCATCCTCTTACCAGATTGCAGAGTGAAAAGTTTGGTATCGAACCAACTAAATTACCTCTACCTAAAAGGAAAAGAGCAAGGAAATCACCTAAAGGTTCTGATAGTGAGACTCTTTCGTCATCAACGTCCATCTCAACCTCTCCATGGTGAATTCAACCATCAACCCCTCCACTTTAAATTATTGTCCAACAGACTACTAGAACTTCAACATCTGCTTCTCAATCATCTAGAACTGCAATATCCTCATCTTCCAACCGCAAGGAATATCTTCTGCGCTTTCCTCTATTAGTAGTTCAACGATGGCCCAAACCCCATGGAATAACCCAAGGGAAGTCTTAATGCCTGTGCCCTTGAGTCAATTACCGGCCCATCCTGAAAAATGGATGCCTAAGTTTAATCCTGAAGCAGGCATGCTAGCAAAAGAACACATAAACAACTATAGGTTATCTATAAATCTCAATGGAGTTATTAATGAAGATGTTGTTGTCTGGCTTTTTCCTTACACTTTACAAGGAGCATCCGGATCATGGTATTTTTCATTACCATCCGGATCTATCACTAGTTGGGATATTTTCCAAGAACAATTCTTGACTAAGTTCGGTGATGACAGGTCTACTACGACATTGATCAATGACTTGTCTAATCTTAGGACTGAATCAAGAGAACCTATCAAATATTTTAACTCACGTTTCAATAAACTTTTGAATAAAATTCCTACTGCTTCCAAGCCTAGCGAAGAAGTTCGAAGTGAATGGTACATATCTGCTCTACCATCAAACATAGCAATCTTCATTGATAGGGCTACCAAAACAACTTTGGCTGAAAATATGAAGGAAGCAATAGTGGTAGAGAAACATATCATAGCCTTAGAAAAGAAAAATGTTGTTGATGAACAAAAATCTAAGAAGGTCACTTTTAAAGAAGATCACAAGAAAAAAAATCAAAAGACCCATTTGATTTAGAAGGATTGTAGAAAGTTTTGAAAACCATGTCTAATGAAATGGTTGATATTAAGAAACAAGTAGCAGAGACTTCTTAAAAAAATCCTTACAGGCCTTATAGAAAAAAATCCTTCAACTGATTCAAAGTCTCCCAATGCTATTACAAATGCAGAATCAAAAGAAGAAGAAGAGGAAGTTTCCAACAAAGAGCCTACTGATGAAGAAGAAGCTGAAGAAGTACAGGGAATGTGGGACTTCATCCTCCCAGACAAAGAGGATCGAGAGGCATCACCAGTCAGTACTAGAAGTATAAATCAACTCGATCCTCCACAACCTACTCCTAAACTGAAGAGTGCAAGCACAATGTCCAAAGATAAAGTCACAGGTAAGAAAACATCACCCAAATCTACTCAAACAAGCCTAGTCCAATCCGATTCACCAACTCCATCTAAAACATTGATTATTTCTAATGAGATGGAGTATAATATCATAGAAGACATGAAGAAGACTAGGGCTAACATTACTTTTTATGAATTGAGCAAATTAAAACATCAACAAAAACTACTTTTGAAAGAGTTACATGCAATACCTATTGCACCCTTGCCTGCCGCTGTAATTTCGAAAGCTTCTCATGAGATGGGAAGACCTCCAACTAATATGACTAATAAAGTTGATCTAGACAATATCACTTTAATTGGAGGAAGGTCAAGATCTCATACTCCCCCATTTCTTCTTACTTATGAAGTTTTCACAAAAATTTGCATAATTATTTAGTGGATTCAGGAGCTTCATCTAATATCTTACCTAAATCACTATGTGCAAAGTTGAACGTTCAACCTCAAAATTCTGCAATACGCATAGTTCAGCTGGACGGGTTGCAGGTTGAAGTGATCGACGAACTAAATCAGGTTACCATAAGTTTGTCATCTAATCCAAAGGTGTGTCAAGTTATTGATATTTTAGTTGTAGACATTCCAGAATTTTATCAGGTCTAAAAAGCTTCATGGATACTTTGCAACCGATTGGTCGCATATGTGGCTCCCTTACAATGGAAAACCAAATCAGATAAAGGTTGAGCAAGAAAGACATAAAAAATACGTAGTAACAAAATTGGAAGGAGAAAATGAACCTGTAGCATACAGCAACAATATAATTGGCAACTATTCTGTTGACTCTTTCTTAGGAAATTTTAATGCTCATACTTCACCTTACTTAGAACATTATGTTTTGTCTCAAGTAGAAATTTTTTCTCAAATAGATAGTTATAAATGTGTTAATTTTATAGATAGTCCTGTAAATAAATCTTTATTTTGGATGTTATTTTTTGACGGCTCTAATTCTAACGATGGAGCAGGAGCAGGATGCGTATTAGTTAGTCCATAGGGAAACAAAACTATGCTAACTTGTAGACTCAAGTTTGATTGCACCAATAACACTGCAGAATATGAGGCTTTAGTCCAAGGATTATACAAGGCAATCAGATTTTATATCAAGTATCTAGAAGTCTTCGAAGATTCTGAAATTTTTATTAGCCAGGTACGAAATACTATACATTGTCTATCAGATCATTTAAAGCATTATCAATCTTTAGTACAGGATCTAACTGAACATTTTATAGCATTCAATATTTCACCAATTCCCAGACTCCAAAATTCTAGTGCTGACCTCTTGTAAAACGTAGCTTCGAAGCTGATTCCCTCAGAAGACTATAGCCCAGACAGATTCTCAATCAAATTAATCTTTATACCCTTGATTTCTGATAATATTACAAATTGGAGAATTTTCAACGATGACCCTAACATTGTAAACTTCCTCACATTAGAGGGATCTTACAGTAATTAGATAATTGATGAAGACGAACATGAAAAATAGTTGCAACAAGATAGCACTAATAATGCTATACCAAAATTAGTATTCAAGTTGGAATACATATATGATTTGAAAGACCGATTCAAAAGATCTACCAATTCAAAACTTCAAAGTTCAACTCTGAACTATAAATTAGTAAATCTAGGAACTGAAACCAAGGCGCAGAATATCAATCTAGGTCTTGGCCTAGCCCCTGAAGAAATATTAACGTATTTTCATCTCCTGACACAATACAAAAGTGTCTTTTCCTGGAACTATGATGACCTTAAGACTTACGACACTTCTATCATTCAACATACTATTCAAATGATAAACGATGAAAAACTTGTCCAGCAAAAGCTGAGGAAAATCCATCCTAATCTGGAAAGCCAGATTAAGTCTAAGCTCAATAAATTATTGAAAGCCAAAATTATTTTTCTCGTTCGACATTCTAGATGGGTTTCCAATTTGGTTCCCATTAGAAAGAAAAACAGAGACATTATAATTTGCATTGACTTTTAAAACCTTAACAAAGCCTGCCAAAAGGATAATTTTCCCCTGCCTCCCATGGAGCATGTATTGCAAGCAGTTGTAGGATTAGAATTAATATCCTTTTTGGATTTTTTCTCCGGCTACAACCAAGTTTTGGTCCATTCTGATGATCAATTAAAGACCACGTTTAGAACCAAATGGGTTACTTATCCATATCAAAAGATGCCTTTTGGTCTGATCAACGCTGGTGCTACATTTCAAAGGGCCATGGACATCACATTTAAGGGATTATTAAACAAATCAGTAGTAATCTACTTGGATGATATAACTCTATATTCTAAAAAACGTGGGAATCATCTCAAAGACTTAAAACAGATCTTCCAATGTTGCCAAAGGTATGGGATTTCACTTAATCCAAAAAATTCCTTTTTTGCATTAAGTGAAGGAAAACTTCTTGGATTTATAGTGTCAAAATCTAGAATCCATATTGATCCTGATAGAATCAAGCAGATTTCCGAAGTACCCTTGCCTCACAACAAGAAAGCCATGCAATCCTTCCTTAGCCAAATTAATTTTGTTAAGAGATTTGTTCTGGACTTCTCAAGGATCGTATCTCCCTTACAAGCAATGATTAAAAAGAATTCAATTTTCACATGGGGCCAAGAAGAATATGAAACATTCAATCTGATTAAAGAAGCGATTGTAAATGCCCCATCTTTAGCAACTACAAATTTCTCTGATCCTTTCATTGTGTATAGATTTGCATCTGACAGATCATATGCTATGTTACTTACTCAAGCAAATCAAGACAAGGCGGAAGCCCCAATTTCCTTTTTCAGTTCAAATCTACAAGGGGCCGAATTAAATTATTCCAACGTCGAAAAACAAGCCTATGCTATTTTCAAAGCGATCAAACACTTCTGACCCTTCCTACTTAAAACCCATACAAAAATCATTGTACCATTTCCAGTGATAAGAAATCTCTTAGTACAAAAAGACATGGGTGAGAAAAGAGAAAATTGGGTTATTGCCTTACAAGAATACGATGTTGAAATTAAACCAACAAATATTGTAAAAGGTCAAGGCTTTTGCAAAATGCTGGCTAGAGCATCGCTTATTTCCAAAATACCATATTCAGAAGTACAAATGTATGAGGTAAGCCTAAACGATATTCAATCATTATATGCTGATATCATATTTTATCTAAAGAACGGATATGCTCCTTCAAACCTAGATTATACAAAGAAAAGATCCCTAAGATTGAAGGCTAAGTAATATCAACTCGTGAACGATATAATCTTTAGGATGAATTATGATTCTGTTCTCTTTTGATGTCTTGAGAAATCTGAAGCTGAAAAGGTGTTGCAGGAACTCCATGATGGACTAGCAAGTGGACATTATGTTGGAGATGCTACAACACATAAAATCTTGTGCGTAGGGTAGTATTGGCCTACACTATTCAAAGACATTCATGCTATGTAAGGAAATGTCAAGTTTGTCAAACTGCTACTGGAAGACAAAAGAAACTGTCGTTGCCTTTGCAACCAATCAATATCGATCAATCCTTTGATCAATGGGGATTGGATATAATAGGTGAGATCATTCCTCACTCTTCTAAACAGCATAGGTATATCCTTACAGTTATAGATTATTTTACTAAATGGGTAGAAGTAGTTCCTCTCAAGAGAGATAATGCTGAACACATCATTTGTTGGAAATAATAATGAGCAGGGGGGGTGAATCAGTATTATCAGATCAATAATAATTTTTGAATTCATACAAAGATTTGTATATGCTACTCCAGTTAAATAAAACCGCGTGTATACACAACTATGTATAAAGCAACCAGCGTATATTCAGTAAGCTTATAAATCAATTAGTTGCTTCTTTAATGTATGCATCAAAACATTATTAATTATCTGATTAGTAACCAGGAGCAGTAAAGCAAAAAAAATCATCACACATAAACAACACACATGAACACCAAGATGTAAGGTGGAAACCCAATGTGGGTGAAAACCACCTACTGCAATATGTCTCTATCTTATTTAAATTAGAAACTTCTTGTTACAATGATTCTGTACTGGTGCAGTCTTATACCTGCAGAAGGCTGCTACCTACAGAAGGCTACTACCTTCTTTCATTCTCCAGCTTCTTCTGGAAGGGAGCTACAATGCCCTAAGCTCTTATACTAGCTGAGGTACTAGTATGTAGATGCTGACCTACAAAAGGCTACAACCTTCTCTTTTATTCCAGGGACCACGTTTCATAAATTTTTAGACTGGATCCATGAATAAAATTAATCAACCAACAAATATATCTGCATCAACCAATCTCCTTTGCACAAACAAATACTGAATCAACCAATCACTTCTCAGAATGCTGTAACTAGAGAACAGTAACAGTAACTAGACACCAATTCTGAACCCAGAACACTGCAGCAATAAACATAAACAGCTAAAACATATTTCATGAGACATACGCTACTTCACTATGTAGAAACCTGCGTACATACACAGGTGTATCAAGACCAACCAGCGTATACGCTTTCTTCTCTTGCTGAATCTGCGTGCATATGCGCCTATGCTGTGCAAAACCTATGTACAGATCTATAAAAGATAATTCACCCTTTTTCTTAATCAAACGTCAGCTATACACAGGTTATCAGATTTATGTGCCAATTACAACAGATCAAAACCATACAATGATACTACTATTAAGCCTTAAGATCTTGATATTTCAATAGAACTTATCCATCTTTTAGCACTCAGGTTTCTTCTTGGATCAAATTCAGAAATGCACCATCAACCAATCACAATGTTCCGGTTCTTGCTCTTCTTCAGATATTCAATACTTTAATCGATACACTTGCCAAATGATCTCCTTCCCTTTTTATAGTCTTAGGCCTTTCTTAACCATGATCCAAAACCATTGAGAACCAATACTAGGGACCCAATACCAGGGTTCAACACTTTGTATGCAATATCAAGGACCAAAACCATAGGTTCAAATATGTCAGACTAAATACCATGGACCAAACATAAACTTTCCCACATGTACGCGCTTTTCTCTGCACGACAGTGCATGCATACGTATACGTGCCTTTTGATCGGTGATCCTGTGTATATACGTGACTTTTCTAAGATGAACATGCTTGTAACTCATTTTCTTTCATTCTGATAGCCTGAACTATTGATCTGCCATTTTGAGTGAGTTTCCATCAAGGACAACACCTGTGCCATAGAGCCAAACTTATGTCATAATGCCAACAATCTCCCCCTTTGGACTTGATGGCAATCCCAAGTCACTCAAAGTCATTCTCCCCCTTTGACATCAAGGGCAAAGGGTTATGCTCCCCCTGAGTACATGCTGCATTTTGTGCTCTGATGTGCTGTCCAAGCTCCCCCTGACTGTAGGCAAGGTCTGCAAGAAGATGTTCTACAAAAGAAACATGACTTTACACAACAAACTGACCTTCCTATCACCAAAGACTCAAACATACATCCATCTTCCAACCAAGTGGGAATACACCATGAATTTACACAAGATAAAACTAGAACATTACATCATCCATCCCAAGCATAGTGGGGAAACCAAGATAGGTCATTACATGACCTTGATAAGAAAAGAAATAGATGACATAGAGAGAAATATCTACAACAAGACACAACTATCATCAGTAGCATCTGTCAATCATCATTCAGTCCAACAACGATATTCTTGCTCTGCACCCGTTCCACCTGAAATCAAACCATTGTGTATATGAACCAAGATCTTCTAAGATAATACCAACAATGCATTATTAGAAGAATATATGTGCTCCCCCTGAACCTGTGCCAGATGGTCTCTGTCAGACCCATATCAGACTCTTTCCATCATGAGCCTGGCCCACTGTTTGTCTTCAACCAACATATTTACGACTGTATCTTCATAAACCGATGTATGTACACAGATACCCCTCATTAAACTCGCGTACAACCACTTTTCTCTGAAACAGACAAGATTCAATAGTAAGATGATGCATCAACAACCCCCAACTTCTGTTTGAGGTATTCAAATGTCTCCCTGGGCAGTGGTTTGGTGAGTATATCGGCAACTTGTTCCTTAGAGGGAACATACTCCAATTTGACTTTTTGTTCAAGCAATTGTTCCCGGAGAAAATGATACTTGATAGGTATGTGCTTAGTCTTTGAATGCATGACAGGATTTTTTGAAATGCTGATTGTACTTGTATTGTCACAAAAAATGGAAATAAGTGGAGCACAAGTAATTTGAATGTCTTGCAATGTTTGCATCTTCCAAAGGATTTGTGTGCAGCAAGATGCAGTAGCTACATATTCTACTTCAGCTGTAGATAATGCAATAGAGCTTTGTTTCTTGCTGAACCAAGATACTAATCTAGGACCCATGAAGAATGCACCACCACTAGTGCTTTTCCTGTCATCTACACTTCCTGCCCAATCTGCATCTGTATATGCATGAAGTGTGAGATCTATACCTCTAGGATACCATAAGCCATAGTTTTGAGTTCCTTGAAGCTACTTGAAAATTCTCTTGACAGCTTGAAGATGATTTTCCTTTGGATTTGCCTGGAACCTTCCAACTATTCCTACTACATGCATAATGTCTGGTCAGGTACCTGTTAGATAGAGAAGACTACCAACCATGGATCTATAGGCTGGTTGATGTACAACTGTTGATTCATCGTTTGCGCTGAGGCTGCATCCTGTTGCCATAGGAGTACATACTGGTTTTGAATCCTCCATCCCATATTTCTTCAAGATCTGCTTGAGGTACTTGGTTTGTGATAGAAAAATACCATCTTTGTTTTGATGGACTTGCAAACCAAGAAAATATGTGAGCTCACCAAGCAGGGACATTTCAAATTCTTTTTGCATCACCAAGGCAAAGTTTTGGCTCATGTCTTCTTCATTGCTACCAAAAATGATATCATCAACATACACAACAAGTATTAGCAACTTATCATTGTCAATTTTATATAGAGATTGCTATCTGTTGATCCTTTTGTAAAACCTTGTTGATGAAGGTACTTATCCAACCGATAATACCAAGCCCTTGGTTCCTGTTTGAGGCCATAGAGAGCCTTTTTGAGTCTGCATACAAGTTTTGGATCATTTCCAAGAATAAACCCATCTGGTTGCTCAATGTATACTTCTTCCTCCAAGTCTCCATTCAGAAAGGCGGATTTCACGTCCATCTAAAATACTCTGAACTTCTGAAAACTAGAAAGAGCAAGAAACATTATTATAGCCTCAAGTCTCGAAACTGGTGCAAATGTTTCTTCAAAGTCTATTCCTTCTTGTTGCACATACCCTTTACATACAAGTCTTGCTTTGTTTCTAACCACATCTCCATTTTCATTTAGCTTATTTTTGAAGATCCACTTTGTCCCTATGACATTCTTATCTTTTGGTCTAGGAACCAACTCCCAAGTGTTATTCTTTTCAATCTGTTCAAGTTCTTCATTCATGGCCTTGACCCAGCATTCATCTTTGCATGCCTCACTTACATTTTTTGGTTCAGTGGAGGAGAGCAACGCTAGATATCTTGAAGCTTCTTAAATGGTTCTTCTTGTTTGTACACTTGCCTCTTTCTGCCCCAAAATTTGTGTTTCTGGATGATTCTTCTGAACGTATCTAGATGGAGTCTTTTCTTCAATTCTTATTTGTTCTTCTAGTGCCTCATGAGTTTCTTCTTCATCATGAATCTGATTTGATGTTGAAGGATAGTCCTCATCATCTTCAAAAACTTCAGATCTTACCTGCCTAGGAGTATTTCCTTCTTCATCAATCACTACATCAATACTTTCAATAATTTTTCCAAGTCTTTTATTGTAACACTTATGTGCTTTGCTGTGGGGAGAGTATCCAAGGAGAATGCCTTCATTTGCTCTAGGTTCAAATTTGCCAATATTTTCATCAGTCCTTTTGATGTAGCATTTGCTTCCCAAAATTTTGAAGTATTTGACCGTGGGAGTCTTACCATACCAAAGTTCATGAGGAGTTTGAGTGCTATTTACCCGGACATTTCTCTTGTTGAGAATAGTAACAGCGGCAAATGCGGCTTCTCCCTAGAAGGTTGCGGGAGTTCCTGATTCATCAAGCATAGCACGAGCCATTTATTGAACCATTCTGTTCATCCTTTCCACTACTCCATTTTGTTGAGGAGTCCTTGCAGTAGAGAATTCCCTTCTTATTCCATGTTCTTCACAAAAATCGAAAAATTCATCTGAGGTAAATTCTCCTCCTCGATTAGATCTGAGGCATTTGATTCTGCGATCTGATTTGTTTTCAACCAAGTCTTTGAATGATTTGAACTTTTCGAAACCTTCATATTTATACTTCATGAGTCCTATCCAACACATCCTTGAAAAGTCATCAATGAATAATATGAAGTATTCTTCTCCTCGAGGTGACCTATTCCTAGTTGGACCATATATATCAGTATGGACAAGTTCAAGTGGCCTGCTAGCTGATCCTTCCTTTTTAGGGAGATTAGTTCTGGTTTGTTTACCAAACTGACATGGTTTGCATATTGTATTGTTTGGAATTCTAATGTCAGGAAGATCACGAACCGCTTGATATTTGCATGCTTTCCTTATCTGAGAGAAGCTAAGATGCCCCAATCTTCTGTGCCATAGCCAGTGTTCATCATTCTTGCTTAGATAGCATTATTGTTGTCCTTCTTTGAATATGTATAAATTATTTGGAGTTCTTATGCGTTTGATCACTGTTTTTCCTGTATCAAGCTCACGAACAATACATCCATTTGATCGAAATATTACCTTAGTTCCTTGATCACACATTTGACTGAAACTCAATAGATTATGCTTTAAGCCATCAACATACATAACATTTCCAGCTTTGACTTTCTCTTTCAACCGAACAGAACCTTTACCTTTTATGAATGCGGGGGTGTCATTTCCAAATGAGACCTTCTTTTCCTTTTCTAAGGCACTATATGACTGAAGTTTTTCTTTATCACCCGTCATATGTTTCGAGCATCCGTTGTCAATGTACCATTGATTTTCCTGTCCTTATGCATATAAGGCTATCCCACATCTTTCTGGTTGTGGTTCTTTCTTTTTCCATATTTTGGGGTTCAATGAAGCTTGCTCATTCTGAGTTGTTTGCCAAAACCTGCTCCTGCATTCAGAATCTTCATGACCGAAGTTGTTACAAATAGAACATTCTACTTCATTCTCAAGTGCAGAAAAGTTATTGTAGGTTCTTTTCATGATTCCAGTCATACTTCTTTGTTTTTGAGCTTCTCTAGTCATGATGGTCTTGTAGGCAACACATTGAGCAACTTTGTGACCAAAGTTATGACAAGAGAAACATTGGCCATTGAAGAAATTTCTGCGGTTATCAAACCTACCAACCGAATGATTGTAGACATCCATTCTTGAGGAAAATTGAGGATGATTTACCTGAGGTCGGTTGTAGCTTCTATTCATCCTTGAAATAGATTTCCCCTAATTTACCTGGTAATCTTTGTTCATTCTTGAAGTAAGTTGTCCTGCATTATGCTTTTGTTGTCGATTGTCAACTTGTTCACTTCCCTTTGTAGCGTCAAGATAACTTTTGGAAGTGGATGTCTTCTGTGCTTGCTTCTGAGATTGAGATTCTTCTTTAGTATATCCAAGACCTGTCTTGATTAGAGGAGAACGCTGCACTTTGATAATCTCATCTAAAGTTTCAGATCCTCTAGCAAATTTAAGTTTAAGAGCTTTTGATTTCTCAATATCTTTTCTAAGTCCCACGATCTCACATTCTAACTTTTCATTGTGTTTTTCCCTTTCAGCAAGTTGAAATGTCAGAGTGTCGATAATCATATTTTTCTCTTCTAAACAAATTTTGAGCTTAGAAATTTCTTCATAAAGATCTTCTTCATCTACAACATCTAAGAAATCATCATCTTCAAAAGCCATCAAAATTCCATCATCATTACCTTGTTCATCTTCTTCACTAATTGAAAATCCATCACTGTCTTCATGAGTATAATAGCTCTTCTTACGTACATTTTGTTTTTTGTTCCATCTGACAGGTTCCTTACCTTTGTCTAGTTTATCTTTATGAGGACACTTTGCAGCATAGTGACCGACTCTTACACAAGCAAAGCATTTGAAAGGCAGCTTACCTCTGAATATTCCAGTTCCTTGTTGAAGGTTCTTGACAAATTTTGATTCTTCCTCTTCATCAGACATATGTCCTAACTCATCATAATCTCCTTTTCTTGAGGCTTTGAATGCGGCTTCTCTCCTGTCTGATGGTCCCCCTTTTCTCATTTTGTAAGCAGTTAGAATTCTGTGCAGCTGTGACATGGTAAGATTCTGTAGATTCTCCTTTTCTTCTATGGCATACACTTTTGAATCAAACTTAGGAGACAAAGATCTTAGAACCTTTTCAACCAAAACAACTTCTTTTATTTCTTCACCCAAGTTTTTCATACAATTCACAATTTCATCTATACGTAGGAAATAGTTAGCCACGCTTTCATCATTGTACATTCTAAGATTTTCATATTGAATCCTAAGAATTTGAATTTTTGCTCTTTTTACCTGTTCATCTCCTTCATAGCTCAGAACAATCTTGTCTCATATTTCTTTCGCGGTTTTGAGCTACATAACCTTGACGAATTCTGATTGGGATAGTCTCCCTAACAGAGTATTGACAGCCTTTGCATTTGTTTCATACTGCTTCTTACTAGCCGTATCTGTAGGAGTTGCTGATGGAAATGTGTATCCTGTTTCCACAATATCCCAAACTTCTGTACCAAGAGATTGAAGATAGGCAGTGATTCTTACCTTCCAATAGACGAAGTTGCTCCCATCAAAAATTGGTGGCCTGATTAATGCTTCCTTTTCGTAGTTACTCATGATGAAAGATCTTCCTTCATGCGATCAAGCTTCTTCTGAAGGACCTGCTTTGATACCAATTGTTGGAAATAATACTGAGAGGGGGGGGGGGTGAATCAGTATTATCATATCAATAATAATTTTTCAATTCATGCAAAGATTTGTATACGCTACTCCAGTTAACTAAAACTACGTGTATACGCAACTATGTATAAAGCAACCAGCGTATATTCAGTAAGCTTATAAATCAGTTAGTTTCTTCTTTAATGTATGCATCAGAACATTATTAACTATCTAATTAGTAACCAGGAGCAGTAAAGCGGAACAAATCATCACACATAAACAGCACACATGAACACCAAGATGTAAGGTGGAAACCCAATGTGTGTGAAAACCACCTTCTGCAATATGTCTCTATCTTCTTTAAATTAGAAACTTCTTGTTACAATGATTCTGTACTGGTGCAATCTTATACCAGTACACAGGCTACTACCTGCAGAAGGCTACTACCTTCTCTCATTCTCCAGCTTCTTCTAGAAGGAAGCTACAACCCCCTAATCTCTTGTACTAGCTGAGGTACTAGTACATAGGTGCAGACCTATAGAAGGCTACAACCTTCTCTTTTATTCTAGGGACCACATTACATAAATTTTTAGGTTGGATCCATGAATAACATTAATCAACCAACAAATATATCTGCATCAACCAATCTCCTTTGCACAAACAAATACTGAATCAACCAATCACTTCTCATAATGCTGTAACCAAAGAACAGTAGCAGTAACCAGACACCAATTCTGAACCCAGAACACTGCAACAATAAACATAAATAGCTAAAAAATATTTCATGAGACGTATGCTACTTCACTATGCAGAAACCTACGTACATACGCAGCTGTATCAAGGCCAACCAGCGTATACACTTTCTTCTCTTGCCGAACCTGCGTGCATACGCGCCTATGCTGCGCAAAACCTGCGTACAGATCTATAAAAGATAATTCACCCTTTTTCTTAATCAGACGTCAATTATACACAGGTTATCAGATTTATGCGCCAATTACAACAAATCAAAACCATACAATGATACTACTATTAAGCCTTAAGATCTTGATATTTCAATAGAACTTATCCATCTTTTAGCACTCAGGTTCCTTCTTGAATTAGATTCAGCAATGCACAATAAACCAATCACAGTGTTCCAATTCTTGCTCTTCTTCAGATATTCAATACTTTAATCGATACACTTGCCAAATTATCTCCTTCCCTTTTTACAGTCTTTGGCCTTTCTTAACCATGGTCCAAAACCATTGAGAACCAATACGAGGGTTCAACACTTTGTATGCAATACCAGGGACCAAAACCATAGGCTCAAATATGTCGGACTAAATACCATGGACCAAACATAAACTTTCCCACTTGTACGCACTTTTCTCTGCATGAAAGTTTGTGCATACGTATACGCGCCTTTTGATCAGTGATCCCACGTATATACGTGACTTTTCTAAGATGAACATGCGTGTACCTCATTTTCTTTCATTCTGATAGCCTGAACTGTTGATCTGCCATTTGAGTGAGTTGCCATCAAGGACAACACCTATGCCATAGAGCCAAACCTGTGTCATAATGCCAACACCATTGATTTCATAGATCAGTTTATAATCACCAGGTTTAGTTTACCCTTTGCTTTAATGTTTGATAATGCATCGTATTTTTCTGGCAATGCTATGACTGAATTTGCACACAAAAGAGGTTTTAAGCTTAAATACTCTGCTAATTATTACCCACAGGGGAACGGATTAGCTGAGTCAACAAATAAAAACTTGATCAGAATCATTAAGTGAACCATTGATCAAAATCATAAGAATTGGCACAAATCTTTGATGTATGCTCTATGGGCAAACCGAATAACGTAGAAAGCCTCCATTGGCACTTCTCCATTTAATTTATTTTATGGGAAATAAGTGGTTCTTCCAACTCATCTAGTGATTCCCTCTTTGGCCTTAGTTCAATTTATTGATGAAACACCAACTTCATCCTTACAACTAAGGCAGCTACAAATCCTTAAGCTAGAAGAGCAACGAGAACAGGCTAAAATAACTCATGCCCATCACCAAGCATTAGTAAAAGCTTCTTTTGATTCAAACATGGTATCCAGAAAGGACTTTCAAATTCGAGATTTAGTTTTAAAATGGGATAGGGCTCACGAAGAGAAAGGAAAACATACGAAATTCCAACGAATGTGGCTTGGCCCTTTCCAAATTGCGAAATTCATAGGTCCATCTACTTTTATGTTACAAGATTTAACAGGAAAAAGAAAATCTTTACCTGTTAATGGGCAGCAACAAACCCCCTTGTTATTTAGTTTTATTACTAATACTAAATAAGTGGGGACCCTTATCTAAAAAAAAAAAAAAAAAAAAATTAGCATTTGTATTCCGTTTTTTAATAAATCTTACAATCATAAACTTAGGAAAACATCCGCAAAATCCAAAAAGACTTAAATTTTATGATAAATTCTCTCAAAAATAAATTGTCGCATCGCAAAGAAGGTAATGGATAACATCAAATAAGGAAACTCCTAAGATTGCGAAATCACGATGCGAGATCGCACACTGAAGAAAGTCATCGCATCGCAGTTTTCAAATGCCTCAAGTATCACTTAAGGTGAAATACCTCAAGCCACCGATATGTGATGACACATCTCGCAAATCGCATTTCTTAGAAACATATGGTAATAGACAATTGTCAAACACAACGGATTAGCGATATTGCGATCTGTGATATTGCGAAGCAAATCGCGAAATCGCTTTATCACAGATCTGCAGGGCTCATCATTCAAAAAAGTTTTTCCGTAATCTGATGCCAAGTTATGCGCATTAATGTTAATTTAATGAGTTAGTTGATGATCATTAATGAAATAAGGTTTGCATCTGATCGAAAGGTAATTTCACATAGGGTGATATATTTTATACGATTTCGGCATTTAAAGCTTTCCTGTCATCTTATTTCTTATCATTACTCTTTCCTTATTTGTAAATTGCAGGAGCGGAAAGTAGAAAGGTATACGCAACAATGTTCAGAATATAATGGGAAAGAAGGGAAAAGCTCCAATTTCTGAAGACAAAGACATGACACCCTTATACACAGACACCACCTGTAATAGAGACACCGGCATCACTATTTGGGAAGGCATGCACAATCTACTTGAGGAAGAAAATCCCAGAGTAATGGAGGTTACAACAACCACAGACTCACGCGGGTCATCTTAGGTGTCAATTACAGAACTAGCATGTTCATTCTTCCACCGGATAGCGGCAAGACCCAAGATTCTTCCATACGCATATATGGTTAAATGGGTGTTGGATACTGCTGAGATAACAGACAGACAGTTTAAGACTCAGAGCCAAGGACTCATTGGGTTGTTCACTTCACAAGATTTAAGGATCATGTATCATCTACTAGAGCCACATGTAACCTACAATAAATAGTTCATAGAGAAGTTCACTAAAGAAAATGAAGATTTGGCGGAATGCACCGAGGATTGGTCAAGAAGGGATGAACCACTAAAAAAGGATAAACATAGTATGTACAGTACTGGTTCTCTCTCTTCCCCATATTGTTTTGCTGCTGCTATGATTTGTAGACTTTTTGGGAAGCCCAACGTCAACAAGTTTTCATCTGAATGGCTACCCTTATTAGATGTCGCCACTAATGCTACTATTGTGGATTGGGCTAAGATATTGTCTGATAATTTAGCCACAGCTATTTTTAACTATCGGTCCAAAAGAACTACTACTCAGAGGATTTATCCTCCTTTCTATTTAGCTACTTATGTTATGGATGCAATCTGTTATGTTTCCAAGTTTCCTTTAATGGGTTGGAAGTGGACTACTCAGGATCCCTTGCCCATTCATATTTATCATAAGGAATTATGGGATTCCAAGTTTATTCCGTATTTTTACAAAAATTTTCATGGAGTCATGCTACCTTTGTACAGAATGTTGTATAATAAGGATGCTGCCAGATTTTCTCCCGAAGAAGAAGTTAATATTCTCCTTGTCACAAGATGGTTTGGAGAAGAGCTTTTCACCTATGTCAGAGTATTTGGAAGCCTTGCTTCCCCTCATGTCCTACCCTTATATGTCCCTGATAAATTATTGGCACGAGAGATTGCCTACCATACCTGCGGGGTGGGAGGTATGAGCAAAGAGCTAAAGGACAAGAAGAAGGCCATTTGGCCACAATTTCCTGTGGCCTGTGGGGCCTTTTCACTATTTGATTTAGGTCATGCATTCAAATAAGTAGACAATGTGTTATGTCTACGATTGTTCAAATTTCCAGGAAGAAAATTCGATCCTTATGATATCATTAAGAATTTCAATACTGCAGTCAAAATAAAAGTATTTTCCAAAGAAGATGATCTTTTTGATGATACATTTCACTAGAAAAGTACACTGAAAGAAGTTCTACATTTGGCCCAAATGAAATTTTCTCCAGCAGAATTTCAAGAATTAAAATTGTATAGAGAAAGGAGATTAGCTAACATCCCTTTGGATAAGTTATGCTTAGAACCAATAAGGGAGCCAACTCCCAGTATTAGTCTAAGTGGAAGTTCAGGCACAGACAAGTCTAGATCTAAGTCTGGGAGAGAATCATCAAAACGCTCTAAAAGGTCCGAGAGTGACCATAATAAAAGCGAAGGGTCAGTAAGAGATATTTCCCAATCTAAAGAGCGCCCAGAACAATAGGTTTTGACTACTCCATAGGTAAATCTTCCCCCTCTCATCATCCAGCCACCACCAGTAAGAACTGAGCTGGATAATGAATGGGAGACATTCAATGACTTAATTAATTTTGAGGGGCAAAGCACAAAGACACCTGAGAGTAATGTACAAACAGTGAACGATATGGTCATTGAAACAATCAGCAATGCTCCAGAAATGGAACATATTCCCATTACCCCATCTTCTGAAATCATGCTCAAAATAGAGGAAATTCCTTCTGTAGCTGTATTCTATAGTCCGCAGCATAAGGCGGTGGTAAGAAGGCAAAGAAAGAAAAGAAAATTGGAAAGCATGCTCTCACCTAAAGCAGAGCAATTAGACACCCTTTGGTGAGATCCTACCATTGACCCTACTGAAAATCTCACTAAATTATCTCAGATCGTAGGAGCCTATGCTTCTGTGACCATTGATAAAGCATCCGAGGTAAAACAACTACTGAAGGAAAAAGAGGATCAAATAGAGATTTTGCAGCAACAGCTACAGCAAGCCAGTGCCAATAGCGAAGCAGAGAAAAAGCTAGAAAAATTACAACAAGATTTTCAACAGATGCAGCTGGGATACCAGAACAGTTTGGTCGAAAAAATAAAATCAGTTACAGGTTATGCAAGAGATGCATAAAGATGATCCCAAGCTTACAGAGTTTGTCACAGAATCCATTTCCTTAAATGACCAACTCTTGCAGCAGCAAGAAACATTATGCCAAAGAATATCGCAATGGAGCTCCTATTGCGAGATAAGCGACAAAATCACTAATCAAGTCATGGACTCGTGACATGATTATGATTTAATTGATAAAATAATTTCTGGTTATTTGGTTTGGCAGGAATCAGAGGAAGGAAAAAATGCAGGGACACCCATAATCAATGAATCCCACAAATAAATGCTCTTTAATAAGTGGGATGCACAGATCAAGAAAGAAAACTGGATCCATAAATACAAAACAATCACCAATGCAATACAATCATTAACTCTGAATCACCCAACAATTGAATCACTGAAACCCTGTCATCAAAACTCAGTCTCCAGAACACAGACCAGAGCCCAGGACTCTGTAACAACTACTAGAACCAACAGCAACCTAAAATATCAAATCTCATAATGTATATGCTACTTGACTGTGTCAAACTAGCGTGTATACGCCCTTTCACCAGAGAGAAACCACATACAGATCTAAAAATAATTACTTATAACTTCGCTGCAATTTCCAACTTTAGATATACCCAGACCATAAGATATAAAGGATAAAGCATGCGTCAGTATTCAGATATATTCATGATCATACCATATAATGATAATACATTTTAGTCTTCATGATCCCGGTCTATCAACCTTTATCAACCGCATAGGTGCCTCCTTGGTTCAGATCAAGCAAAGCATCACAAACCCATAACCAAAATACTAGATCTCACACTTCATCAAATATTCATCACTTGCACACTTGCCCCTCTTGGCCTAATGATCTTCTCCTTATATAGGTTTAGGCCTCTCTCAATACCATGGTCCAAAACCATGTAGAACCAATACCTTGGACCCAATACCTAGGGTCAACACTTTGGACCAAATACCACGAACCAAAACTTAGATTCCCAACATGTACATGCCTTTCCTTTTGTAAACGTGTGTGTACGTACACACGACTTGGTATATGGTGCACCTGTGTGTATACGCTTCTTTGTCATAGCACACCTACGTATACTTCTTTGGTCATTAATTCCTTGTTATTTACTAGTTGTACTATGATCTGTCATCTGAGTGAGTTGCTATCAAGGACAACACCTGTATCATACCTGTATCATAATGCCAACAATTGTCTCACCTAAAGTTGTTCCCTCTCCTACTCTCTTAACAACATTCAATGGCCATTCTCATAGGCCTCATGGAATTCTACCTTCCTTCCCTATTTGTGTAGGGGGAAATGTCGCTATTGTGGAAGTAGAGATAGTAGATGCTAATCTCGATTACAATATTTTATTGGGCCACAAGTGGGTTTACAAAATGGATGACATCGTCTCATATTTATTTCACATCCGATGCTTCCCCCATGAAGCGAGAATTGTCACTCTTGATCAATTAGATTATTCTCCTAACGATCCCAGTGCATCCACTGACTCTACCATTCTTTGTTAAAGAATACGAAGTAGCCTGTTAAGAATTTAGGAGTTGGAATGTATTATTCTATGATGGTAACTTTCGATCTTCCATCTCATGTTTCTCATGTCAAGGTCATTTCATCTTCTAGGATCGTTCCTTGACATGGTTATTTCAAAACTCATTTTTTTTTATCCTTAGCCCTTTCCCCCTCCTAATTCCACATTAGAAGAGGGGAAAGTAGGTGGACTGGCTTATCCAATATATACAGTGAAAATCGCGTATCAATCTATTGTGAATTCTGTATATTCTGAGCCCATCCCTCTCCCATCAGAGGATGAATATTGGGATATGGCTCCAGTTTGGACATTTGATTCTATTTTGGCTATGGATTGTATTCATATTGTTTTAGCATCTGATGAGGCAATTCTAGAAGCAATCACTAGTGTGGAAAGACCATGGGATGATTTGCATCATCGGTCCTATTTTATCCCTGATTTTTGTGAGGTTGAATCAAACTTGTCTAGTCCTTCCTCTAGTGGAAATGTTCATAACCCTTTGGCTTCATAAAATATTTATGCCGAAGGTAACATGTCTAGTATTTTGGAAACCATTCCGGTGAACATTTCCAAGAATCCCAATGTTATTAAGAATATCTTCGTTGGACCTCAGTGTTTCCTTGAAGAAATCAAAATCTATATCGATCTCTTTAAATAGTTTCGAGATGTATTCGCTTGGTCTTATGAAGAAATTCCTAGAATCAATCCTTCGATAGTTCAGCATGAGATCAAGACCTACGAAAATGAAAAGCCTTTAGGGTGAAATATTCGACTGGTTAATGCTAGGAAATCTAAAACTATTAAGTTTAATGTAGAGAAGCTACTTAGGTTAGGTTTCATCTACCCTATTCCTTTGAATGAATGGGTTTCAAATATAGTCCCTGTTGATAAGAATAAAGGAACAATCCGCATGTGCATCGATTTTAGGGATTTTAATAAATATTGTCCTAAAGATAATTTCCCCACTCGTTTTATTGACTAGATCATCAATGAGTGTGCTAGAAATGAAACATTCTCCTTCACGGATGGATTATCTGGATTTAATCAAATAAAAATTCCTCCTGAGTACCAACACAAGACAACTCTTATTTGCCCCTGGGGTATGTTTTCATACAAAAAGATTCCTTTTGGCACTACAACAAAACCAACGATTTGCGCCAGATTTTAGTGCATTTTTTTTGTAATTGTGATGAGCAACCTGGCGCTAAATCTGGCTCTATTGTACAATTTTTAAAGCGTCCTTTTTTGCACCTGATTTTGCATCCTTTTTCACGCTAGATTTTGCATCATTTTTTACACCAAACTATGCATCATTTTTTGCGTCAAATTTTGAACCAAGATTTGCATCTTATTTTATGACAGGTTTTGCTTCTAGTTTTGTGTCATTTTTTGCATCTATTTTTCATTCTCTTTTGCTTCCTATTTTGTGTCATTCTTTGCTTCCATTTTTGCACCATCATTTGCATCAAGTTTACACTGTATTTTGAATCCAATTTAACGTCTTTTTATGCATCCATATTGTGTCAGTTTTTGCATCTAGTCTTACGCCAGGTTTTGTATCTAGTCTTACACTAGTTTTTGCTTCTATTTTTGCACCAGCTTTGGTGCCTATCTTTGCACCATGTGTTGAATTTGATTTAGCACCAAATTTTGCATCCATTTTTGTGCCCATTTTTGCATCTTTTTTTGGACCATTTTTTACATCCACATTTACGTTTGATTTGTCTCCATTTTTCCCATCTCATTTTGCACCATATTTTGCGTCATTTGTTTCATCCAATTTTGCATCATTTTTAACACCATCTCTTGCATCTAATGTTACATCATTTTGAGCATCCAAACTTGCATTTATATTTGCATCTTATGTTGAGTCATGTGTTGTGTCCACCTTTGCATCTTATTTTGTGTTTAATGGTACATTCAATTTAGAGCCAATTTTTACGTCTACTTTTGTATTTGTTTTTGCACCAAGTTTTGCATCCAATTTTAAGCTATTTTATGCCCCTTTTTGCACCATTTTTTTGTGTCTACTTGTGTCCAATGTTGCACCATTATTTACACCGACTTTTTCATCCAATTTTGCATTTTTTTGGTGTCTAGTTTTACATCGTTTTCACCATCCAAATTTGCATCTTTTTTTGCCTCATTTTGTGTCCACATTTGCATATAATTTTGTGTTTGAGTTCGAGCCTAAATTTGCATGTGATTAGGAATCATTTTTTACATCCAATATGGCATCCTTGGTTTCACCTTTTTTCAGCCCCATTTTGCATCTTGTTTTATGTCTTTTCTTACATCTTTTTTTTTTCCTTTTTTGCACCCAAGTTTGTATCCCAAATTTACACCATTATTTGCTTCATCATTTCGCATATTAATTTGTAACATTTTTTTCTTCTTTTTAACGCTCAACTTTGCATCTTATTTTACATCTAGTTGTTGTCTTTTTTTGCATCTAATTTGGTGCCCATTTATGTGTCCTTGTTTTTGCATCTAATTTGGTGCCCATTTATGTGTCCCTTCTTTGTGTCAACTATTGCGCAATTTTTCACTTCTAATTTAAAACACTTTGTATGTCAATTGTTTGCATTTTGTATTAATTCCTAGTTTAACATCCAATTTTACTTTCAATTTTGCATCCATGGTTACATCCGCATTTGAATTCTTATATAGAGTATATTTATCTTTACATATATGACCCCCTTTATAGATTCATAGTGAAATATATGATAGTTTCTAAATATCATTAAAGCAGATATCACAATTCAAAATCATTTGTAAAGAAATTTAAGAGAAATTGACAACATCCATCCAAAAAAATAACAATGTGTCATTAACAATTTTCAAAACATGTATAAAATAGCAACATAATACTAATAAAATCAGTATTATTTTTAATCAAAACAAGTAAAATTCAAATATGATTAAGAAATCAAAATATTCATGAATATCGTTATTCTACGATAAATTAACAACATACATAAATCAAACTCATCGTATGATTACAAAATCAAAATGTCTCATTGATATAGGGTAAATTCACAACACCCATCTAAACATAACAATGTCATTCTAGACAATAATTTCTTCATAAAAAACAATGCATGTGCATGCCTAGCTACCACCACCAAGATCATCCTCATGATCATCTTGACCATC
This sequence comes from Pinus tabuliformis, assembly GCA_031772625.1. Taxonomy (NCBI): domain Eukaryota; kingdom Viridiplantae; phylum Streptophyta; class Pinopsida; order Pinales; family Pinaceae; genus Pinus; species Pinus tabuliformis. The sequence goes on along the minus strand of CM062815.1, from coordinate 700,392,167 downwards.
CTCATTACTCTGATCCACATCATCACCAACACCGCAACTATCATCATCATCTCCTCCTTCACCACCATCATCCTCATCCTCATCCTCATCATCTCCTGATATATGTTGAACATAATTTGGATCATCGTCTTGGCAATCATTACCTATAGAATTCTGAAAAAAAAATCAATATTACATGTTAGTATTAATTACATACACAACGCATGTTTTTGTTATACAATGTTAACCATAAAATGAGGTAAGATATAATATCTAATAGTACTAAAAAATTAAATGAAAATATGGTTTAAAAGTATATTGGAAATCCAACTAAGATTACATACCATAGAGTCCATCCAAACAACAAATTCAACCCATCTCTTTTGCTGCAGCACCTCCTTTTCCAAATGATTTGGAGGTCTTCCATATTTTAGTTCCTATCAATCAGTAAATAGGGAGAAATTAGATAACAATGAATTTCTTCTAGTACAAAATTTATTAAAAAAATATCACATGTTTAATATACTTACAAAGGTTGTTATCAGTGCTTTTAAACCTTTCTGGCCACTACGATGAGTGACTTTTGTCTTGGTTAACCTCGCCTTGGATGCCTTGTCCTTAAAAATAAACCAATTCAATTTATTTTCACACAAATACATGTCTAAGATACTTATAAGTATTAATACATTCTAAATAATGTTTAATGAAAAATTCAATACCTGAATGCTCTCATTGCCGGCTTTTCTTTGTGCATCCAACTTCTCATATGATTTTACAAGTTCTTTCCATACTTTAAAAGGTATGTCAATAGGTCTTTGTTTCAGTCTTTGATCTTGAGGCATTTTTTTAATTTTTCTTGTTTGGTTAAAAATTTTGGTTAAAAAAAACCAAACAAGTAATTCACATCAATGGCATGGGGACTCTATGGATATGTGTAAAAAAATGGCTATAAAGAAAACATCCAAAAAACATATGATCTCTCCCTTTGATGGTCACTTGGGGCATATGGCTGGAAAGGAACAACTCCATTTTCTAAAATCAAGGACAATCCTTTCTCAAAGTCCTTCCTAATATTTGCTCCAAATGTCTTAAAATGAAAAACAAAATTCAAACGTCATCCTTAAACATCTCCCTTAAATACAACGTTGGACCATAAATTCTTCACTTTTATTGTTATCGGCTCTGGAATGATTTTTCTATATGCAATTATATAATGAAATATGTGTGCACTAATGAAAAAACATTGAGTTTCATTTTTCATAATCACAAACAATGAAAAAAGAATCACACGTAACTAGCATCATTTTGGAAATTTTATATTTATTAAAAATCTTTAACATGTTTTCCTCCCATATCTCATAAAAAGGTGTGAAATTTTTTATATACTCTCCAATAAGCACTACAACAAAACCAACAATTTGGAGGTTTTACACTAAGTTTTTCAACATATAGCTTACTAGGGCTTGCACCACCAGGGTTATTAGTAAGAATCTCATGAGGTTTGCATAGCCATGATTATTAGAATCAAAATAGTAGGATTTGCACTAAAAAATAGTTCATAGAGCTTTCCTGCTGGGGAGAAAATCACAAGTTCAACTTCTGCAGTGCAGAGCACCAAGAGCTCATAAGCTTTCTTCAGCAATCCACCTACGTTTGGAAAATGTAGCCTGCCTGCTGGCGATGTTCTCAATCCTCTTCCTCTGCATCTTTCCCCTCACTATTCTTGTATGTCCTCTTTCGTTTTTCCCTCCAAACAAACCCTCTCAAATTGAGAAAGCAGAACAACTCACTCGATGAGAATCCGAATCCAATTATCGCTTCTAACAATAACCCAATACGATACCAGAAGTGATTACACAAAACCTCATTGACTCTTCATTTGTTTGGAAAAGAGCCAAGCATATACTTCTGGCGAGGGTTTCCGTCTCAAGTCTGGCTCACAGGACGTCGCTTAGTCAATTGTGAGAAAAGTTTTCCACCTGCCTGTCACATACGGTTTGTCACACTATATATTAAAATAAGGTTGATCATACTAACAATAAGGTTGTATAGTTTAAAAGGAGGGCTCTCCTGACTGCATTTGGTTGGTTTATAGAAAAGATTGCTGGAATGTGTAATGTGAATGCTCTGCTAACTATTTTTTAAGCATTTGGAAGTATTAAAACCCCCTAGGATAATTAATGTAAGACCTGTTAATTAATGTGTAAAGATGGGTATTGTCCTCGGGCTACCTTAGCTGTTCATGTTTAGTGATCTGTGGTATTATGACTCCTCAAGTCACTATTAAACCATGAGAACCATGCCCAGGCAGACTAGTGTGACATTGTGCATGAGAACCAAAACTAGACTCATATAACCTCCTTTTTCATCCTTTAAATTGCAGAATTAACTGACTGTTCTAGTAATCGTTCTTGAGCACCTGAAGATGTGCACCCTAAATAATAAGAATAATACCCTGTAACATATGAATATTCCATCCTGTGCATGTAGGATATGCACATGAGGTCCAATAAAATCACTAACCAGAATACCAGGTGTTATTAAAGCCTCTACAGGTTGATATATATGAATGTTATAGTGTGCAGGAGTATGATTCAATTCCATACAAAAATACAAAACATCTGATAGGATTTCCTTATACCTCATAGGCAAACAACCATTGTCCCTTCTATAGATGAGCAGAATAAGTGCTTGGTTCTCTACACTAAATAAAGACAAAGTATAGTACTTATTGCTGACAAAATAGGATTTAAATCGTGGTTCAATTGCTTGACATTCAACTGGTCACAGAATTGTAGAGTGCATAATCATAAGTGATGTTGCGAGCCTCATTGCTCAAAGTCTAAGGGTCTTGCGAGCCATAATCACAGCCATGTATGGCATATCTTGTGATTATGGAATTTTATGAGGTCAATTCTTGTGAAGACATTTCAGTTTATAATAAATTTTGAACGTCAACAGAGTTTTGGCAAGACCTGGCTGAGCTAGGACATCAACAACACAGCTGATATGAATGACATAATCTAGCCTCAAGAGGGAGCCTCTTTTGTTTCATCACTCTAACAATCTATGAAGTGGTGGAAAGCATAACAACTTCCCCTTGAATATGAAACCTAAACTGAGTACAAATCCTAAATGATGCAGCCCTTGGTGCATGTCTCTCAAAGTATCGATATTTCAAATGTTGAAAGCTCTTGTGCCCATTTGATATGCATTCGATTGCAGTTCCCCTAAAGAAAGAATCTTATAAAGGTGAGGCCATGGCCAATATGTTAGCCATATCCATTGGAGTTGCCATTGCTTGACAACTTTAGTGTGATCAGTCCCACCATGATTCACATGGGCTTCTACTCAACACTGGCTGTTGCTATTGTAAGAGTCTTCAAGCTCGTTGAACCCATAGTATTGATAAGTGTATTCTTTGGGTCTCTGGTTTTCAAATTCTGCCTATGTTTTCCTCTCAGTATCATTATTTCAAATGCTGAAAGCTCTAATTCCCATTGTTGTGTATTTGATTGTGGTTTCCCTGAAGAAAGAAGCTTATAAAGGTGAGCCCGAGGCCAATATGTTGGCCATATCCATTAGAGTTACTATTTCAGCTTATGGGGAGGCCAAGATGAATGCATGGGAGGTGATTCTCCAGTTAAGTGCAGTTGCATGTGAGACTACCAATTGGTTCTCATACAAATTCCACGAACATCAAAAGGGATTAAGTTGAATCCCATCACATCTTTGTTTCTCCTTGTTGCCTTGTTTTTCTCAGCACCCCCTGGGCCTTAGTAGAATACCCATTTCTGATAATCAGGGTCTCTTCCTTTGATTTGGATTACATGACATTTCTGCTTGTGCCTTGGCTCTTAATCTTGCAGTGTTTCTTCTGATAGGAAAGACTTCAGCCTTGACTATGAATGTTGCTGGTCTTGTCAAGGACTGGCTGCTCATAACATAATCTTTGTCTGTAATAAATGAAAAGGTTACAGTCATAAACTTGAGTGGGTGTGGACTGGCTTTTCTGGCTGTCTGTTACTATAATCATTTGAAACTTCAAGCTCTCAAGTCCAATGACAACCAACCAAAGTACCTCAGCAGTGCAGCTGATGCCAATGATGAAGGAGAAGGTTTGATAATGACGAGTGGGAGATTCTCAATCAGAGATTCAGAAACAGTAGAGAAAAATCAAACTCAAGCTTCAGGATTAGGTATTTAGATCATTAATATTGTCTTGTGCTAGAGATTACTGTTCTTGGATTGGCTCCTCTATGCCCAGATCTATTTGCAGGGAACAGGCCAGTCATTCACAGTGAAGAAGATAATGACAAGATTAGTGTATAATGATGGACAGGATGGTGCCATGGTTCCAACCTAAATCTCAAGTAAGGAGACATCTGTTCATCAATTTGTCAAGAAGCATGGCCTACAATTCAATTGCTCTAAGCCTATCACTTCTTCCACCTGTCAATAAATTGTTTCCTGTTTGTTTAGTTGACTATGGTTCTAATAAATATACTATTGTTTGATGTAAAAAGACAAAACAAAACAAAAAATATGGAAAGTTGTGACCCCATTTTCTAACTACAAATTGAAATCGGATTACCATAGTGACCACCTCTGCTTATTGGAATCAAAAAGGGGGTGGGTTATGCACAATCCTCCGTATCATTTGCTATTACCAGAGATAATTAAAGCCACCCTAAACTCAAGTCTTAACTATGCTGATAGGGTGTTTGGGGAGGGGGGATCCCTTACCAACCCACTATAATCTACACAAAATCATCCTAAGAACATATTCAAAATCAACCCTTCAATGAAATGATCCAAGAATATAGGTACTCAAACATTGATTTTATCAAAGAAAAATACAAGACAGAAAGAAAAGGTAGACAGGAAAATGCTAAGGCTTGCTAAAATCAATGATATGCCTGCCTACACAGTGGGTAATTGGATAGAGATAGTTACTATTTAACTTTCAGGAACTTATACTTCACTAGCTAAAAAGTTTTGGATTTTTTTTTCTTATGACCTTGAGTACAGAGTCTCATAATCAACTAGAAGAAAAATCAAGTCTATCTTTCAATTGCTTGAACCAGGACTATATCACGGATATTGCAGCAATAAAAGAAATAATTCCAGTCTATAGAAAGGTAGCATAGTAATAACATACTTGAGTTTTCGGGGTGCTTCAAACAATCTCGTCCTAAAGATAGGATTCCAGGTTGTTTGCTGATTTTAATTGGTGAGGTTGGCTCTAATTTTGGAACTTTGTTGGCTCTGCTGCAGGTATCATTTTGCCCGAAATCTTCGCCAAGCCTTTTTCATGGACTCACTAAAGGGCTCTCATTTTTTGCATCCTTCATATGAGTAAACCTTCAACCTAGCACTGGTTTTCAATACAAACTTTCAAAGAGAGAAACTGGCAGTTTGGAGCAGGTTACAAGACCTCCTTCTATAATGAACAGAGATGACCCCGGAATGTGGCAAAATTTCTCCCCTTCAGCCGGTGCTAAAAAAAATAAAGAGCTTCTCTCTGAAATCTCTAACGGCGTGCTTGGATGGCCTAATCTGACCAAAACTACAAAAATGTACCATGAGTTTTCCTCTACATTGTTATATTGTGAAGGATAGTGTTTCCCTCAATTACTAACCGTTCCAATAGCCCCTGCTTCCTGATCCATTAGTTTTGAATTCTCCAGACACTAAAGAGCATTAACGATTCTATTCCATTACACAAAGATGAGCTGGAAGGGAAAACCCTTCGGAGCACAATATTTCATGTTGAGGTATCAAATTCTTGGTTCCATGGAAATAGAAACCGCATGAAGATATCTACGAACCACTTGAACATCAAAAATGTTCAGTCTCAAAACTCTGAAGTAAATTTGTAAAGAATGTAGCATTAGCTTTCTTGGCTTAGTGAAATCCCTAATTTTCTATCCTATTTGCCTGTCTTAAAAATCTCACGAAAACCTGTAAAGATTGTGCCATTGTGTACGTTTAGCCTCTAAAAGCCCTAGCTTTCTATCTTCTTCTATGTAATTTGAATAGAACACCATCAAATACCAGAATTATCAATTCCCATTCTCCAAAACTTTTAAATGTGCGGAACTGAGACAGAAATCATTCAATCAAACCACTCGAAATGCATCTGAATGCTGATCCATTAACTTAAAGAACTTCTTCCCAAACTCTGCCATTTTTTAAACAAAATTTTGAGCACAACCTTGTCTAGTCCATTTATAGAGAGCGTTAGTTTATGAAATCTTGCCTGTAAGCCAAAATAGAGTCAAAATTTTCCATTGAAAGCTCAGAATAACTGAACCAGAAATAACCCTTGTGAAATTTGCTGCTTAAAACATTGTTTTGAGCACGGCCTCTTTCTTCAGATTTATTTTAGATAATACAGTAGCTTATTTAATGAAATATTTCCAGAAAGTTGAAATATGGCAAATTTTTCCAATCAAGAACTCTAAATAATTTCATTAGGACAAGGCGTAGAGGATTCATGACGGCGACAAGAAAATAATGGTGCTTTGCAATTTTAGCACTCTCTTGCAGAAAAATACCTTTTCTGAAATCGTTTTGACCACGAAGAAACGCAGATGAACTGTTGGAAGTCGTGCAGAGAGAGATCTGGTGGCTCGTGGATCGATTCTGGGGCAATGTTTATGCGATTGCAAACCATGATTGTTCATATGCGAGCTACTAAGCTCGTTGAGAGGGATACACGCAATGGCGCCAAACTACCAAGAGGATTTGAATTTAAAGGCGGGATAGAATATCTACCGTCCGATCATGTCATCAACGGCCATATATTTGTGTTTCAGTAAAACGGATTTTCAAAGAATTTGAAATATTATACATTTTATAGAATTTGAAATATTATACATTCTATTATTTAAGCTGAATAATAGTTTTACTTTGGAAAAATAATTGGGCACATCAAATAAAATATTGATGCGACGGACATAGAACTCCGAAACAATAATGCACCCTTCTCTTACTCCAAAACAATAATGCACCCTTCTCTAGCTGATGTGTCAATGCTTTCTTTGAAGTGGAACTTAAAGAATTAAGTAATTATTCATTATATAATTGGGATTTTATATAAATTAATTGATTATTTATTAATGTTCATTTCATTTTATAATTTTATAGTAATTTTTAATAGATTTTTGTTAAAGATAATTATTTGAGCTATTATTGTATCAAGATTTTTGTTGTGTCTTTTATTATTAGATTTTAATCCACTTTAAACATGCTCAAAATATGTTTTCATCTTCATTTGTGGAGATTATCTACTTGCATATTCAAAAAGTTTTGATGTAGTTTTTGCCTTGAAAAATGATTATTGTGATTGTAATGGTGAGAAAATATTCTATAAACAGTGTTAAGTGTTATTTAGAATAAATGAGAAATTCTTTTTGAATATATAAGACTAATCTTTGAGAGAATAGATATATATTCCCTAATTATCACATAAACAAGGGGTTAATCTTGCATTTAGTGCTTTATCTCTGTAGAGTTTCGCTAAACAAAGGGAATACCTCCTCCTGCGTGACTTCGATTGTCCCTCCCTCTTACAGGATTGCAAAGCATTAAGAATTGAATCTTCTTTATTTTAAAGATGTAGTCTTGTCGAATATACCAAAAACATAGTAGGATTCTTTCATTATTGACAAAATCAAGCACATGTGCAAGGGAAGTATTCATCTATGGATGGTTAACAAGTTCATTAATAACTACAAGCAAACGCTTCAAACTATGTATTTAATGATCTCTAGTCATCATCTAAAGAGTTCAAGAATCAAATCAATTCCAACCTAAGTTCTAAGTATATGGTAAACCTCTACTCTAGAGGTTCTATTATTGTAAAATTTCACAACTATGGAAGTTGTGGCAAGGTCTCAAAGGAGGGACTTTCTTTTTGGGGCAAAACTAACCTTTTTTCAAAAGATAGTTTCTATAATTGAATCCATCTTCAATATCCATTTCTTCAACCCCACTCTGCCGGATTTGAATATTGAATCCCCCCTACTTATTTTGGGATGAGATGATCTTTCAAAAGCCAACATAAATATATTGGGGACTTACAACAATATACAAACTAAGCAAGGAAGGGTATACACACATGTGTTAGAATTTGAATTGAAGTTGACTTGAGCAAAGTTATAACAATGCATATTTAATTAAATATTGGTGATTTTAACAACCACGTCCATTAGATTAAAATAATGATACTTTATGTGTATCTATATGCAAAGATAAAATACTTGAAAGGCACCTTCCCAACAACAAAGGTCATTATAAGAAAAATGGAAAAATAACAAGTTGATGGGTGGTATGATTGAATGAAGAATCAAAGGGCAAGAAAGAAGAGACATCCAAGTTTAGTCCTAATAAAATATTTTATGGCCCCTTCCAAGGAGTGCATTATTAAGAGGGACACAAACATGATCATGGAGTCTGTGCTAAAGTCTTATGGGAGAAATAGGAAGCATGTGAATGAGATATTATGGATTTCAAAAGAGAAATCATGTTATTCAATCCAATAGAAGCAAGGGGATTGGTGCTACTTGAGACTCCATAAGCTCTAAATCAATTGGTGAAAGCAAGAAGTCTAAAAGATAAATGCAAAGAAAGGAATATCCATCTATGTACAAATCTACAATAAATAAATTCAAAATTATACAGTGTTTCCATATAGACAATGTTAGGTCCCTATAACACTAGTGATTCCCCCATTACTAGTGTCATTGTGGCCCTTACTGTTATTGTTGTGCCCTTATTGTCCCCATATTGTTATTATTGTGCCCCATAGAAGCCCACTATTGTTATTTTTGTGCCCTTATATTATTATTGTTATGTTGACTTTGATTATATTGTGACCCCTTAGACTCCTATATATAGAAATGAGGCTTTGTCATTTGTATCATCCAATAATTGTTCTTTTGTGTAATGTAAAGGAGGTTGCCCCCTCAAAGAGGCTGATTTCTAAGTTGTTGATCTAACTTTTCTATCTTTTTGTGAGTTGGTTTCATAACAGACAACCTAGATTCGAACCCTAAAAAGTGTAGGGTCTTTGTGAGTGTTTGTGAGGGAATGTGTTTGACATCACATAATTGGATTCCCTTCATCATCAAATAGACATGTGTCCCAAAAGTCAATTTGGTTTAAGTGGATGTTAATATGATACATTGTATATTTTCTGAGGGTAGTAGCACAATTGGAAAAAAGCATGTTGGCAAGCCCTTGTGTATCCAAGTGATCGAAAGTTCAATCCCCCAGACATATCTCACCAATTGAACTTAAAAAAAATATGATACATTGTATATTGCAAAGCCATTAAGTTAAGTAATGACCTTGGCTAACCCAAATATTTAATTAGAATTTAAGCTCAAACACAACATTAGAAATGAAACCTTCACTCTAGATCTAAGGATATAGGGGTCAACATTGGATATTGGATACAAGACAAGGTGATCAAATGTATCTCTTGGACTAGCATTTTTTACAAAGGAATACAAATTTTAATGCTTATATTAACATGTATGTATAATATAATAATGAAATAGTCACTCTTTAGTTCATGGATAAAAGTGTTGGTGTGGAAGGAAATCTCGAGGGATGTGTCACTATAGTCATAAAAATTGCATTTATTGTGGCACATGGAGAACTTATTAATTGGGTGTAGCTTTAAAAATGGATAGGAGTGTTATCCTCCCCACCTAACTGCAATTCCTACAAATGACATATTTAGTGATTAATGAGTATATTGTTGTAATAATTTTGAACCCTGTGTTAAGAAATCCCTATGCAATCCAATTTAACTTAGGTACCATCCTCAAAATGAGGAGAAGTCATTTGTGGGTTTCCTTAGAATGTGTATTTCAAGGAAGAATGTGTACTTTGTCGATATGTTGAAAGGTTTTACGATCTTTGTGTTTTAGTGTACCATGTCATGTTTGGCATTGAGCGTTGGGTGTGTTGGAAGCCAACTCTTGGTAAACTCAAATACACTTGTCCTAAGGAGGGAGTTGGGGTTTTAAGGTTCTCTGGTTGTAAAAGCTTTCAAAGTCAATGTTTTTCATCCTCTTCTTGCATATTGTAGCCTCAAGGCCATTCGATGAGTTGGTGGTCATGCTTAAGGTTTTCATCCTATTCTTGCATTGTGCTTAAGGTTGATTGGTACCTTGCTCCATGAATTATGATCAACTTTGGGTCCTCCTTCAGTAGACACCTCCTAGCCACAGTATTAAAGGCAACATATTGATTTCCTTTACTAATTTTAGCTTGTAATAAATTTAGATGTAATGGTTGTCACACGCGTTCATATACAACTACCTCATAACAAAGCTAACACAAGCACTTCTACCCATGCCTACATCACATCACAGAGGAGGAATCAATCAATATTATTCAATATCCCTCATTCGAGTATCCCTCCTTTGAGGATTCAATCCAACATTTATGGAGATCAGGTCATCCATTTACAATAACTAGCTTTGCCATATAGCATGTTCATATTCCTATTGTCATGGCCGAAAGTACCACCGACATATATCTTATGCAATACGAATAAATAATTAGAACGCCTCAATGGATGCAATTCATCCTATAATGCATAATGCATATATTAGATAACCCGAACCATAGGCTCTACCATTTCAAAACAAAATCATTTATCACACATAATCAATAATCCGTCTGCCACAGTTGCATGACACGTTAACATGTGTATCTTAGGGATTATGCACAATTAATCAGAAGCGCAACATTGGATGCATATCACAAATAACTTGTACCATAGTTTATACAGTCGAGCCTTAACCACAGTTAACAAATTTGCATAGCGGCTCAAGCACGACTATTCACTATCTTAACAAAAGACAGGTTAACACCAATTCTACATAAGATCCACATACTGTGACTGTAATTAGAATTTCATTTATGTGCATCCATAAAATCATCTCATTAACGCCACATGCAGTGCATTTAAAACTCAAGAAAATTCTATTATATGCTAAGGAATTTATAACATAAAGGGTAAGAAACCAACATACAGAACAATCCACGCAAGTGAGTCAAACTAGATCAAAAGAGAGAACGACACTTGGAAAACAGAGCACCGCTACCGAACCTAGAAATGACTCTTCAGTTCACCATCGAGTCGAGGTTCTTGCCATGGATCAACCGCCTCCAATTGATCTATGCAATGGGTATTTAATACCTTCTTTCATGATATGGTTTCCATTAGCGGTGTCTCGCTTTTATGGATCTTTTTATCCATTTGCGTAGGCTTATCTCATAAAAGCTCACCTTTCTCTCCCATGAGGATTTTCCTCATAGAAGATTGCCTTTCTCTCCCGCACAACTTTTATGTTTTTCTCAATGGATATTTATCTCCAATCCATCCAACTTATCTAGAATTAAATCGAGAAGCTTTACCCTGAAAGAATTATCCTTTCCCATTCACCAATGTGATTTGGCAAGAATCTCATATCTTGGTGTCTCGCTTTTCCAAGTGATTAATTTATTAATAATGTATTTACTTTTTATATTACACATCATACCTAGCTTTTCTCATCTTAGGTTTGCGAAGTTTGACACACAAGGGAGGGGTGTTACATTTTGGATCCCTCTCTTTCCTTAAGATCCCTCCAACTGCAGCTAGAGTTCTTAGATGACTGTAAGGAGGAAGCTCCTATTGGAAAGGGACAGACAGTTTGAAGGTGTCTATCTTGTTGGTAATTCCTATATCGAAAAGTTGTATTTTCATAGTCCAGGGGTTGGGAATACACAATTCCCATCCACTTGAGCTCAATTTTATCTCGCAAAACTTCATTGGGATCTACCTAAACACATATGCAAACATAGGTGAAAATGCCTTTCAAAAGTCTTTCCCTGTCTACTTTGACGAATCTTCCAATAAAATTGCCCACTTTTTCTAAGAGATCTAGATGGGTAAAGTGAATGGGAAAACTGGGAATCTTACCCATACTAGAGTAGTCATCGGCAACATAGTGAGAGGATTGAAGTTGGGAAACCATGGCTTCACTAGAAGACCAACTCATCCCCAAAGCCATGGACCTTGGTCAAGGATTTTTTTCTTATCCTCAAGACATTTGAAGATCACCACAAAAAAACATGGGTCTACATCCACCCAAACCGGCGTTCATCCAATCCTATCATAATCGAACAGAAAAACGCTACTTTTTCAATAGAAAATGGGGAATAAAAGTATCACCCAAGGATAATGACCATCGCATCAAGTGCTCAATCATAAGGGAGGAGAAATAATTTGACAATCACACGTCCTTGATTTCTGTTGATTTAACTCTGAACACTCACGTAATATTCTCTTGCTTGGCGAATTAAACACCACTGCATGGAATGGACGAGGATTGAGCCGAACCCTGGATGAAGCCCACTTCATTCTCATCTAAACACAAAACTCTATATACGTCAAAGCTATTACAATAGATTCTGACTGTCAACACCTCGAGGTTCTATTTATATGTGGCTACCTTTTATGGTTACTATTGAATGTGTGATTGGCAATAGTAATGGCAACTTAGGGCTGCCAAATTTCCTTCGATTCCCTCACTACATCCTAACGCAAATAGTTGTTCAATGCCTTGGTTGTCTTTCAAAACTGGTAGGCAGCGTCTTCTTTGATATTTCTCGATGGTTTTAATTCCACTACAATCACAACTTTCATTTACATAAACTTCGTGTTTTCGCACGAGCGACGATTGTTCCAAGGTGAAATGTCACTTGGATGGTTTCAATGTTGTTGACCCATCATAACTAACTAACGGATAGGCCCATTACAATTTTATACCACCCCATTATCAGTATCAATTATGCATGGGAACCAATTAAAGCAACTTTTCACATTAATTTTATATGAGCATGAGAACATGTGTTAACAAGCAGCCCATAAAGCCTCATTTTGAATGCCATAGTCACTTAGAAGGAATTCCTCTTGTAGTAGCATCCTCCCTACTAAACTTTGCTAGTGCTAACATTAGAACCACCATTACAACAAGATATCTTTCTAGTGTTGACAACACCATTATAGTAAGATACCTCAAGAGAGACAGAAAATTTAAAAAGTATGATAGTAATACGTATCCAGAAGATGGTATTGAAACTAGTAATTGTTCACGAATCCATAAGATTGTAAGGTCATTCTCATTATCATAATGATTGTCATCATCATCACCATCATCCTTGTCATTGTTATTGCCATCATTACATTATCATCATAATCACCATTCATGCCATCATCATCATCATTATGGACATTGTTTGCAATTGTTCATAATTGTAGATGTTGTAAGAAATATCATCAACCCAAAAAATGTGATCAGTGCTAGAAAAGGGTTGTTTAGGACACATTGATATACGTAAGAGAAATAACAACTCTATTTTTGACAGATGATCGATGATCATCATCATCACCACCATTATCATCGTCATTGTCATTTTTATCATCCCCATCATCATCATTAATGTAATTTCTATCGACATTGTTGTAATCATGCATCATCATCATTCATGCCATTATTGTTTTTGATGATGACCTAGATGAAAATGATGATCATGACACCAAAGATAATGCTTATGATTATGACAATGACAACATCTAAAATTGGGAAGATTCGCCAACGTCATTAGCATCGTCATCATCATAATCATTGCCATCATCATCATTGTCATTGTAACCACTATCGTCTTTATCATCATAATCACAATTCATGTCATCGCCATCATCTTCATTTTCATCATTGTCAATATTATTGACATTGTCATCAATTGTTCATAATTGTCAATGCCATAAGGAATATCATCAATGCAGAAAATATGATGAGTGTTGGAAAAGGGATGCAAAAGCGAACATAGAAATGGGGGCAACAATAGAAGTAAAATTGGATGAAAAGTGGATACAACATAAGTAGATGCACAACAACATGAAAAACCTGACATAAAAGTGGATGCAAAAGTAGATGCAGTTGTCAATGCAAACTTGGATGCAAACATGAAGGCAAAAGTGGAAGCAAACATGGGTCCAATGGTAGGTGTAAAACTTGGCACAAATTGTGGTGAAACAAATGTGGATGCAACAACGGAAACAAAAGTATATGCAAAAATGGATGAAACAAAAGTGGATGCAATAGGGGATGCAAATGTGGAAGCAAATGTGGTTGCAATGGTAGGCGCAAGATATGGTGCAACAAAAGTGGATGTAACAATAGACAAAAAATATGCAAAATAAGATGCAAAAATGGATGTAAAAGTGGAAGCAAACATTGATGCAACAGGCAAAACAAAATTGGATGCAAAAAATGGATATAATGTAAGTAGATGCAAAAGTAGATACAAAACGAGATGCAAAACCCAATGCATAAACCTGACATAAAAGTGGATGCAAAAATAGATGCAATATTTGATGCAAAAGAGGATGTGAACATGGATGCAAAATTGGAAGCAAACGTGGATACAACAGTGACTGCAAAACATGGTGCAAATTGTGGCATAACAAAAGTGGATGTAATGATAGATGCAAAAAAAGAATCAAAGTATGATGCAAATGAAGATGTAAAAAGGGATGCAAAAAGTGAAATTTAAAATGGGTGCAACAGTGGATGCAAAATTGTGTGCAAAAGTGGATGCAATAGAAGTCGATGCAAAAGTAGATGCAAAACGAGACACAAAACCCGATGCAAATCCCAGTCCAAAATTGGATACAAAAAGGGATGCAAAAATAGATGTAGTAGTTGATGAAAACCTAGACGCAAATGAGGATGCAAACGTGGATGCAAAATTATAATCAAAAGTGGGTGCAAAAGGAGGTGCCAAACTAGGCGCTAATTGTGGCACAAAAATATTAGATGCAATAGTGGGTACAATAATAGATGCAAAAGAGGATGTAAATATGGATGCCAAACAAGAGGGCAAAGTGGATGCAACAAAAGTAGATGCAAAATTTTATGCAAAACTAGACACAAAACACGATGTAAAACTTGGCACAAAAGGGATGCACAAATGGATGAAAAAATGGATGCAAAAAATGATTTAAAAAAGGATGCAAAAAAGGATGCGAAAGTCGATGCAAAAGTTGATGCAAGTGTAGGTGCAAAAAGTGGATGCAAATGAGGATGCAAAAGTATGTCAAACAAAATTAGGTGCCAAACTTGATGCAAAACCTGGAACAAAACCTGGTGTAAAGGATGACACAAAACTTTGCATAAAATTTGGTGCAAAACCTATTGCAATACCTGGTGCTAAACTTGGTGTAAGATTTGGTGCAAAACTTGATGCAAATTTTGTGTCAAGTTTTGCACCATATTTGATAAATGGATGCAAATAGCACCAAAAATGGGCTCTAGATGCAAAAAAAGAAGTAAAAAGGGACGCTAATCGCTGGTTTTGTTGTAGTGTGGCCTAAAAAACATTGGGGATACCTTTCAATGGGCCATGTTCTATGATTTCCATGATATCAAGCATATAATTGAAGCATATTTGGATGATCTAGCTGCTCATTCTTGCAAGAGAGTGGAACCTCCAAAACACCTTCGTTTAGTCTATGAAGGATATTGTTACTACAAAATATAGTTGAACCCAAATAAGTGTGTTTTCACGGTTACATCTAGTCAGTTATTGAGATTCACCATATCTAATGAAGGGATTAGTCTAGACCCCTTCAAGGTAGAGGCAATACGTTAGTTTCCTCCCTCTCCGAGTATCTGTCAACTTCAAAATCTCCAAGGAAAAGCCAATTTTTTAAGGAGATTTATCGTAAATTATGTTGAGATCACAAAAAATTCTATGTGCTTACTCAAGAAAGGAGTCTTGTTCATTTGGGATTACTTCACTCAACGCTCCTTCAATTCTTTGTAAAAGGGATTGACCTCTACTCCTATTCTGAGGCCACCCAATTATGGCAAAGATTCCCTCTTGTATCTTGTAGTAACATAATCAACCATTGGTATGGTTTTGGTTCAGGAAGACAATGCCCTTAAGGAGCATGTGATTTATTATCTAATTCATGGATTACTTGGTCCTGAACTTAGGTATTCTCATGTAGAGAAATTGTCTTTGGTAGTTGTTCATGTTGTGGAGCAACTCAGTCATTACATTCTACTAAGAAAAACCTTTGTATTGGCTGACATCAACCCATTTCAATTTGTTCTCAGTAGGCGAGTGATTGGGGAAAAATATAATAAATGAATTGTCATATTGCAAGAGTTTGATCTCAAGTTTGTGTCATCTAAGTCAAAGAAATCTTTGATCTTTACAGAATTGATCTCGGAATTGCCTTGTGAAGGAGATGTTGTTTATGAAGAATCATTTCCTAATGAACATATTTTTCTCATCTCTTCACAAGATCCTTGGTACAAATATATCATTATATATCTCTAGACTTTGAAGTTTCCTCAATCTTTTTCTAAGGATGAACGTCGTAATTTTCGTCACCTAGCTAAACATTATCTTATCATTGGTGATACTCTATATCATCAAGGGAATGAATCAATCCTTAGACATTGTTTAACCTTAGAAGAAGATGAGTCAATTTTGAATGACTACCACAATGGAACTTTTGGAGGTCATCTATTTGGGCTTGCTAAAACCCAAAAAATCTTGCGTGCAGGTTATTTCTAACCCTCGATTTTTAAACAATGTATTGAAGAGGTCAAGAAATACCATCGTTGTTAAGTTTATCCTCAAAAAGTGTGTGCGCATCTACCTCCAATTTTTCTTATTATCACTATCAGTCCATTTACCAAGTGGGATATTGATTTTACTACTTACAACTCGTCTTCAGCTAAGGGCCATAAGTATATCATCATAGCAGTAGACTACTTCACCAAGTGGGTTGAATCTATGCACACTTTTAATAATGATGGTGAGTCAGTAGATATTTTCTTGTTCAATCAAATCATTTCACGCTTCGGTATTCCCAAAGATATTTTCACTGATCATGGTAGTCACTTGCAAAAGAAGATGATGTCTGAGTTGGCTTTGAAGTTAGGATTTCAGCAAGACATTCGTCTCCTTATCCTTAAGAAAATGGACAAGTAGAAGCAGTCAATAAATCCCTTAAGACCATCCTACAAAGGATGATCAATCAGGATAAGTTAAACTAGAAAATCATGATATATCCTGCGCTTTGGGCATACCAAATGTCTGTTAAGACTGCTACAGGTTTTACTCCTTTTCAACTAGTTTATGGGTTGGAATCAATTTTTCCTCTGGAATGTGAAATTCCATCTCTAAAATCAGCAGTCCAGCTTCTTCCAGACACTTCAATTCTTGAATAATTCCTCATTCATTTGGAACATCTCGATGAGAAGCGTCAGGATACATCCACAATGAATGAAGCTCATAATAAAAGAGTAAAGGTCCAATATGACAAGAATGTATGACCTAGGGTTTTCTCTAAAGGTGACCTTGTTTTGGTCTATGACCAAGACAAAGACACTTTGGGGGCAGGAAAGTTTAAACCTATGTGGTATGGTCCTTATAATGCTAAAAATGTCTTAAATAAGGGTGCGTATGAAATGATCGACTTTGAGGGAAATGTGTTGTCAGAGCCTAGAAATGGGCTCTATCTCAAAAAGTATTATGCATAGGATCTTGCCTAGAACTTTCTTTGTTTTGTAAATATTGTACATAGTCTTTTATTTATATCTATGGGTCTTGTGGTGATGATGATACTTTTGATTTGCTTTGGCAGGTTTCGATGGGTGATTTGGTGTATTTAGGATTTGGTGATGGCGCTAGTAGACATATATAGAATTTATCTTCCACCACTTGGGTAATATATTATATGTCTCATCAATTTTTAGTCTCAAGAGGCATATGTATTGTTCTTGCTTCTAATAATATGGCTAAATACAGTGCCATCATTAATTTACTAACTAAAGCAATATCTCATGGTATCGAATCATTAGTAGTTTATTTGGATTCACAACTGATTTTGTCTCAAATAAATAAGATTTATTGTGTGAGGGATCCTTTATTACTTAGCGAATTTATAAGAGTGAGATTATTGCAAAAATCATTTACTTTTATGCCTTTCATTCATATTCCGTGATCATGTAATGCATTTTCTGATTTTATAGTTAACCAAGAATTGAATTGGCATATTAATAATTCATCACATGAAATAAAAAAATATCACAAATCATTTGTATATATGGTCGAATCATCATAAAATATCTGTATATAGATATATAGAGTATGTCAAAATATTACAAAATATGGACAAATTTCCTACAAGATTAAGGTTTAAGCCTGATCATGTACATATATCAAAAAGCCTAGCCATCTAAAATCTAAGGTTGCAGGCCTTGCCCTGGATGAGCATCTCAGAAGAAGATGATGGAATTTACCACTCGTTAGAAGAGCCGCATCCACTCTCATGGTACTCCAACCACTCGTCTTTGTAAAACTTCAAGGATATCCTCTACTGTTTCCATGGGAACCTAGCGATTCAGACTCTCCAAGTTCCTCTAAATAGTGTGAATAACTCTCTCAGACTCAGTTGTTGCTCTCTATGCTTCTCTACCATGATGCCTATGCCTCAGTAGACCCTCAGGTCTCACTGATCCAAAATCTGTATCATGGTCATTTAATCTTGTAAGATTTTTGTTTCATGACAAAATATTTTGAATTTTTTGAGATTACATTTTAAAAAATCCAAGAAAAAATTGAATAAGTTAAAATATTTTTTTACCAATGCTACCCAATGCAGCTCCGGCTAGTAATGCTAGATCTGGTCCTCTTGCAAGTACACACCTACATAGGGGTAATCATCTATGCCCATGACTTGTTTCTCCCACTAGTGGAAGAACTCATCATCAAATATCACTCGAGTGACCTCGCCTCCACCAAGTCGCTTCATCAGATCCGACCATGTGGCCATCCTAGGATCACTAGGAATGTCGATGGTGATGGCTACTTTGGGTCGTAGCACCACAATCTACTCAAATAAAAATATGCAAAATATGCTACCATATCCAAAGTTCTTCATCTTATCCCATTTGACTTAAGTCAATTTTTTCTTCATGTTAATTAAGAGTGTTGTGCACCAATCATAGAAAATTGGTCATAGGCATTCTACTGCCAACCACATAGCAGGCTATGAAGCCTGATGCAGTGAGACTAAAGCAACTAATCTAGAAATAGCAAAGAGGATTATTTTGATTGGCAAGTTCATGATTTATTTTGTCGGAACTTGTGATCCAACCTCGCTAATATCTCATGCACAATATACAGAAATATAATCTTCAATGTTAAGGCCTCCACGGGCCCCTCCTTTCAGATCGACTGCTTCACCCCTTTGGGAAAGCCCTGTTATGAATTAAATATCCTCTACTTTGATCTATAAAGGCATGTTATCTATAATGAATAATTCCTACTCTGGATCTCAGTAATGAACTAACATCTCTAGCAATCAAGTCTGTGTTTTCATGTTGGGCTTCATGAATAATTTAAGCAAATTGCAATTTTTCAATGCATCCAATGATTCTTGATCCTGTAAGACTGCGTTATCAACATCAGTATGCTTTGACTCTCTCTCTCTCTCTCTCCAAATTATCGACATCCTACAAAATTGAAAGATTTTATCCATTAGAAATAATGATTTTCATTTTTCTCTACTTGTACGCTACTTTTGTAAAGAAGAGTCGTGTACATACATGAATTTTCCTTGGAAAACTCATGTATAGGCATTTCTATATGCAATTTTTAACTTTTTGAACCATGTACACACCGAGCATCGTTTAAAAATTAAAATCTCTCCCCAAAAATTGATTTAAAATCTTGAAATTTTGCATGAAATGGACAAGTTTAGGGTTGGAATTACCTGGAGACTGTAGGAGGTGAATTCATTGGTGAATTTGATCGATTTGGTTTGCCCAAATTTATTCAAATAGCCCTATTATGAACACATGGATGGTAAAAATGAGTTTGGGTGAGTCTAAAAGGTTATTTTATAACCAAATATTGAAAACCCACTCTTCTAAAGTTCAACATTTTTAATTTTTTATAATTTTATGAACTTTTGACATTTTGCCTGAAGTGCCAAGAAAGGTTATTTTTTTCAGGGTAATGAAGACTTAGTGATGTTTTTCCGTCACTTCAACTCCACGGTCGTAGACCTATGATGGCAAGTATCATTTTCTAAACTCAAATATAATTTAAGACATATCACTTTTCTGTTACATTATGCATCTTGACCTTATACTGTGATATTTTTCCATAGGGTCGCCCCATTATTTTGTGATTTTTACCACTTTCACTCGTCGTCTTGTAAAGCCGTAACATAGTGGTAGAGCCTTTCCTTCATTGGGATTCCTACTTAGATCCTCACTAACATATGTTGCCCATGCTATAAGTATTGTGTAGGATTGAGAGTCCTCTTTAGTCTTGCCATGACTTTTTGTTGAAGCCTCATTCTTCTTCTTCTTCACTATTTTCTGGCCTTATACCCTAGAGGCTCCCATGTGTTAGGTTGTACTATTGCATTGCATTTTGAATACTTGTACCTATTTTAGCCTTAAGCCGTCTTCATTTGGACTCATGTATAAGCCACATTTGACCATGATCTTTTGCAATTTCAAACCATGCATTCATTATCCTTTGCGACTTGAAACCTATTTTTCCCTAGAAATAACATCCCCTGAGTGTCGATGATCAGTGTCTGCTACCTTGCATTGAGCATAGGATTGTTTTAGCCCTAGGAACTAGTGCACTTTCCCTTGACACTCGTTCTCTCCACTGTACTATAGGAATTCTTTTATTCCTTTTCATGCTTTAAATATGATAAGGACAAAAAAAATCAAATATTCCAAAAAGAGTGGGAACAGGATAATTTCTTCATCATTTGATGGTAGCTAGGGTAAATCGTTTCACCCTTGAAAAAAACACTTAAAATGAGTCCTTCCTCCATTGGGATGGGACTTAGTCTAGCTTTAGAGAAGCCATAACCTTGTTCATGCGTAAGTCCTCCTCCGGTTGGTTATCTCTTCAAATCATATGGAGAGTTTGTTAATGCCTCCTGTATTGCGAACTTATACAAAGTTACCTTATGCTTCCATAAAGTCACATAGAGTCGTTATTTTGTTCAAGGGAAGTAAACATGTTGTCGGTTATTCTGGGGTGTTTCTTGACTTATTTCTGTCAGCCATACCCAGCCTGTTAAGTTATCTTTAGTATCATATCAACTATTTGTTCCTTCACTCGTGTTGGTTAAGGAGGTCCCCATTTACTTCTTGCTCGAAACTTTTCTCTTATTAAATTCGACAAATTTTTCTAAGAGTAGACTTAGAGTCATGCTGGCCCTATTTACATCATTTATAGGTGACCTTATGCTCAACATCGATCAGTATCATGGGTCTTTGACTGAGTGGTTTCCCTTGTGTTCAACATCATCTTACATTATCACACATTGGGATTTGTGCAATACCATGGTTTCCATTTGATCCTATTGGTGGATTCCAAGCCTCTGTTTCAAATATCATTATTGGTTAATTCAGATGATTTTTGCTATGTTCTAGCCACATATTGTGTATTTCAGAAATGTACTTTAGAATGGTTACTTCATCTCTCTTTGTATGATTTCTTCCAAATTATTGGCCTGCAGGTTAAACTCGAAATGGTTGATGTGGGATGCCTTAATTCCTTCCTTCCAGCTGATGTTTTCCCATCAAAACTGACTCCTTGCTATGGGAATAAGGTCTAGATTCATTTTTTCAATACCTTAGGGTTTGCAGTCATTAATGGTAGACTCCTTCACTTTTAATAGTGCGAATAAATCAATATCTCCTGATCGATATATTCTTTCAAGTGTTTGAATTCAACACATTTATTCACACTTGTTAGATTGTACTAGGGTGTCTTGACACTCATTATCGTTATTGGTGATTTCTTTCACATTTGTTAATGGTATTCATAAATGACCAGTAATCAAATGATTTCTCACATGGTCGAATTCAACTCATTTATTCCCATAGTGAAGAAATGTATCATCTACGGCCGGTGAAGACCTTGGGTTGTCTCAAAATTTTGGTTCACCTAACAACTCCTTCAGTTTTCTTCCAGTGACACCTTCCACCCTTATATTTTTTACTCCTTCACAACATCATCTCATATGTTGGCACTCGAGTTTATGCAGTACCACTATTCCACCTTTATGACTTGGTACTTTTATGAGGATCAATTATGCAACATCATTGATTTGACAATATTCTTGCACCATTTATTGAATATCTTCTATATGTTATATTGAGACATATATTCGTTGTGTTCTTTTGCAGCTATGATATGATGATCCATTATGTATTATACAACTTCTTATGTTCACTTATGTATACATTATGGATCCACTTTATACCTTATCAACATACATGTTTTATTACTTCTAAGCATGTGTATGCCCGCCTTAGACATGAGTTTTATTTCTGACTCCTTCCACAGGTATTTGATGAGCTAGAATCTGGTGATCTCCTCCTGAGTTTTTAGATCACTCCTCTCTCTATACTTAATATATTTGGCCATCATGTACCCCTTATGATCTCATATGTTAGGGGGCATCTGTTATATCATCATTTATCACTCATGTAGACTTGATGCTCTTGTATGGCGTTGGGTAACCTTTTCCCATGCAGACTTGATCTTATATCAGAAAATAATATTTTAAAATCCATACACAACTCTTCCCATACAAAAGCGCGTACGTACGTGGGTTCTATAACTATATACTCACTTATACCTTTTAAAATATGAAAAAATGAAATAAATATACTATTTTTCGGGTGGGGTTCATGGGTTTTACTGAGAGCATGCCTACAGGAGCCTGTAGCACAACTGAATTAACTAATTTCAGGTGGTATATATACACCCCTTGGGTAGACCTAAAAGACATAAGAGAAGGGCTATTGACATTATACCCATTTTTCTTCCAGATCAAGTATGATTTTCTCGTGCCTCCTACACTCCCACTCTCTATGGAAACCCTAGCTTCCTTTGCAAAGATGTTCATAATCTTTGTAAAATCTCCTTGCATTTGTTAGAGAGGGTTTCCTTGTGGCCCAGGCTGGAAGGATCCAAAGGAAGGATTTTTTGGTTCTTTGGCCTGGATCAGGTTGTATCTTTTCTATGCCTATTGCAGCTAATCAATAAAGAAGCTCATGTCTTGTTCCTGATATGTTATTGTCTCATGAATAGTAATTTGTATGTTTACATATGATGATCTAACATATATTTTATGTATGCACAATGAATTATCTATCATGTATATGATTCTGTGAGTTTATTTGCAAGCATGATCAATTCTAGAGGAAGCAGAGGGTTTAAACCCTACAGGAACGTCATCAAATGTAGGACCTTCAGGTATCTTTCCAAGTCCACATTTAGTAATTCACATGTTTGGCATGCTTTCTTGACTGCTCTTTGTTGAATATCTTTTTTTTCTCTATTGAGTTTGTCAACCCTTACCTTAGTGAAATTTTCCCGCCAATAGGAACTTTATGGGTAGAGTTGTAATACTCCTATCAATTGGAGTGATATAGTGAACATGGTACTGATAAGATCATACATGTTAGCATAGATGGAATAGGAAATGCAGGTTATCAAGAAGAATATGAAGGTAGCACAAGATAGGGAGAATAGCTATGCAGATCAACATAGGGTATTTAAGGAGTTTTAGGTTGGGGAGCATGTGTACTTGCGCATCATGCCCAAGAAGAGCTTCTTGAGGATTGGATCATGTGCCAAGCTGGGACCTCGGTATTGCGGGCCTTTTGAGATCCTTGAGAGGATTGGACCAATGGCCTACAAACTTGCACTATCACCAACAGTGAAAGTCCATGATGTTTTCCATGTTTTATTGATTAAAATATATGTGAAGGATGTTGATCATGTGATTGACTAGTCTGTATTGAAGGTGGAGCCAAAAGGAGAATTCCAACTAGAACCTTGGTGCATATTACAATGAAAACAACTCATGTTCTGGAACCAATAAATCAAGAAAGTTAAAGTGCAGTGGAAGCACTTTGGGATTGATGAAGATACATGGGAGATGGCCAATCAGATACAGTCTAAGTATCCTTCATTATTTTCCAGTTGAGGCAAATACTTTTTGGTATATGTACATATTTATGTATGGTTTTTATTGTAAATACCACAATGAGTTGTGCTATGAAGCTCCAATAAGTGGTATTATTTTCAGGTTTTTCATGTTGGTTTTTTTTTTCAATAGGTTGTTCATTATGAATATTACATTGAGCTAAGTTATAAAGTTCCATGGGAAGTATATTTTGGTTTTCAACTATTTTTTTGGTCATAGGTGTCATAGAACACCAAGGACGGTGATCCCCTAAAGGGGAGGGGTTTGTAACAACCCTGGGTTAAAAGTTCATGTAATAAATTTAATAAAGGGAAAATAAGACTAAGGTGATAGGACATGTATTCCAACTTGAATGTTGGGAAACATCCTAGTGGGTGTCACTTTTGGTTTATTATGGCTAAGGAAAATGGAAAAGGATTTTGCAAAGGCAAAGAGGCATTAATTGATATCTATTTATGAAAATAAAGGAAAATATGAGAAAATGGAGATGAAAGGTCATATATTTTCACGAGAGGAAAATTGAAGGAAAAATAGAAGAAAATGAAGAAAATAGAGGCCTTAATGTTAAAAAGGCTTCTAAGGATCAGTTCACAACTTCTTCTTCTTTTTTCAGTTTTGATTTGGAATTATTTCAGAGAGAGAAGAACACCAAGACGAGAAAGAAAGAAAGTAAGCAAAGGAAGGCAAAGGAAGGAAACAGAAAGAAAAGGACAACCAAGGAAGGTTGGGTCAAGTAGCTTCAACAGGAAGACATATAGGTAACAAGTTGCATGTGTGGTTTCCTAGTTGGTTTGTTAATGCATGGTACCTGCATTTGTGTATTTGGTTCTCTTGCTATCATTGGCATTGGTTTTGTTGGGGGTGGCAGTGGTTTCATCCTTGCCTTTCCATTTTTGGATAGCCATGGTGTGATGGGATTCTTTTGTTTGGTTGAGCGTTGGATTGTTAGAAGGTTTTAGAACTAGGTGAGGTGGTCTCGAGAAAATTCCAAGGGTTGGGGGTGGAGTTGGTTTACCCTCGAGAGGTGGGTGGAAACAAGAAAGTTCCTCAAGGTATTGGTGAAGAAAATATGAGTCATCTAAGCTTGTTTAGGGCTTTGTGCTCTCTTGATCAGTTTTGGCGAGATTACGGTATCTTGAGGGTAGAGGTGGTTTAATCTTCAGGAAGCCCTAGTTTTTTATGTTTTGGTTTTCTTATGTGATCTCTTGAGTGGTTTTGGTGAGATCACGGGAGCATGATGGTGGAGGAGGTTTAATCTTTGGGAAGCCCTAGTTGTTTATGTCTTGATATCCCACATTCATGCTTGGAATATGGCACAAGGGTGATTGGCTGAAAGAAAGACTTGGTTTAGCCTAATATATGGTTGGTTGGTACATGGAAGTACCTGACTTGACCAGCTTTTGCGTCAATTAATACGAGCTATTTTTCCTATTATTCTCTATGAGAATTTGTACATGTTATTATGGTGATTTGATGCTTATTATGTCATGGTTAATAATATGGTTATAAGCATGGATTTGCAATGGACTCTAGTTATGTCTTTCTCAGGATTTGATAAGTATGTGATGGTTAATGAATGCATGGGATAACCAATGTTATTGCAACTATTATTAGAGGGAAATATGCCCTCTTGAAGATTCTCAGATAATTTTCAGATTCCTATGTTTATACATGCATTCATGACCTGTAGATTACATGTTCATCATATGTTTGACGAAATTACTCTCATGGTTAGGTCTAGTTAGGTCAACTATTTGATCAAGTTTGGTATGATTGGCACTATATTCAAGTATTTTATCATTCTAGAAAGTTTTAGGAAGTTGTGGGCAGTGGTCTAGAGGTTGGCCTAGAATTGCGGCTCAGATCTCAGGACCGCATGCACTAAGCTAGATAGTTTAGGTCACAACGAAATTCAGGCATGCTTGTGCATGTGGTTGGAGGGTCATAACCACATTCATGCATGCTTGTGCATACGGTTGGGGTGTTCAGTCATTGACAAAGAAATTTAGCTAAGGGTTTAGTCACCTGGGGTGGTCCTTTGGTCCCCGAGTGTCTTGTGAGCCCTATAGAATGTCAGTTTGTGGTTAGTAAGTTCTAGTCGTCTACCCCACTTCCATAACTAAAGCTTGGAGATTAGGTCATGTCATAATAACTCTTTGTCTTATGTTTACCCTATAGCCAGTGAAATTGGGTAAATGTGGGAGGGGCGGTTACAAATATTACATGAGATTTATCCTCAATATTCTCCAAGTTTCACTGTCTAAAAGCTTCTATAAAAAATGTTATAGAAAAAAATCCAAGATGACTTGTTTGAAGCAACGAAACCCCAGGATCATGAGCTTTGATACCAAATGTTATGAAACTTGCACAATAAAATTGATAAGAAACCAACAATTACAGTCCTCTTCAAGGGGGGGAACTTTACTTTACAATGAATACAATGTACATTACAATACCTGATTATTCTAAGACTAGGTCTCCTTAATATATACATAGGAGACAAAAGGTACAATTATCATAAAATGGGGCTATCAAATGTTTTAGTCTACATAATTATATAACAATAGAAACAAAATAACTTAATATCTA
The DNA here is from genome assembly GCA_031772625.1 of Pinus tabuliformis. Classification (NCBI taxonomy): domain Eukaryota; kingdom Viridiplantae; phylum Streptophyta; class Pinopsida; order Pinales; family Pinaceae; genus Pinus; species Pinus tabuliformis. The sequence continues at coordinate 700,365,466 of CM062815.1, read as the reverse complement.
GGGTTTAATAAGGGGTTTTAGATTAACATGGTTCTTATATAAGGTTTAAAATATGACCAAATCATTTTACCTAGAATTTATTAGTAAAATAACTACTCACATTAGCTTGTAAGAAAATAAGGATATGTGCCCAACCCAATCGTCATTCTATTAACCATGGTAAATCTATTAGCATACTAAATAACTATTCTTTCTGGATCACATTTGTTCACGCATAACTTATACCATTTAAACTCAAGCAAGACTAATTTAAATGATTTAAAGTCACACTCACATATATCATTCAAATACCATAATATCTATTTGCAAATATATATGGATTCCTATCAATTCTACTGGAAACATTAGTGACCTAAAATACCACGATTATCCTATAATATGAGGTTTTCTTTTTGTAATCCAAATTTTTTCACCTCACATCCTTGTGGTGTTTCAATTGCAAATATGCCCAACACAAAAAAAAAATCATTGTCCATTAATGAGCATACTAGACTTAGTAAATATTTTAAGAAAATATAGGCCATGTACATTGCTATAATGATAAATAACTAAAAAATGTGGGTGAACATGCTTTCTTATTTATCTTTTAATCCATATGTTAAACTAATTTCCCTCAATGTAAGATTGGTATCTTCATTATAATAAGCCCCTTTAACCAATGTAGCCACTCATTCCCATGACAGCCTACCATAACATTGTATACATCATTCTATCCATACCTTCATTCAATCAAGATTGTTTACAATGTATAGATCATGTGGTTCATGCCACTCTCAACCGATTGCATGAGAAAGGAACAATAAATAAATAATTAGGTACAATGGTAAAACTAAATAATTGATGGAAGATTACAAATTAAATAGGTGCAATATATATAAAAATGAATAATCAAATTATTATAAATACCTACCATATAATTACCTTTCACTCTCCTCATTCTACCTTTTCCCAACAAGACTACCCCCTTAAATTTGGTGATGGATTTGAAATCCCAAATGAGAGGGAAATTCATATCTATTTCCAATAGAGGAACATATTGAATAATATACACCAAGGATTGATATACCATATAGCTCTCCACCATATAAACCTTAGGACATGCTCTTTTTTTCTTTCTAACAAAATCCTTCAATTATTTCAAATGCCTCTCTACCATCCACATTAACCTTGTGTGTACAACATGACACATTCCAATCTTCTCAAATTGATGTATCCAGTAGTGCTTGTATAAGGAAAAATTTCGATCATAGTAGGATTCAATTTAGTACCAATAGACCTGCCCAAGGCTTTCCAAGACAAAGGATGTGAAAATAAAGAAAAATACAAAGAAATCAATCTCAAGCATGCAATTATAAATCACAAAAAAAGATGAAGGTATTACCTCTTCCTATTATGAGAGAATGGACTCTTGTTAAGTAGACCCTCCTCATAGGCAGTGAGGCCCTCAAGTCTATGAGATCGATGGAAACAAAACTATGCCATGGTAGTGGCCAAAAGGTGACACAAACTTGAAAAATAAAAATCCTAAGGCCACAAGACAAGACCAAATAGAAAACATCTACACAATCTATGGGAGCAAGAAAGTAAACAAGAGATCAAAGTGATCCTCCTACAACTAGAGCCCAGTTAATTAATGCCCAAGTTTTTTTTGAAGAAACAATTTGGACTGTTAAAAAACATCTTTCTTGAAGGCTCTTATGCCCATAATCAAGTTCTCTTATGAGTCGTAGACTACGCCTCAAAAAAATTGATTGAGTTATGATTGATGTTTTCCATGGGTACAAGAAGGATGACCCCCTCACCGTCACTTGTGACAGTATCTTAAGATAACAACCACTAAGGATACCACCAACAATAGCCCATCATGGGGGGGGAATTGTTTGCTGGATCTACATGCAAGGGAAAGGTAGCTAACCGAAAGCCTCCATATAAAGACCCTGAAGTAGTACATGTATATCATGCCACCAAGAGAAAATGAAGTAGGGTAGAATACTCCATTGGCCCTAATGTAGCCTCATGATTGACCCTTGTGTGACAAGGGATTCCCGATGTATGCCACTGAAAGTGGATTTTCTCTCCCTAACTCAAGATACTAGGTTTTCTTTATGGTCTTGGAGAGTTTACATCAATCCCTTATTCCATTACCCTAGCTTGAGCTACTGTGGGTTTCTTAATAAGAGAAAGTGAAAATATCGAATAAACTTTACTTATGCGTTTTTTTATGGCTATTTATTAAGCCAAGGGTATTGTGTATAAAACTGATGTGATGCTTTACACTTTTCTTTTTCAAAGAAACCATGCAAAATATGCAAATGCAAGTATTGATTTTGATGAAACTTATGTAAATAAAGGTGATGATCTTTTTCCTTTCAAATGCAATTATGAAAATGATCCTTTCTCACTCTCATTTAACATTCAAATACATAAAAAAATCGAAAACACAACTGCAAATGTATAGCAAGAAAAACCTAAAGAAAATAGTCAAAAGACCTACACAAAAAGTAAGAACCCTAATCTACAAGCAAGAATGCACTAAGAGGAAAAAAGCCAATAAACATCACACTCACAAGTAGAAAACTAAAACAAGGCTATCAGGACAATGATTCTGAAGAGGTATCTGGTCACTAGTGTCTCTGATGTGAATTAAACCCAAGAGAGAGCTCAAGACCATAATCAGAAAACCAAACCTACTTATCTGAAGAAAATATGAAAAATTACATAGTAGTCAAGCACAAAAATTATGGATCTAAAAGCCGATTCCTAGTGAGTAGACAATAAAACCAAAAAACTTGAGAAAATTCTAAGTAAAATCCTTCAGAAGCTCATAAAATAGGGATTCAACACTCTTTTGCAAACCAAATTGAGTAACATAGTCCAAAAGATGCTTTGTGGTAGAGTTATTTGAGCAATAAAGGGGACTTCAACTCTCTGATTCTAACTAAAGCGAACCAATAGAAGGGTAAAAAATTAGATCTTGAGCTTTGAGCACTAGGATTTTAATCCAAGTTGATTATTTGACTTATGAATACTATAATATGTGAAGGAAAATTAAAACCCACTTCCAAAACCACAAAAAAAGGCTACAAAAATGTGCTCATTGGGGTATCCTTAGTGGAGCCACCAATTCTGTTTAAGGATAAATTTCGCCCACAATAGTGAGTTACTTTAGGTATCACAGACCTGCTCAAGGCCCACCCAAATAAAGGGTGTGGAAGTAAATTAGAACACAAAGAAATTAATGCCAAACATGAAATTAGAAATCACAAAGAAATTTGAAGGAATTTCCTCTTCCTATCGAGAGGAAAAAGTCTCTTGTTGGTGTTGCATGTTTGATGGAGCTCTCCCAAAGATCTTAACTCCTACTCCCACTTCTGGATCCCTACACACAATAGAAAAACCAACAAATAATATTCCCTACAAAAACAATTAGGATATGCATATAAACATATATCCAAGAAAATACATGCAAATATTGAGAAATACATGAACATAGTGGGGGAAAGATATGAGACTTTGTATTATACCAAATAAATGTAGATGTCATGCTCTTGTAGACTTTGTTCAAGTACCTCCTCACCAACATTCATTGATCTCTAAACCTATTTTTGTTGGCATTAATGATGCAGTTGTTGGTATAGTTGTCACACGAACCTCACTACTCGAATACAAAGCATACCACTCTCCTATGCTAACAAGCAAGAGCTGAGGAAAACATTTAAGATAATGGTAACCAGGCCATCATACCAGATGGGACTCTCACACCAAAAGATGTGAGGTCTATTTGGGACTTCATACTGGGGTGATTCCCTTAACGTTGGTGGGTCCAACACCGTCAACATTTCTGGTGCTAGAAGGAGGGTCACAAATTATTTGTGGCTGAACGTCCTCTCACACTCACTCATCAACCATTTGTTCAAGGCAGTAACTCGCACTCCCTTTCACCTACATGCAAATCTGCAGTTGGTTACTTATCACCTCCGAGGACTGAACACGAAATTCCATATCATCACCTTCATTCCGTCCATCCCATCACCCACTAGTTCGCGAAAGCAGTCAGACTGATCCCAGGCATACAACACCTTCCATACGCATCAAGGAAACCAAAAACCACTCCCACAGGGGTTGTTGTATCATCAGTGGAAGAAGTAGTTCTTGCCACACTTGAAGGTCTGGCAGAAGCTATTGAAGACAAAGAGGAACCTCTGGTATTCCGACAGGGGGGATGAGACACCCTCATGACATTGGGCTCAGACTCTAGTACAGGAGGTAGAGGGGAAGGCGACGGAGGAGGTGGAGGTGGAGACGAACCAACAAACTCAGAGTCGGAACCGTTAGATTCTGAAGAAGAGGAGGAGGATGAAGAAGAAGAAGACATGGTTGACGAGAATTTGGAATGGATGACTCAGGGACCATTGGCTCTCCCAGGTGCTTTACACAAGATGCCAAAGGATTCAGAGAGGATTCTCACAAAGTATTACCCTGACAGCACAGTGAAGCTAGAAGACCACTTGCACAACTTCTACCTACAACTGCAGACACTAGAGGTGCAATATGATGATGTTGCATGCAGATTGTTTCCATGCACCTTGGATGACCGTGCAGCAGTATGGTATCACAACCTTCCTGTCAACTCCATCCATAACTGGGTTACATCAAATGGGTATTTTTAGAAAATTTCGCTGATGACAAGACCCCAACCATGTTGCTCAAAGAGTTGGGTAATCAAAAAATGGAGTCGAAAGAAAAGGTAAAAAATTTCACTTCGAGGTTTTTTCGCATATTAAATAAGTTTGTAGCATAAATAAAACCTCATGACTTCATCACTGTCGACTACTACACACCCGCACTACCAACCATCATTGCACAGTTCGTCAAGCAAGTTGCAAAACCAACATTACTAGAAAACTGTGAAGAGGCAATCGTTGTAGAGAAGGACCTGCATGCAATTGGAGTCATCAAGGATGACGAACCAACAAAGGAATCCAGAGACATGAGAAGGAAACCCCAAGCTACCACGAGCAAGGGTAAAGACAAGGAAGAAAGTGACATTGAAACCCTTCCTTGTCTTGTCAAGAACTTGGCAACAATAGTGTCCAAGCTCAAAAACAAATAATTGACACATCTGCAGACAGCTTTCCACCCATACAACAACAAGGAAGCATTTCATCAGGCAGAAACCATCTCCCGATGAAAACTGCATAGGTCTATATGTTTTAGCTCGATCAGTGCACGAACCACAAATTATGTTCATTTCATGAAGATGGTCACTTAGAGAATTCTTGTTCAGATTGGAAGCGAGTCTCCAGCTCAGTATATAGTCACACACTTGACATGGACAATAGTATGCAAGAAAAACCGAGAGATATGGACAATGGTGAAGATGTTGCACCAAATGAGGCATCAAGTTTTGGGAATGTGGTGAACATGTATCAGTGCTCACAAGCAGCGCTGGAGACGAAAATTGAGAAACAACCCCCAAAGAAAAATGAACGTTACAATCTCAGGAGTAAAGGGCCTCCCCTTATAGTTGGGGAAGTGTAAGAAAATATGAGACTGCTGATGAGGAAGGTTGATCCACCAGTCGTCCCATAGAAAAGAACACAAAGAAAGTCCAGGAAGATAGCGACAGAAAAGAGTACGTCCATGAGAAAAAATTTGCAGAATACTCCATTGGACAACATGAACATCAATCTTACCCCGAACACCTTAGTGAGTCTACCCCCTTTGGACTACAACACTATGGATGATATGAAGAAAACTCACATGAACATCAATTTGTTCGAGCTAGCTAAGATCAAGAGTCAGCCACACATCTTGTTGCATCCATTGGAATAGACAGCAATAGACAACACAACCTATACCAGCAAGGGAGCAAGCACACCTCCTGGATCAATTTCGACTGTGCTAAACACACTCCAGATGGAAGAAGCAAACTCAAGTTTCCCTCCATTCCTGCTCTCATTTGAAATTTTTAAATGTAATTTTCACAACTGCTTGGTTGATTCTGGTGCGGCAGCCAACGTTGTGCCACTCTCCATTGCTAAAATTATCAATACACAATGGAGCAAGACATCCACGCAAATCATCCAACTTGATTGAACACTTGTACCAGCCATTGGTGGCTCCGGGATGTGATCATCCGACTATCTCATGAAGGTCGAGTCCACCAATGCATCAACATTGTTGTTGTGGAAATACCAGAAGCATATGGTTTACTACTCAACAGAGACTGGTCTAGCATGCTGAATGAATATTTTGCTATGGAATGGTCACATATGTGGCTTCTGTACAAGGGAAAAAACAATCAAATCCAAGTGATATCCAAGAGGTATATGAAGCATATTGTCACTCCCATCAATGGGGAGAATGAGCTGCTAGCCTTCACAGAACTCATGTTTGGCAATTTCCTCATGGAAACAACGTTGGGGTGTTATCTTGCATGGCCAGTTCCAACCACACCAGAGATGGAGTTCGATCTCCTTCCTTTCCCAACTGACAGTAATGAAACATGTACAACACATTGTACCAATAGTAGCAGTAGCAATAGCAAAAATAGTAGCAGTAGTGCAAGCTCGTCAAACAGTACGTGTACAAATGAGTTGTGGACCATGTATTTTTACGGATCAAAGACATAAGATGGATCTGGACTTGGGTGTATCTTGGTCAACCCAAACAATATAAAACACATGATTTCAAGCTGCTTGGAGTTCGAGTGCACAAAAAATGTTGCTGAGTACGAAGCACTCATGTTGGGCTTGCAAAAATCCATTAGCCTCAATGTGGTCGCACTCAAAGTGGTAGGTGATTCGGAAATAGTGGTATGGCGGGTACATAATACCATTCACTGTTTGTCACCTCATCTCAAAAGTTACTAGCTAGAGGTATGGTGACTGATCTATAATTTCCAAGCATTTAATATCATTGTTGTGCCAAGAAGGCATATTACAGTTACTAATGCCTTAGCAAACACAACTTCTAGCATGTCACTACTTAGGGATAGATGTATTGTTGAAATTTTATATAAGCCTTCAATCTCTGATAACATAACTGAGCTACGTGTTTTTGGTGATGGTCAACAGATATTGCACTCCATGAACAACGTTAATGCTTTCAAGGACACAACAGAAGATGAAGATGAGCACAAGAAACCCTTGCAAACTGCAGCTGATGGCGAGGAAGACAAACTCATCCCCAATGGTGCAGTTTCTCTCAGCAGGTTCTATTATTTGCAGAACTATTGTCAAGAGTCAAGAAACAACAAAGCCCACAGTTCCATCATGAGGAACGAATAGAGAAACTAGAGAACAAACCATGATCCTAAGTTAGTCAATCTCGGTACGTACTGCACACCGCAATAGCAGTAAACCCTTGTTTGCTTGTTCCAATAGTATTGGGATGTGTCAGTGTGGGCATGTGATGACCTGAGTACATATGACACATGAACAATCCAACATGGGATTTCAAGCAAAGAAGTAGCTAGGCCATTGCAGCAAAATTTGGGTAAAACACATTTGTCGCTTGAACCCCTTATACAGAAAGAACTGACTAAGTTGTTGGATGTTTGGATCACCTTCAAAATTTGTTATTTTACATGGATGTCTAATGTAAGTTATGTATGTAAGAAATCTAGGGAAATCTGCTTATGCATTGATTTCAGAAGCTGGAACCATTCCCAAAACAAAAACAACTACCCCATGCCATCATTTGAACCTATGATACACGCAGTATCTGAAGCAGTAGTGTCGTCTTCACCTAAAGATATTTCAAGATACCACCAGGTTCTGATAGCGGAACTAGATAGTCTGTATACAGTCCATGAGAATCTTGGCCCACACACGTACCATCTACAATCACTTGACAGGAGGATTGACAATCTTCCTGTCAATAGCCAATATCTCCAACACTACTTCCAATGGGTCGGGCCATGCCCCGCGCCATGTACATAGTCTACTTGTTGCTTGTTGTTTTCATTTTGTTTACATTGCTTACTATTTTTGTTTTTGTTTTGTCTAGTCTACCTAATACCTTACTATTTTTTTTTTCGGAAATAAGTGCTTCCATCTACTAAATTCTTGCTTTTGAATGAGTATGTGGATGAGATATGAAGAGACTTGTGACACTGCAGCACTTGGTCAATCTTCTGTTTGTCTTCTCTATGCTTGGTTATAACCTTCGGCCAATGCAGTCTTGATGGAAAATACGAGCTGTCTACAAGGGGAGTTTTGGTCCAACCATGAACCTACGTCCACACTGGGAAGCCTCATGCCTATACTCAAATTTCTGCTTTGTGTGTTAAAGCTCATCAAACTAATAGAAACGGAGAAGGGGAAAATCTAAACGAGAAAACCTATGTCAAAGGTCTTACATGCTTCTCTGAAGGAACAACCCTTTCTGCTCTCAGTAAGTTGAGATCCTTCTTTCACCCCAAAAATAAATAAGTGCCTGTGCAAAGTCCTCTTGAAAAAACACAAAGGCAAAAATGAGAAAGGCTTCCTACACAGAGAGGTGAAGCATGCAACTCCACCGAGGTACTAATTGGGCTCTCTGGCAGTGGAGCAATGTGTTTGTTCCCGTGTGACTCTGCCGGGGTACTGTCCAGGCCTACTGGCAGCGGAGCAACACCAGAGATGAAAACTTATACTCTACAAATCTTCAACTCGCAAACTAAACTACCCTTCTCGATTTCAAAACATTGTGATAAATTTGAAATTTTGTTGTGTCTGACTAAGTTGGCAAAAGGTGAACCATGTATGTCCATGGGGTAAGTGGGGAAGCCGAAGTAACCCACACAACAATTCAATACTCCCTAAAAGACCAAGTCCATGTGTTGTCAACGAGCCAACAAAGAGAAGCTAGAGTTCTACCAGTGTGTCGCCAAGTGTTGTAGTGGCAACAACACCCTCCAAAATTTTAGCTCGCATCCAATTTTAGAGCCTCCTTTGACAGTTTTACTTAATGTCTACACACACTCAAGTTCACCTAGTGAGCTCGAGTGAGTTTTCGCACCCACCTTGCTTGACCGTTTGACATACAACTTTTGCATGTTGATGTCAATGTCATGCTTGAGATCATGTTCTAGTCATACACAAGGTCTTCGCTTCATGTGTACATGTTGTGTTCACTATGTAAACATTCTTCATGCTCACACACAGAGTCATATACACTATTGCACAAGCTTCATCATGGTCGTTCAATGATCTATCACAAGTGTATCATTGTCGCTCAAACCATCAGTCAATCATTTTGAGCATGTGTTTCTAGATGGTTGAGTCATCTCGTCGTCAAGTCATGTAAGTGTGTGTTTGCAAGTTAATGTATGCATCTTTTCACTTGCTCATTAGTCGTTTTGTTGAAGTTATGATGACTAGATCAACCTCTGACAACTAGACCTTTGCCCCGCCATCGAATCGCTCGATTGTCACCCAGAACAGTGTAGAAGAATAAAGCAAGTCATTTCAAGTTGCACTACCCACAAGCTGATCAATCAACCCTCCAGCTGGTTAACCAAAGAGTTTGACCCAATAGTTACCCCGAGACTGACTCCCCTCAAAATTTTAGCAAAGGCTGTATACCTTGCCCACTCTAGTGATTAAGAAAATTGCGCATACAGTTCAGATAGACACCCAGTTCCCTTCCTTGTCTCCCTCAGAAAATTGTGTAGTTTTTCCAGCCAACCTACCAGTCAGTCGGTCGGCTTCTCACCTAGAAGATTGTGCAAATTTCATGAGCAAGCCCTCTGCTGTCCAACAATCTGCTTAGCTTAGAAACTACATAGAGATGATTAGTAGGCCAACCTTCCAGCATTAGTGTAGTTTTTCCCGCCAACATCTCCCAATAGCTAATTTCCAGTTCCCTCTAGAAATTGCACAGTTTTTGCTACCAAGGTCCCAACAGGCAGCTACCAGTTCTCTCCAGGAATTACGTAGTTTTTGCTGCCAAGCCCCAATAGCTAGCTTCCAATTCCCTCTAGGAATTGCACAGTTTTTGCTGCCAGTCTCCCGCTACCTGCTCCTTCCAAAAATTGTGCAAATTTTGTCTTCCCAGCATTCTTGCAGCCCAGACTACTCCTCCAAAAATTGCGCAATTTTATCCTCCAGCTGAGCCAGACCGCGTGGACAGTGACTGTTAATCTGGATTTCCTGTCATAATCTCCCAGTGATTTCTGCACAGTTTTCACCAACAGTGCCTAGAGCTTCCATCCTAGCTCAAAGCTCACAACCTTGTTTTTTCTCCCGGTCACTTGCATCTGAAACAATCATGCATCATGGTAGAGTAGAAGGTTTATGGATTTGATGTCGTCTCATCATGAGTGACTGCAAATATAGGTACACAAACAAACATGGCATGATGATGGATGTGATGAACAAAGGGAGTACATGCAGAAGGACATGTTGACCAAAAGATGAAGAAATGATGCATACAAAGAGATGTGCTCGCGAACAGACGATCATGCAAGAGATGTGTTCACAGATGGATGAATGAGCTAACATGCAAGATGTGTGCACGGATGGACGAATGAATGAACAGGTACTTTTTGCAAATAGACGAACATGTCAAGCATGACAACATACAAGCAAGGAGCAATGTGTGAATATAATATCAAGCGAACCCAATGACCATCAAAGACTCCGAGCACCTTGCCATGCGGAGGTGAATTTGTGACACACCATGAAGACATCCATCACCTAACAACACTATAGCGCGACATGCACACCAGCAACAACACGAATGTACCAAGACTTTCATGTCAAGTCTTGTCATGAGTCATGTCGTCCACATCTCTATTGTGGGTCATACTATCAATCAATATAATGTAATGTGGAAGTTCAAGAGACCCACTTGTCATATGAAGAGTCATGTAAAATCGAAAGGTCATGGAAGTCAGACAGTCATGAGGAAAGTTGAACAACCACAAGGTTCAGTTTCATCGTGGCTATAAATACCCTCTCATTTGTACATGTAAAGGACTTTTCACCTTGACTCCTCCCACATAGTCATGAGAGTTTGTAATATTTTCTTTGAGGAGTAAGCAGTGGCTCCAACGCCCTGCACACGAAGTTAGTGATGTATGGTGTAACGATGTGTCTTGGAACTTTCGTTTAATTGAGAAGCCTACTAACAGGCCAGCATGTTTTCACACATGTGTTGTAATTGTTGTAAGACTAATTTTGAACGCTTCTAATACATGTTGCTTTAACTTGTGTTTAACACTTGAACTCATTCAATTGTTGTAATAAATATATATTAATGAAAATGTGTTGTATGAGGTGTTAACGTTGTCCTGCCTGTGTTGGTTACCTCCTCGGACATCAGACAAACCTTCCACATAAACTTGTTATAACGACCGTCGCACTTGTGCGAACTCTTCTACCGTGTATTGTACGTGTTGTATTTCCTTGTGTGTTGTCACTGGTGCATCCGTGTAGACTAATCCTTCGGATGCTATGCACCTCCTGTTGTGTTGTGTGTTCCTAACAAAGTTGGGATTTCCTCCCATCCGACTTGGGACTCACTCTGACCCCTCTCTCTGCAGTGAAAGAACCATTGACACAAGTAACACTAACAATCACCAGGCACGCGAACCTCACTACTTGAAGACAAAGAAGACCACTCTCCTGTGCTGGCAAGCAAAAGTTGAGGCAAACATTTAAGATAATGGCAACTGGGTCATCATACTAGATGGGACTCCCACACCAAACTATGTGAGGTATAGTTGGGACTTCATACCGGCGTGATCCCCTAAATGTTGGCAGGTCCAACACCGTCAACACCACTGGAAAAATTTGAGTTCTCTTATGTGCATGATTGATATTGTTCATGGTGCTTTCGTATGTTGATGATTTATTATGTTAAGTGATGGGTTATTAATTCTTGGCTATTTTTATAAAAAAAATTAAAAGGTTAATACATCCTCACACTACTGATTCACCTCTCCGCACCCTCCCCCATGAAGTAGTGAGCTCAATTCGAACAATTGGTATCAGAGCGAGGTTCTCTCGGTGAAGCTTGATTGCTTGAGAGTAGATCTGGACCATGACAAAGAATAAGAAGAAACAATCACATAAAAGAAAGAGCAATACATAAGTGAGCAAGATTTTAGATTCAAAAAAACCTCTCTTCTTGTTGGTGAAGAATGGCAAAGATAATTGTGGTGATCATCACATTTATAGTTGTACATTTCCTTATAGTGATGACCTTCTAGATATCGATGGTTTTGAAGATAGTAACAAATCAATTCATTCCTATCTTTCGGAGAGAAGTGGAGGTACTGTTTTTGTAGAAAAAATAGAATCGGAAGATGAAGAGCTCAGAAGATTAGTAACCCTAGAAGCATAAAACAAAGCTCAGGCAAGGTTAATAGGGAAGCTTACATTTAAGAATAGGGATCTCAAGAAGTTGCTCCAGATTCTTGAGGAGAGGGATCATGCTTTCAAGAATGAAAAACCAGTTGGAGAAGGTGAGGAAGACAAAAGATGAGGCTTCAAATCTCCTTAAATATCAAATCATCAATTACAAGAAACTTCAAGCAAAATTAGAAGAGAGCAGATTGTATTTAAAAAGAGAAAATCAGGGAACTATTGAGAAACCCAAAAAAGAAAATCCCATCAAAATCAGAAGTTGGAGAAGGTGACAAGGAAGGGTTTGAGAAATGTTAAGTGCTTTTGCTGTTAAGAATGTGGACACACCTCAGCAAATTGCAAAAGCAGAAAGACAATACTTTCCCAAGAGAAGAAGCAGTTAAATAAGGAGATTTCTCGAGTTGTCCCATCAGTTTCCAGGTATAAAGTTCATTTTATGGTTACTCTGATAGGTGTAATGATTTTGGGCATAAATATGTTGATTGTAGAAAGAAGATCAATAAATGTTTTGAGCCATTTTTGCCATTTTGTGGGCACATTAGATGTTTTTTCTGTGATAATTTAGGCCATATAGCAAAACACTGTAAACTTCTTATTGCCATCATGGAGTCGAGATGGAAGAAAATAAATATTGGTTCAAACACTTCTAGCATGCATCAAAGCCGCTTGCTGGAGAACCTCAAAAGAATCTCGAAGATGAAAGAACTGTCAGGAGGTAGAAATCGAACTCGAAAAGAAAGCATCAAGAGAATTAATTGAGGTGGAGCATGGACCAAAAAGATCATAAGTTCATTAGAAGCTTCTCCAAGAAATGAGATTTTCTTCCACAATTGGCGTAGTTTTATTCCTGTTTGCTTTTGATTGGTATTAGATAAGGACTTACAAGTTGTGGCTAACCTCATCCTTTCAAACTTTTCCGGCAAGAAATCAATGTTTAGATTTTGTAGAATAACCAGCTCCAACCAAAGAAATAAATTATTAGTCTTTAGAAAAAAGGAGGCAAAATAGTGCACTGAATTTATATAGGAGAAGAATGCATCATCATTAAAATAAAAAAATAAAATGCGCAATCTCTCTGTCCTCCTGTAGTTGTCTATAACTAAATGGAACATACATATGAGCAATTCTCACAAACATTTTTATATCGATAATTTATACTGATATGGTGTGCATGGATAACCATCAATGTTGTAACTCAATAAGCGTTAATAGATGATGTGGGAAAATCTATGTGCATGATGAGGAAATACCATGGGCCAAATCCTTTGAAATGGCCCATAGTAAAATAGTGAATCAATTTAACGGTACACTGAGAAAATACTATTAACAGTTAATGAGAGCATTATTATTCTATTTATGAAGAGAGTGGATTTGGTGAAGAGATGGGCATGGATTTGGTCTCCTCCATTGGTGCGATAGTGTTGATTTGGTCAATTTCTAATTGTGTGAACACATTTAAAAATTGTTGGCGGTGCAAGTGGCCTTGGCATGAATATTAATCTGGACAAAATCAGTGTGGTAAAAAGAGTGCGCTCCAGTGGTGGTGTAGCCTGAGTCATAATGATAGCTAGAGACAGGCAAAATCTTGGAAAAATGGGAAATTGCTATGTTGTAAAGATATCACGACATGATATCACGATAACATGATATCACGACATTGAAGGTATGAAAAAATGAATTTACGGGGAAGCAGAGGAGAGGAGAGGAGTGGGTGGAGTTTACACTCACAAATCTGTTACGGCAAAGTCAATTTCAGTAACATAGAATTTAATTAAAACAAAAATTTTATGGATAGAAAAATAGAGTAAAACAAAAAGGGGTTGCGGTAAATTTATTTGTGTAAGATTAATATGATAACGCAATAAGTCACACTTTATATTATATGTCAAAAGTTAAGGAAATACATTCCCGTGATAAATAAATGACGCAAGAGCTCCAAGTGAAAAATACAACAAACTTGTTCTGAGGTTGCGGAGTAAACTTCCTTAAAACTGGTTTTCACAGGCCGACCAATATTTTCAACAAGATTTTCTCCACACATACTATTGGTCTCTAACTTGCTCAACATACAAAATGAATTTTACATTCATATTTATCTCAACATACAAATTTGATATTAATACATGAACCATAAAATAATTAATACCCAACCTGAATGATTTTACATAATAATTAATTTTCTGAATTGGCAAGTGTTGTGGAGTGTAGACAACAGTGCAGAAGTAAATGCTTGCACATACTTATTTTCTAAACTTCACTATAACTTCAGTCTTTGCGCCTGCAAATAAAATCGCAACTATAAACTTATAAAGTGGTTCACTCAGCCAGCATGGTGTTTGTCACTGTGTTTAAGGCGATGGTTAGGATTATTAGTTCGAGCATTGAACACAGAGTGGTAGGCTTCATGAGTTGTTGCATCTCTTCTCAGGATGAGAAGTACCTGCGTTGACTCTCGATTGCCTTTCAGATTTTCTTACTCTTGGCATTTCAGTAACGCTGCGGTAGTTTTGACAAAGTTTCGTCGACTCCAACAAGGGATACAAGCTAAAGGACAAATGTCGGTTATGGATGTGTCCTGGATCCGTGACCTCAAGACTGGAATATAGGTTGGTGTTGTTGCAGGTCATAAGCATAGTGATGGTTTTGGCGGGAAGCGAGTTGTGGCCGAATCAGGGTTTCTATTTGAAGGTCTCTGATTCATCCCATGATACTTGTGTGTCTCTCTCGAAAGAGCACCATGATCTCATACTCAACGATAAGCATCAGCTCGGCCAATTTATCCACGTCAAAAAATTGGAAGCGGCCTGCCAATTCCCATTCTGTGCAGGGTGAGGCTTCTACCTAGCAGGCACCGCCGGGTCAGTATTCCTGAAGATCTTGTTGCCACGCTTTCCACGGGATTTCTGAAACGCCAACCAACTAATTCCAGACTCGAACCCTCAACCAACCAAACTGGCTCTCCGGTGGCCTCCAAGTTCAATCATAGGTCTGAAGAAGAAAATAATGCACCTACAAAGGCCATCCCCAGATCGAATCCCTTGGATCCCCTTGAGACCAAGCTTGCAGATAGACTCAAACAGAGTTCCATAGAAAGATTTCGTCCTACCAAGAATGCGGACGCAAACTGGATTAATGGCGCGAAAGAAAAATAAATAAAGAGAAAGGAAAAGGAATGGCCCAATAAGAAACAACGATAGCGATGGAGTAGAAAGAGATCGAAAGGAATGCATTGACAGTCAAGGAATGTTTCTACAGGGCGTTGAAAAAGTCGTGTGCCGACAGAATGGAGATCAAGAGTGCTAAGGTCATTGAAAGGCAAGTGAAGGGAAGATGCAGTATGTTGATATTTTGATGCTTTTGCAGGTATTGTGACAGTTTCTTGTGGGCTTTTCCATCCAGATATTCTAGAAGCCATCAGAACTCAAAATGAATTACTACAACATGCTACAACAATATACCATTGTCACAAATTTTGATCTATCTTGCACTCTCTTGGATTCATCAGCAGTGTGATAGGTCAATACTATCACATGACTTATATATTCTTTTTGATTTAACAAAACATATGATTCATGCAAAGAAAATGAGAAATATCAAACTTGAAATTTTCTCACTCCGTAAAGTTCTTGTTGCGCACCTTAACTCAGATTTAAAATTATTTCAGCTTAGCCAAGTTATGAGTTTAGTAGAGGAGGATTATTATGCCAGAATGCTGCTAGAGAATAAAATTTCTCCCACGACACTATTCTTTCTCTGGGATTATTGGAAGCATAAATTGTTATCGTCAGTAAATGGTCTTTCAAGGTATATAAATGGACAGGAAATAGAGCAAGATATGTATGCTCTTGAATTCTTTGGTGTCAGAAAAAACAAATATGATCGATTTTGTAATGCATTTAACAGTGAAGTTTTCTGGCTTAAGGGTATTGATGTTGGATTTATTTTAAGACGAGGAAATACCATGCAAATCAATATTCAGGATTTCTTTTTTCATGTCTGCAAAGCAGTTCTTGATAATCGACTTCTATTCTGTAGGAAATGATGTTATTGAAAAGCTGAAAAATTTGTATTCTTTTACTTTATGCATGAAACAAAACTGTATTCTTCCCATCCAAGGAGCCATGTTAGTTAAAATGTATTTTCACTCTTCAAGACATTACAAATGACATTTTGTCCAATATGCAAAGGTCCATGACTCTTGGCCAGATTGGAAGATTTCAACTAGTACTTCCCTTCTTACCAAAGGATTTGAGTATAGAGCATGGAAATAAAATTATCAACTAGTGCCTCAAATACAAGAAATATTGGAGTGATCAACTACTTTGGCTAGACATGGACACATTTCCAGAAATTGGTTTCCTGGAAAGAAAGAGTGCATCTAGTTGTTTCTTCCTCTGTCAATTTTTGTTTCCAGGTTCTGTTTTATTACTTGGTTTGATCATTGGTGTGCACTGCCCTGTGTGAGAATTTGCATAATTCAGAGATCAATTGGCAGAGAGTGTAGTTATAAAATAAGTTACTGATCAAGAAAGAAGGTTAATTTAACCAAGAAAGGGAATGCAACTGAACATAACCATACAAATAAAAACTCAGGATTTACGTGGTAAAACCCTGACAGGGTGTCAAGGAAACATCCATGGGGCAAGGGATTGGAATTTCTATTCAATCAATGAAATGATTCTCTTTATAATAGTTTGGGCATTCATCAGTTTTATATGAGCCTCCTCACTTACATAACTGTTAATTCGGTATGAAACTAACTTGTCAATAACTAATACAATTTTACCCAAATTTACATTAATTAGTTGTCAATTACCAACAAACGCCACCTTGACAACAATTTTCCTAATCCCTTGCCCATGCCCATTCATCATCTCTTCTGCAAGCCAAGAGAAGCTAAACACCATCACAGCGTCTCTACTATAACTGGCTTTGTGAATATGTCTGCACAATTCTCCTGTGTATGGACCTTTTGAAGTGCTACTTTTATGCCATCGATCACATGTCACAGAAAATGATACCTTACATCAATGTGCTTGGTTCTGCTATGATAAGAAGGATTTGTAGCCAAGTGAATAACGCTCTAACTATCACAAAGTACATTCACTTTCTCTTGCGTCCTTCCAATCTCATCAAGTAGACCCTTTAACCAAATTGCTTCTTTACTAGCATCTAAAACAGCTATATATTCTGCTTCGATAGTGGACAATGCAACTGTTTCTTGAAGCTTTGACATCCAACTAATTGCTCCACCTGCAAGAGAAAAGATATAACCTGTAGTAGATCTTCTTTTGTCCAAATCACCTGCATAATCAGCATCTACATATCAGCAGATTTCTCCTTCACTACCATTAAAGATGATGCAATGGTCACTTATGCCTCTTAGATATCGAAGCACCCATTTCACTGCTTGCCAATGTTCTTCACCTAGATTTGCCATGAACTTGCTGACAACTCCAACTACGTGTGAAATGTCAGGTCTTGTAGATACCATCGCATACATTAAGTTTCCTACAACATTTGCATATGGTACATGAGACATATATTGCTTTTCTTCATCAGTTTTAGGACTCAAAACTGAAGAAATATTAAAATGGGAAGCTAATGGAACATTAACAGGTTTCACATGGTTCATACAGAACTTTTCAAGTACTTTCTCCACATAATTCTGCTGTGATAACCAAAGCTTACCATTTTTCATGTCTCTGTGTATCTCCATGCCCAAGATATGTTTTGCTGCTCCAAGATCCCTCATATCAAAAGTCCTAGAGAGTTGAGCCTTTAACTTGTTGATCTCTTCCATGTTTTCGCTTGCAATAAGCATATCATCAACATACAAAGCTAAGATAATGAATATTCCATTGAAACTCTTGAAGTATACACAATGATCATACTCACTTCTAATAAAGTTCTAGCTCACCATGAAGGAGTCAAACTTCTTGTACCATTGTTGGGAGACAGCCTCAGACCATACAGTGATTTCCTGAGCTTGCAAACTAATCTTCTGCGTCGACCTTGTACAAAACCTTCTGGTTGTTCCATATATAACTCTTCATTCAAATCACCATGTAGAAAATTTGTTTTAACATCCAATTATTCTAACTCAAGGTTAAGTAATGCAGTTAGTGTCAACACAGTACGAATAGAAACAAGTTTTACAACTGGTGAAAAAAATCTCATGAAAGTCGATACCTTCAACTTGAGAATACCCTTTTGCTACCAGTATCGCCTTATACCTTTCGATACTTCCATCAACTTTCCTTTTCAGTTTGAAGACCCATTTGCATCCAACAACACTTCTCCCTTCAGGAAGTTCTACAAGACCTCAGGTATTGTTCTTGGCTAAGGAATCCATTTCTTCTTCCATAGCCGTTTTCCATTTTTCGCTATCCATATCATCTATTGCTTCCTGATAACAAGAAGGTTCCCTATCTTCAATAATCAAATCAAAAGATGAAGTAGAAACTTCATACCTTTTGGGAGTTTTTTTTCCCTTGTAGATCTTCTTAGAGTGACTGGTTGCTGAACTGGTTCAGAAACTTTAACAGCTTTTGGTTGCTGAACTGGTTCAGAAACTTCAATAGCTTCCTTTGTATCTTCAACACCTCTTTTCTCCAAAAGTCTCTTCTTCCTTTTGACTGTCATCGAAAGGTTTAGCCTCCAACTGAATTTGTTGATTTGGCGATACTTGTTTCTGTTCAATTCTTTCAACATTTGATTTTGAAAAAGAAGATTCATCAAATGTTACATCTCTACTAATGACTATTTTCCGTGACAAAGAATCCCACAACCTATACCCTTTCACCGCATCGTCATACCCAACAAAGACAAAACATTTCGATTTTGGATCTAATTTCGAACGTTGATTTTTAGGAATAAGAGCATAAGCATCACAACCAAATATTCTTAAATGTGAATAATCATAAGACTGACCTGACCAAACTTCTTCAAGAATTTTACAATTAATTGGTACTGAAGGTGATCTGTTAACTAAGTAACAAGCAATGGGTACTGCTTCTACCCACAACTCCTTTTGCAGCTTAGCATTGTTGATCATGCTTCTAGCTCTTTCCATAAGAGTCTAATTCATACGTTCAGCAACACCATTTTGCTGAGGAGTCTAAACAATAGTTTTGTGTCTAACAATTCCTTCAACCTTACAGTATTGTTCAAACTCTCTTGAAGTAAATTCACCACCATTGTCAGTTCTCAAACATTTAATTAATTTGCCTGTGCTTTTCTCTACCATTACTTTAAATTGTTTAAATATATTGAATACATCAGCTTTCTTTTTCAACATAAAGACCCAAACTTTATGGGAGAAATCATCAATAAACGTTAAAAAATATAGAGCACCTCCATATGATACAATAGGAGATAGTCCCCACAGATCAGAATGAATATAGTCTAAAATATCTTTACTATTATGATTTCCAATTTTAAATCTTTGTTTACAATATTTTCCATACACACAATGTTTACAGAAATCCAACTTCAAAGAATTCAGATCAGGAAGTGATTTATGTTTCATCAGTATCTGAAGACCTTTCTCGCTCATGTGACCCAATCGTTGATGCCATGGGCAAGTACCTTCTTCTTCTTTTTCTGACACAATCACTGCTTCACTGACCTAAGTACTTCCTTTAAGTCTGTAAAGATTTCTGACCTTTTCTGCTTTCATAACAACTAGGGCACCTTTAAAGACTTTTAGCACTCCATTCTAACCTGTAAACTTATAACCATCTGAATCCAACACTCCCAAATAAATCAAATTTTTCTTCAAATCAGGTACATGTCTAACACCAGTTAATGTTCTAATTATATTATCATACATTTTAATCCTGATATTTCCCATCCCAATAGTTTGACATGATACACTATTACCCATAAACATAGAACTACCATTTACATTTTCATATGAAGTAAACCAATTTCTTTGTGGACACAGGTGATGAGAAGCACCAGAGTCTAACAAAGAGTTTTCAAAACCCTGAGAGACATTACATATAGGTGACGTTTCATCTATCATATATAATTCTTCAGCAAATAAAACTTCGTATATCATACCTGATTCAACCTGATTTGCTTCCTTCTTTGGGTTATCAGACTCTTTTCGTTTCCAATAGTCTTTCTTCAGGTGTCCAATTTTAATGCAGTGCCAAGATTTTTCCTTACACTTCTTTCCCTTTAATTTAGATCTGGAAGACCCCCTTGTTTTTTCTCCTCTTTCCTTTGACCATCCTCTAGCTATCATGGCTTCTGATGCAGTTATTTCAGTACTGGATTTCCTTCATACTTCTTTAGACAAGAGAGCTCCCACAACTGATTCAAATTTCAAAGAATCAATGGTGCTCAAACTAACTGAATTTATGAAGTGGTCCCATGACTCGGGCAAAGAACACAACAAGGTTATAGCTTTGTCTTCTTCCTGAATTTTAACTTCCATATCTGATAATTGGCATATAAGCGTATTAAAACCATTTAAATGCTCTGCAACTTTTGAACCCTCCTTCATTCGAAGACTGTACAATTGTCTTTTCAAATAAATTCTATTCGTTAATGACTTTGTCATATATAGTTTTTCTAGTTTTTCCCATAAGCCTGAAGTTGTACTTTCCTCAACAATGTTGAAGAGAACTTCATCTGCTAGGCATAAACTGATGGTACTGAGAGCTCGGGCATCCAAGTCCTTCTAGTCCGAATCAGTCATGCTTGCAGGTTTCTTATTTGCCCCATCCAAAGCTTTGTGCAACCCTTGTTGCACCAACAAATCCCTAACTTTTAGTTTCCGTAGAGAGAAGTTGCTCTTGCCGGTGAATTTCTCCACCTCGAACTTTGCATTCGACATCTTGGCTATTTCTTTCTAATTTCTTCTAAACTGTACTTCTAGGGTTGAATTTCTCCACAACCTACTATCAACTAGGGTTTCTTTAAAAAAAACTAATTTTGTTGCCCCTTTTTAAACCCTGATTTATGTCTTCAACTATGGTTTTTTTTTTTTAAACTTAATTACTTCATAAAACAATTCTCAACTTCACAAGCGTCTTAGCAACAAATTCTTAAAAAAAATACCCAGAATTATTTCTATTGATCGAAAGCATTTTTTTTTGTTCTCCCGACGGTTTTGGACAGAAGCCAGCAAACACACGCAGCTACGGTCATTGCTCTGGTTCTAGACAGGGTTAGTGGTCCACGCTAGTTCACACGCAGATACCTTCTGGACAAGGACAAGCCAGCAAACACGATTCACATGCAGATACCTTCTGGACAGGGATAACAATGGGCACATAGTGGTCCACGCTGGTTCACACAGGCACATAGTGTTGCCTTCCTACTCCCCCTACTCTCCTCGACACAAACCAGCAAGCACCAGGTTTGGCGGCAGGAACCTTCTTAACAGCTCTAGTAGTGGTGGACAGGGCCAGCAACGGCCACAAACACTTTCTCCACGACCTGCCTCCACCTAGCTTCACGCATATGTAGAGAGCTCTGGTCCACGCAGCTCTGGTCTTGGTGGCAAGCTCTTCCAACTACGATGCAGTAATGCCCTCCTTGACAGCCTTCAAAAAAATAATCTGGAATCGCTTTATGCAGCCTTTTTTCTTTCACACGCATTTGCCTCCAAAACTCAACTCAACTGGCTCCGATACGAATTGTCGTTATAAAATAAGTTACTGATCAAGAAAGAAGGTTAATCTAACCAAGAAAGGGAATGCAACTGAACATAGCCATACAAGTAAAAACTCAGGATTTACGTGGTAAAACCCTGACAGGGTGTCAAGGAAACATCCATGGGGCAAGGGATTGGAATTTCTATTCAATCAATGAAATGATTCTCCTTACATAGTTCGGGCATTAATCAGTTTTATATGAGCCTCCTCTGTTACATAACTGTTGATTCGATATGAAACTAACTTGTCAATAACTAATACAATTTTACCCAAATTTACATTAATTAGTTGTTAATTACCGACAGAGAGCAATGGACCGAGCAGAAGAAACTGATTATTCTCCCATAGCAGAACAAAAGTGATGAGTCTAGTGTGCATTGGTAAATACAAATCATGTTTGGAGAGTATGGAGTGAGAGCAATTTCAAGAGATAAGATGATTATTTCTTGAAGTTGGTTGGTGTGAGTTTTTCTATGCAGGGATTGTGGATTGAGATAGAGTGCACATGAAAGAAAAAAGGGTTGAGTGTTGTTGTATCTAGTTGTTTTCTATGATAAATCAAGAGGATGGAAATGTTATGATGTGCGCTAATGTTTGTTGCAACAGAAATAAAATTTGTAATTGACATAGGCTCACATCTTTATCTTCTTGGCTTCCAAGTTGTATTTTCCATATGATATGCTATGTAAAAGCTATGTGTCAATCTTGTGAGGTGATATGAGATGTATGGTGGTTTGAAATTTGTGGTTAAACCTTTTTATGAAGTCTTATTGTCATTCTAATAAAGCTCTGTAATGTGTCCATAAATTCATGAGTTTTCATTGTAAATATTTTGATCTTGGTCATAAAGTAATGAGCCATGATTGGCATGAGTCGTAAAGAGAGACTTGGTGCCTAGTTGGCACTCATGAAAGTCATTGAGTCTATGATGTTAGCAGTTTGGGATAGGAAGAGTTATGTGTCAATCATGTGCACTGAATAACCTTGTACTTCATTGGTCAAGTCTTTTAGTCCAGAGTCAATCTATTGGTCCATGAGGTAGAAGCTTTCAGAAAGAAGGTGCTCTTTGCAGATGTTTCAGCAGGAGCATGTATGATATAGTCTTGATGAATATGTTGTTGATGATGATGCCTATCTCATGTTTGTTGCTACTTTTGATGATCACATGTATGATTGTTAGTGCTCTGGCCAACATTTTTCATTGCAAGATCATGACAATGATGATGCTCATGGGGAGCATGTCCAATGTTTTGTTGTTGATTACATATGGTTGATTTTGTTGTTGATCATGATATATTATTGCCTCTGATTATGATATATTGATGTTGATGCTTGTCATATGTTGTTGTTGCTCGATGTTATGATGCTTAGGGGGATCATGTCTTGCATGTGCTTGTTGACAAGATGGATACTATGTTGTTGCATGAGGAGAGATGTTTGATGATTGTTGTTGTTGGTGCTTATCATGTGTTGCTCATGTTATATTATTGTCGCTGCTTATGCTATTGTTGATTTGAGTAATGATGCTCCTATTGATACTTAGTTTTTTGGTGATGCTCATATTGTACTAATGTTACTGATGGATATGCTTTGCTTCTATTGATGTTGATGCAGATCACATGCTTGCTACTATTATTGATGGTTATGGTATGTTTCTACCTAGGAGGTGTTGTTGTTGTGTCCAACACTATGTCATTGATGATGGATGTAGCTTGGTGCTACCTTATGATGGTGACCATATTTGTTTTGTTGCTCTTAAGTTCAAAGAGTGTCTTGTTTCCTCAAGAAAGAGTTATTTATTGTTATTTCTACTTCTTGTCATGCATCCATAAAGGAGTGAGAGAGTTGTATTATGGACATATCTTGCTTATGTCTAGAGGGAGTTATTATATTTTCAGAAGAGTACTTGATGATATTTTTAGCCTTTTTCCATTAATGTCAAAGGGGGAGTGCTCAAGGAGATGAGTTGTTTAGAGGATAGTATCAGTTGAATTGTTCAACAGGGGTTACCATCAATGCTCAAGGGGGAGGTTGTTGGCATTGATGATGCAATTGTGGGTACATTTGATGAATGTAGTGTTGTTGGTTGGCATTGATGTCAACCTACTTCCTTCTCGATGTGTGGATGATGATTGAGTTGTAGGGTGTTTACCTTAGTTTTGGTATCACCATGGTATTGGTATTACCATGATATAGGTATCCTTAGTATCGGCTCAACCATGGTATATGCCTATGGTATTGGCTTGTAGATTACCATGGTAAAGGGGTCCATGGTATTAGCATAACCATGGTATTGACCCGTGGTATCTCCCCATAGTTTACTTTGGTACAAAGTTCCATGGTATTAGGATAACCATGGTATTTGCCCAAGGTATTGATTGGACATTATTGATGATATTTTGACATATATTCTTGTGAGTATTTTTGAGTGTCAGGGTGGATTGATTTGAGTTGATTGATTGATTGTGTGATTGTATGGGTGGAGTGAGTGTGTGCTACAGTTTTTTGTTCAACATATTACACATCTGTAGTTGTGTTTGAGTAGAGGTAGCATATCAACTTATTATTTTAAGATTCATATTATATTTGCTATTGGGTTGCTCATGTTGAGTAGGTTTGAGATCCCAGTTTGAAAATGCATGAAACATCGTTCAGATGGACGTGTTGAAGGTGTAAGGCTTCATTATAGACAGTTTGTAGATAAGGTGGGTACGTTCTAACAGACAGATCAAAAAAGGGAAGAAGATTTCTCCAGAGTCTAGTGATGTTGAGCGAGGCTCATTGTTTGTGGTGGCTTCTAGTGAATGGTTTTTCGTAGAGTCATGAGAGAAGAGTCTTTCCAATTGATGTTTCTAGCAGATTGTCTTATTAGTCAAGTATTCCAGCTACTAAGTGGTAACTCCTCTATGTAAAACTTTGTTCATCATAATAGAATATTTGAGCAGCAACAACAACAGGTGGTTTTTTTCCCTGGAGAGGGTTTTCCACCAGAAAAATTTGTGTTCTCTTATGTGCATGATTGATATTGTTCATGGTGCTTTCATATGTTGGTGTTTTTTATGTTAATCGATGGGTTATTGATTCTTAGCTATTTCGATAAAAATAATTAAAATTTTAATAAATTCTCACACTACTAATTCACCCCTCCCCCCCTCAGTAGTGAGCTCAATTCCAACAATTTGTGCAATCTTATCATAGAAGTAGACTATTGGTTAGTCTTGAGGAAACATTTCAACATTATAACTTCTCTCCTCCTTTGTGGTATATTGAGAGATTGCTTTTATACTATTTTTCAAGGAGCGATCACATCCAATGTAAACACTTTCTTGGTCGTGTCTCTTCCTTTGATTCTTATCCACTTTGAGTGATCAAATCTGACTTGATCAAACCTTATCCATGAAAAACGGTGACTTGATGCTCCAACTTAGAAAAACTGGGGTATTTTTAACATGTTAATGCTTGAGGCCAGTGGACACAGGGTGGTATTAGCCTAGTGTTTCTTGGCCATAATTACAGGGGAGCAATGAAGCCTTCAATTCCTACTTTCTAGAGCAATACAAAAACCAGTTTTTAACACTTTGATTGGGCAGGATTTTCTCCCTTCAATTGGACCCTAGGGGGTGGATTTTTGAGCTATAGTAATGCTCTTATACATTTAAAAATTCTAGAGGTAGGTACTTTTTCATTTCATGCATTAGATTAGGAATTTCACTGGTCAAATACTTTATTTCTTCTTTATGGATTTATTTAAATGAAAACCACCTACAAATGGTGCATGAAAATCACAAGTTTCAAAAAAAACATATATACATTGCAAGTAGAACACATGTCAACAAGTTTCACAACTAATATTTTGCATATAAATTTTTACTTGGCTAGTGTACTTTCCAAGATCATACGTTGTAATAGTTGTCCAGAAGAGATAGAGATAAAACATCCCACAAGAAAAAATAAATCATTATAAAAATTAAAGGTAGAAAATATTGTGATAAAAATTAAACAAAAAAATACTAAAAATATTTACACCAATATAAAAATATAGCAAAATAATTACCTTAAAAAAAGGTTTGCCAGTCATGATTTTTTATCCCAGTAAATTCACCTTTCTTTGTTAATATATTACTTATGCTTGAAGAAAATCATATGGAAATTAAATTTTTTCATTTACATCATTACTTTTCTTTTGTCTAAATTACCATGGAAGACTATAATTGTGTCTATTTCTATTTGTCAATGAATGACATATTTCATTGCATTATTGGCTTCGTGAATGTCGCTACAAATTTCAACAATTTTTTTCTTGACATTCCTTCCAAATAATATTCTCCATGACATTACTATACATTCTTCTCGATATGCATTGTATGATTCAAATAAGAGAGCTATTTGTAGGTGTTTTGTTAGGTCCCTATAATACTAGTGTATTGTTATTTTTAGTGTAACCCCTTACTGTTATGTTTATACCCATATAGCCCCCACATTGTTATTGTTGTGCCCCATTGAAGCCGACTATTATTCTTGTTTTTTCCTTACATTATTATTGTTATGTAGGCTCTGATTATATTGTGACCCTTTAAACTCCTATATATACCAAGGAAGTCTATTCATTTGTATAATCCAAGAATTGTTCATTTATGTAATGTAAAGGAGGTCCCCCACTAGATGAGGCAAATTTTAAAGTCGTTGATCTATATTTCCTTTTTTTTTACGATTTGGTTGCATGAATTTTGGTATCAGAGGTTTGGATTCTAGTGTTTCACTGCTTCAAACAGGTCATATTGGAATTTCGGCTACAAATTTTTCTCTACGAGGCTTCAGAAGTTGAAATTTATACCACATGGAGCTGAAATCTTGGCGAACATTTTGTAGAAATTTTAGATATTGGTTCACTAAATTTTTTGAGATATGGTATGAAGAATTTAGGGTTTTTGCAGGCTCCAGAATTTAGTCTCAAATAAGTGACCTAGGGAAAATCATCATAACTTTCTCTATGAGCATCAGATTTTATTTTTATAAAAATTAACTGAAATTGCATGAAATTTAGTCTTCCTTGTATAATTTTCAAGGTCATAGGTCTAAACAGTGATACATGAAATTCTATACAAGTTTGCTCTACTGAACCAATCCATAATCAGGTCATTATGGGAGATTGGGCATAAATTTATCTTAAAGAATCCAATCTTAGTATGATTTGTGGCATTAGAAAGAAAACTTAGAGGGATACCATAGGACGAAATTTCAAAACTTGGAGAGATGAAATTGTAGAGATACAATAGTTTCAATATCGAGCTCCTAAAAAGCAAGAATAAAGATGTGTATTTTTTTTAAATTTTGCATAACTTTTGTTTGAAAAATTAGTTTGAGATGACTCAAAGGGAATAGTAATGCATAGATATATATTTTTTTTTATTCCAAAATCGCTTGAAATAAAAAAATAGACAAACCTAGTAAGAAACCATAAAGTTCTACTATGACACATGAAGAAGAGAAAGAAACACAACATGATATATCAAAATTACGAGACTGGGTGCAATTTTTTTTTTCTCTCGCAAAGAGTAACCAAAAATAAAATGGACATGAAGATGAAAGGTTTGAAGGATGGTTTAAAAGAAAACATGAGATTTTTTAAAGTATACATGGATATAATGAATTTCAAGTTAGAAGGGTTGACAAAGTTGCGAAAAGAAAGGCCTCCCAGAGGTAACAAGGTAATCCATGAAAATCATTATGAGGATAAAATGAATATGGATTATCATTTTAGATACTCTAACGTTAGGTTTAAGACCACCACATTCCAAAAATTGGTATGAGGAAGTTTGATGGCAAGGATATGGTAACATGGATACTATAGATAGAGTAACTCTTTGATCTACATGGCGTGTCACACATACAAAAAGTACACATTGCATATTTATTGTTAGTATATTCTAACACATAGGAAATAGTTAAGTATAACTTGGTCTACTGTAGAGTTAGGTAAAGTGTGCTTTTTTGCTATGTACTTTTGTAACTTACAATCCGAAGGTCACAGTATGTTCTAGACATGAAGTGATCTGACGGTTCATTCTCTTCTCGGTATTATCAACACTTGATCCATGGCTTAACACTCGATTGGTCGATGATCTCTATTTAAAAATCATGGAGGGTAATTTGTAAGGTGACCATTCATGAGAGAAGCTTATGTATATTTTCTTTCTTTTACATTAATAAATTTCCTGAAGTGGCTGCGTTGGTTCAAGCGGTGGATTGTTTCCTTCTTTGAGGGCTTTAACCATGTCAAGAATATTGGTGTATTGATCTGTGATCTGTTTGTGAGCGGTGTCCTTTGGTGTTCTATTTGAGGAACTTACCCTGTAATTTTCTACATGGTATCAGAGCCATTTGAGAGTCGCATCCATTGGTGATCCAAATCCGAAGCTGGTACAACTGCATCCAACTATCATTTCCTAAATCTATTGTTTCTGACTTCTTTTGGGTCGAGAGGACTTCTCTATTGTGTTAGAAGCATCTGTTCCAGCGAGGAACCCATTTCATTTTACGTGAAGAAGTTTCTGGTAGCCCTAGCTACGTCATTTTTAAGATCTGGAGGTATATAATCTTTATTTGCAGTTTTAGTTATTCATCTCTCTATTTATTTCGGTTTATTTAGCTCTCTGTTTTTTATTACCGGATCTATACCTTTTATTTCTATGTATGCTCTTTGCCCCATGACTCTGTGTGATCTGGGTAATTTAGAAACAAAAAGGAAGGATTTTTCTCATGTGTATGCTTTTTTCCTTCGCGCCTTAGTGTGATCTCGGAAAATCAGAAACGTTGAGTTAAATATTTATTTTCTGGTGAAAGATAACTTCAAGCAATAAGGTTTGGGTTTTTTTGCATGTCTGTGTTAGGTTGTGTGTTTTTTTTTTTGTAGGCAAAAAGGGTTTTTTCAAGTAAGAACGCAATCAAAAGCTTCAGGGACTTAAAAAAAAAACCATTCTTTTCCGAAAATTACTATCCTTTTAAACTAGCTCACTTAGTCCAAAATTACTTTATGAGAATAGAGGTCTTGGGTTCAAGTCTTTTTTCTTGTTGAGTTATTTTTTCAAAAAGTACATGTACTTATGTTTTAAAGTTACTTTATGTAAAAGTGTTCTCACCCATTATAAAAAGTGAGTCACTTATAATTCTAAAGTCTCTTTATCTTTTATTTAAGTTACAATTTAGTGGGTAGTTCATAAAGTACCATTGTAAAAGTGACTTTCACTTATTTATAAAAGTGGATCACATAATTAATTTTTTTTTAAAGTGAGCTAATTATATTAAGTTTGGAAAGAGTGAGGATTTTTTTTTAAATATAATATTATCATTCACTTCCGCACATTCACATACTTCATCGACATCTTCAACAACTTTTCTTTTAAAAGCCATAACTTCTTCATCCGGAAGCCATTTTCAGAGCCATTTTTTTCGAATCAGCCTAATTTTTCGAGATATTTCTATTGGAACACTTAGTTTCAACATCTACAGTTTCAGCTTCTATTAAAATGGAAAGTCCATGCCAAATTATTCTTGACAGGTCTAACTAATTCCAATGGGTGTTCTACATGGAGGATGTACTTAGAATTAAAGGTCTTTATAGAATAGCCTCATGCCAAAAGTATAAACCTAAAGATGAAGATAAGGCAGTAAAATGGGAAAATAAGCCAGATCAATCATGTGGGTTAATAGGGATGTCTATTTCTCCAGACCTTAGATTCCATATCGCAAAACTTGATACCCCTGATGAAGGAATGAAACAACTCAATAAAGTTTTTGGAATTAAAAATGAAATTAGAGCCCATAAACTCGAAAATGAGTTTCTTACATTGGACCCCAATAATTTTTCTTCCATTGAAGATTTTTTGTCCAAGTTCAAGACCCTTTGACTTCTCTTGGAAGGTGTTAAGGTTAAGAAAAAAGATAGTAGCCTTATTTATTCCATTCTTACTAAGTTAGGACCAACCTACTATGTGTTTGTTTCCACTTTCCATTCTATTCGAGAAGCCTTTATTTCTTAAGGACAAGCCTACAAGTCCCCCTCTTTTGATGCATTTTGTGATTCTTTAATAAGAGAACAAGAAAAACTCTTACATCTTGGTTTTCTTAATCATGGAAACTTTTCTAAGAAAGCCTTAGCCATCCAACAACAACCAAGTTCAAAGAATCCTAAGAAGCAGCATCCTAAAAATAATGTTCCTAAGCCAACCAATGGTCCTAAGCACTTTCAGTCTCAAAATGATAAATCAATTCAACAAAATGATAAGGCAAATAAAAACAAAGGGAATAATATTGATAGACATTGCAACTTTTGTAATCGAGATGGCCACTTAGAATCCAAATGATTTAAGAAGATGGAAGCCTCGGAAGCAGCAATCAAGAAGCATAACATCCATTCGGAGCACTCTTCAACTTCATCTTCAAGAATATAAATTTTTGCATGTGGTTGTCAAGCATCTCGGTCTATTTATGCACTAAATGTATCTTCTTCTTCTCATTCTCATGAGTGGCTCATTAATTCTAGAGCTTCTTATCACATGGCCAAAAACAAAGCCATGTTTTCTTCTTTAAATGGTTGTAACACCAAAAATATATATGTTGGTGATGATAAATCTCTTATTGTTGTAGGGACTGGAACTATTCATCTAAACAATGGTCAATTTAATGATGTATTATGTGTTCCAACCTTATCCTGCAACCTTCTATCCATATATCAAATAACTCATTTAGGTGAAGGTAAAATCATTGAATTTTCACCTCATGATGTTGTAATTAAGGACCTAAGAGATTCTAGACAAATTTTAGCTACTAGCATTACTGATGATTCTACAAGGTTGCATAAGTTTAACAACTTTGGGTCATCAACTCTTCCTCGATATTTGTTGCTCATAATGATGAAGTAAGCAAGCTTTGGCATGAACGATTTGGTCACTTAAACTATCGCTCCCTTCAAAATCTATGTAAAGGAAATATGGTGACAAGTCTTCCTATGGTATCTTGCAGAGATGGTGTTTGTTCCGGATGTGTACTCATAAAACATCATCAGGATAGTTTTGAAAAATGTGCCTCTTGGCACGCCTCAGCCCCTTTACAGCTTGTGCATAGTGATCTATGTGGTCCACTTCCAGTTGTTTCATTCTCTGGCTACAAGTATTTCTTTACTTTCATTGATGATTTCTCTAGACGCACTTGGGTATACTTATTAAAACTTAAGAGTGAAATATATAACATGTTCTTAGCCTTTGAGGCCTTTGTTGTAAAACAATCTGGACACCAAATTCTTAAGCTAAGATTTGATAATGGCAGAGAATATGTTAACAAAAAATTCATCAACTTGTGCATTGTGCATGGAATTCGAATGCAACATATTGTTCCATATACTCCACAAAAAAATGGTGTAGCTGAAGGGTAGAATAACACCTTAAAGAAAATGACTAATTGCATGCTTCAATCTAAAGGAGTTAGTCTTGATTTTTGGGCAGAAGCAATTAACTGTGCAAATTACATAGTAAATCACACTCCTACTAAGGTTTTAAAGAACATCACTCTAGAAGAAGCATGGAGCCCGATTAGACCAAATGTAAGTCACTTTCGTGTTTTTGGAAGTGAAGCATGGGCCCATATTCCTGATGAGAAACATAAAGCCTTAGAACCTAAGAGTGAAAAATGTATTTCTGTTGGATATTCTGAAGATGTCAAAGGATATAGAATTCTTTCACCTAAATCCAAAAATGTTATCATTAGAAGAGATGTAAAGTTTGCTAAAAATATATTGGCCTATGAGTCTAGTTCGATGGATGTGCCACTTCTCTCTTTCCCTTCTACTTCTGAAAATATTTCTTCTTCAGACGATGATAGCGAGGATGACAATCCTCCCCCACCATCTTAGGATCCTCCTTCAACTCCTCAGCTTTCAAAATGGGTCCATGCTACTCGGGATGCAGCAGGTGCTCTTGCAGGTGATCCTATGGATTAGTGACGTACACATTCTCAGTTCGATAGAACCTCTTATTTACTGGCTCAAGCGTTAGGGAATTATGATCTTGACACCTTTGCAGAAGATTCAGGCCATCCAGATTGGGACGCAACTATGAATGAAGAATATCGTTCATTATTGGAAAATGATACATGGGATATTATTCCTCTTCCAAAGGGAAGAAAACTTGTTAGATGCAAATGGGTTTATAGAACCAAGTTTGGACAAGATGGAAAAGTTGATAAACATAAATCTCATCTTGTTTCTAAGGATTTTTCACAAGTTGAAGGCATTGACGATACTGAAACCTTCTCCTTTGTTGCCAAAATGAACTCTATCTGCCTTGTTCTTTCCCTTACTGCCTCTGTCAAATGGGAAGTGCTGAGAATAAATTATTTTATATATATTTTGAAGAGGAGGAAGAAAAGGAACAAGAAACATCAAAAGAAGAGGATCTACACTAGGAGACAACCTGAGAGAAAAAAGAAAAGAATCCAACCATATTTTGAATGCATTGGTAGAAATTACCACTCCTCAAACTCTCAAGATGGAAGAATATATTAAGACAAAAAAAGTTAATAATGTTGATTGATTCTAGTAGTACCCATGCTCTTATTCATTATTAGATAGCCAAGGAATTGAATTTCTTTCTATATCTAGCACTATAGTGTCAAGTGATGGTTGCAAATAGAAGAACAATAAATTTCTCAGGGAAGTGTCATAATATAAATGTAACCATGGGGGAATATGTATTTAATATTCCAATTATTTTCATTCCAATGGATGGTGTTGATGTTGTATTATGAGTCCAATGGTTACACTTATTGGGGATGATAGCTTTTAATTTTTAAGAACTTTTCTTGAAATTTTCCTGGGAAGGAAAGGAAATTGAACTAAGGCGCATCATAGCAAAAATGGGGAAGATAATCATCTCTAATGGCATGAAAAATATTTTAAATAAATAACAACGATGCATAATTGCACAATTATGCTCACTAGATGTTCAAACATTGAAATCATGCATTTCTCCAGATCTCTGAAGAATCTTGAAGACCCATTCCAAGGTATTTGAGACTCCCAAAGGCCTTCCACCTATTCGTGATCATGATTATGCTACCCACTTGATTCTAGAAAACATTCCTCCAAACATTAGACCTTACAAATATCCCTATGCGTAAAAGAGTGAAATTGAACTTATGGTTAAAGAAATGTTAGAGGAAGGTATAATTCAACCTAGACAAAGATTTGTTTTTCTCCAGTAGTATTGGTACACAAGAAGGATGGATCATGGTGTATGTGTCTATATTATAGGGAGCTCAACAATCTCACTATTAAAGATAAATTTCTCATTCATGTCAGTGATGAATTGTTGGATGAATTACATGGGACAATTTACTTCACCAAGCTAGATCTTTGTTTAGGATATCATCAAATTACAATGAATACTGAAGACATTCCAAAAAAAATATTTAGAACTCATGGCGGTCATTATGAATTTTTGGTCATGAATTTTGGCCTTACTAATGCACCTTCCACATTTCAAGGTTTGATGAATTTCATTTTCAAACCTTTACTTAGGAAAAAAAAAATTAGTATCTTTTGATAATATACTAATCTACAAAAAGTCTTGGAAGGATCATGTTCAACATGTTGATTGTGTGCTCAAACTATTGGAGGAGACGTAATTGTATGCAAAAACCTCCAAATGTTTCTTTGGGGTACAAGAGGTGGAATATTGGGTCATATTGTATCTCATGAGGGTGTTAAGGTAGGTCCTAACAAAATTAAAGCCATTAAGGAATGGAAAATACCCACAACCCTAAAGCATTTTAAGAGATTTTTTAGGTTGATAGGGTATTATCACAAGTTTGTTAAGAATTATGGGAAAATAATAGCACTTCTAACAAGATTACTTAACACAGTTGCATTTTTTTGGACTCCAAAAGCAACTAAGTCCTTTGAACATCTTAAAGAGGCAATGTGCCAAGCTTTGGTTTTAGCTACTCCAGACTTCACAAAAACCTTTATGGTGGAATTTGATGCCTCAGTAAATGGAATTGGTGTTATTTTAATGCAATAAGGAAGACCGATGCTTTTGAAATCCATCAAATCAAGGGAATGATTTACATAAACCTATTTGTGAGAAGGAAATGTTGGAAATACTACATGCTCTGAAGAAATGACGCCCTTATCTAATAGGAAGGCACTTCAAGTTAAGAAAAAATCATGTTAGTATTAAATAATTTTTGGAACAGGGATAATCTTTAGAAGAGTAGAAAACATGGGCCACTAATATGTTGGGTTATGGCTTTAAAATCATTTACAAAATAGGGAAGAAAAATGTTGCTGTAGATGAACTCTCAAGAAGGGATGAGGATGTGGACACATTACTCTATGCAATTTCTATTATCGAACCTGACTGGATAACTGAAGCAAGGGAGGAATTGAAGAATGAAAAAAAAAGTGTGGACACTCATTCAAAAGTTACAGCAAGATACCAGTACATTTCATACGTTTATTTGGAAAAATGACTCATTATGGTACAAAGATCGTTTATATTTATGTAAGAATTCCCAACTCAAACAAAAGATTCTTTTAGAATTGCACATTTCTCCTTTAGGAGGGCACTTAGGATTTCTAAAAACTTACCACATGGTCAAGAAGGATTTTTTTGGGATGATCATAAATTTGATATCCAAAAGTTTGTGGTAGAATGTTTGGTTTGCCAACAAAATAAAGTTGAGACAATTAAGACCCCAGGTTTGCTACAACCTTTAGCCATTTGAAGTTAGTGTTGGGAGGAAGTATCAATGGATTTTATCATAGGTTTATCCAAGTCTGAAGGAAAGAGTGTCATCATGGTGGTAGTCGATAGACTTACCAAGTATGCACAATTTTGTGCATTATCTCATCCTTTTAAAGCTATTACAATTGCTACTACATTTATGGAAACAATTCAAAAGATACATGGAAACCCAAAGATTATTGTAAGTGATAGAGATCCCATTTTCACTGGAAACTTTTAGAAAGGATTATTTTCCTTTCTTGGTACTCATTTAGCTCATAGCTCATCTTATCATCCTCAATTTGATGGGAAAAATGAGATAGTGAACAAATGTTTGGAAGGATATCTTTGTTGCTTTATATCTAATAAATAAATAGAATGGGTCAAGTGGATACCACTAATTGAATGATTGTATAACACTTCCTTCCATACTGTAGCAAAAATGACCCCATTTATGGCACTTTATGGATATCATCCACCATCGATCACATCATGTTTAAGAGTCAATTATAAGGTTCAAGAAGGGGAAGATCACATCAAGCATCAACAAAAATTTATCCAACTCCTAAAAGATAACCTCACTCTGGCGCACAACCGAATGAAACAAGAGGAAGATCAATATCATATTGAAAGAAGTTTTGATGTAGGAAACTCAGTGTTTTTACAACTACAACCATACAAACAAATGTCCCGCAATCAAGCTAAGAAGGATAATAAATGGTCACAAAAGTACTATGGTCCTTTCAAGGTGTTGCAAAATATTGGTACTATGGCATAGAAATTACACCTTCATGCATATTCTAGAATACACTTAGTTTTCCATGTTTCATGCTTAAAGAAGGCTATCAGTGACAATCTCCCAATTCAAACAATATTGCTAGAACTTGATGAGGAAGGAAAAATCATATTAGAGCCTGAAGAAGTCATGGAAACAAGAACCTGACAACTACGAAATTGATCAATTTTAGAGTATCTCATCAATTGGAAGAACTTTCCCACTGAAGATTCCACATGAGAGGATGAAAATTTTATAGAGAAGCGTCCAGAACTACTCAAGCATTGAGAACAACATTTTTTTGAAGGAGAGGGGCATGTTAGGTCCCTATAATACTAGTGTATGCCTCTTATTGTTATCTTTGTGCCCATGTAGCCCCCATATTGTTGTGCCCCATTGAAGCCCACTATTGTTATTGTTGTGCCCCATTGAAGCCCACTATTGTTATTGTTGTGCCCTTACATTATTATTGTAATGTAGGCTCTAATTATATTGTGACCCTTTAGACTCCTATATATACCAGGGAGATCTTTTCATTTGAATAATCTATGAATAGTTCATTTATGTAATGTAATTTAAACAATAATATTTCATCTTAAGACCATAAACTAGACACAAAAATATACCATTAGTTTGAAGACTTGTAGGATATGGATTAATGTTATATTAAGTTATACCAATTAATTATTTAAAACACACATGACATTTTCACAAAATTATACAAAATTAATGTGTAGTAGTACACTACATTACATAAAATATGTTAGCCCTAGGGCATCATGAATTGTCTATGTAAATATTCCATGGAATTGTGATTTCTTGTCCCATGTTAGTCTAGAGATGTAACATATAGTGATGTTAGCTAATCGATAAAATGTTGTGAATATTTCACTAGACAATTTGTTGCAACATATCTACTAAATATATTTTAAAATATGAAATAAATACTATAAGTGTTAATTTTTCCATGGATTTTTGGATTTGTTAATTAATCTGTTTTTATTATACATGTAATAGATATGGAAAATAGAGAAAATTCAAATAAAACTCAAAAACTACAATGAACTTTTGACCAAAGTTCACACTAGGGCCGGGGGGTGAATAAGTGTGACAATAATTTTACCATTTTACAACTTTTCATCAATAAACAATTATGTAACAATTTATCATAACTATTTGTAGCATATCAATAAATAGAACAATGCATTATTAAACTATTATCATAACAATACATCAAGAAGCCATCATATCAAGATAGGAGACACAATCTTTTACGTGGAAACCCATAAGAGAGAAAACCACTAATTCTTCTTCTACTACTATTTATTCAATTCGTTAGATATATTTGTAAGCACCGACCTACTAGAAGCACCCACCCCCAAGATATACGAGCTCCTACTTGCAATTGGCACCAACCTCGAAAATGTGCAAGAAACAACTCACTGTAGGCTACAATATGAATGAGGAACCAATGCCAAAGATGAGTAAGATTCGACTTACTATAGGATACAACTTGATTGAGGCTCCAAACTCAGTGAAGTAACCCACCTACTTCTTCAACTTATTGTTGACCTCTTTTCAAAATATTTCAAACTATATCCACCTATTCTTCAATGAATATAAATCTTCAACCTGAAAAAAAAATAATTAATGTCATACTACTATCAACAACCTATCATACATTTTCCAAACTCCATTTCAACATGATCATCAATCTGGTCACTTAAAAGCCTTCTTAAAACCTATTATGGCCATATACCCAAAACCACCTACAACCTACTCATAACTCACCAAAACACACAACACTAATTTTGAACATCAAAAATACATAATCAATTCTTTTCATTTCTCTAGGCATATTCACTATTGAACCCTAATCATCATGCTTCTTTTGGAATCTAGTTTAGCCTTAAAATGAGCCAAAAATGCCCAAAAAACCATATAAAACCATATATTAAATTAAATGTTCTACAAAATTTCCTTTTCAATGCGCACTCTATAGAATGTCCCTTTTCCAACACTGGTCCCAAAAAATGGACTCTCCTAACCTCTTAATTATTCAATAGAATGAATCTATAGTGGGAAAAAGAAAATAAATAAAATAATTTCAAACCTCATAACCCAACAAATTGAACTAGTGGCCTTCGACATGCAATGAGAACTCATTAGCAAGTTGGCTATGCCATTTTCCTTGTCACAACATCCTTCCCAAATGATTTTGTTATAATGAGCTAGACTCAAAACTAGGGTTGCGAGGTTTGATTTGGTTTCTGATGATCATACGACATTACACACTATAGGAATATATTATACATGTAAAACAAATTTCTAAAAAGTTCAAACCCTCGACCAGATGTAACATAGCCATACAACTACTAGAGGATTTGGATTCCACTACTACCACCATTTGTCGATACACCATGGCCTTACGAAATTAATTTTCATACCTCACCTATGTCTCGGCCAAACCCCACATCAGAAAAACAATACAAAATCATGGGACCAGAGCTCTGAATAATCTCTATTGTCAGGCTTTTGAGCTATGTGAATATTATATTTTCCTTCACTTCAAAATCAAAACAAATAGGTTATTAGCCACATGTTAGGTCCCTATAATACTAGTGACAACCCCATTAATATTGTAATTATATCCCTTATTAATATTGTTGTGCCCCTATTGTCCCCATATTGTTATTAATGTGCCCCATAGAATCCCTCTATTGTTATTTTTGTGCCTTTATATTATTATTGTTAGGTCGGCTTGGTTATATTGTGACGCCTTAGACTCCAATATATAGAAAGGAGGTTTTGTCATTCGAATCATCCAAGAATTCTTTTGTGTAATGTAAAGGAGGTTTCCCCCTCAAAGAGGTTGAATTCTAAGGTGTTCAACTATCTTTTCTGTCTTTTTGTAAGCTGGTTTCATAACATTTG
Organism: Pinus tabuliformis; assembly: GCA_031772625.1. Lineage (NCBI taxonomy): Eukaryota > Viridiplantae > Streptophyta > Pinopsida > Pinales > Pinaceae > Pinus > Pinus tabuliformis. The sequence goes on along the minus strand of CM062815.1, from coordinate 700,326,948 downwards.
GTATCAGAGCCTAGATAAAGAAGAAATGAATCCGACCATATCTTGCAATGCATTGGCTGGAATTATCGCTCCTCAAACCATCAAGATAGAAGGACAAATCAAGAAGAAAAAGGTAATAGTGTTGATTGATTCGGGAAGTGCCCACAATTTTATTCATTGTAAGATAGCAAAAGAATTGAATTGCTTCCTATATCCAGCACCAGAGTGTCAAGTGATGGTTGCAAATGGAGGAACGATAAATTGCTCTGGAAAGTGCCATAATATCAAGCTATCCATGGGAGAATATGTATTGAAAAGCCCAATGCTTTCCATTCCAATGGGAGGTGCTGATGTTGTACTAAGAGTCCAATGGCTACAATCCTTGGGTACAATAGCTTTTAACTTTCAAGAAATTTTCATGAAATTTTATGCGGAAGGAAAGGAAGTTGAATTAAGGGGTATTGCAAGGAAACCAGCAAAGATAATAGGCTCTAACGGTATGACAAAGATTCTAAAAAATGAACAACGAGGTGTAATCGTACAATTATGTTCGCTAGATGTTTCCACATCGAAATCATCTATTTCTCCAGATCTCCAAAAAGTCTTGGACAATCATTCCAAGGTATTTGAGACTCCCAAAGGTCTCCCACCTATTCGTGATCATGATCATGCTATTCATTTGATTCCAGGAAGTGTTCCTCCAAACATCAGGCTGTACAGATATCCATATGCCCAAAAGAGTGAAATTGAACATATGGTTGCAGAAATGCTTGAGACTGGTATAATTCAACCTATCCAAAGTTCTTTCTCCGCTCCAGTAGTATTGGTGCTCAAGAAGGATGGATCATGGTGCATGTGTCTAGATTATAGGGAGCTCAACAAGCTCACTATTAAAGATAAGTTTCCCATTCTTGTCATTGATGAATTATTGGATGAATTGCATGGATCAATTTACTTCACCAAGTTAGATCTTCATTTAGGATATCATAAAATCAAAATGAAGACTCAAGACATTCTGAAAACAATATTTAGAACTCATGAGGGTGACTATGAGTTTTTGGTCATGCCTTTTGGCCTTACCAATGCACCTTCTACATTTCAAGGTTTGATGAATTCCATTTTCAAACCCTTAGAAAATTTGTGTTAGTATTTTTTGATGATATACTAATCTAGAGCAAGTCTTGGAAGGATTATGTTGAACACGTTGACAGGGTGCTACAACTATTGGAGGAGAAACAATTATATGCAAAAAGATCCAGATGTTTCTTTGGAGTACAAGAGGTGGAATATCTGGGTCATATTGTATCTCATGAAGGAGTTAAGGTAGACCCTAGCAAAATTAAAGCCATTAAGGAATGGGAAATTCCCACATCCATAAAGCATTTGCGAGGATTTCTCGGGTTGAAAGGGTATTATCACAAGTTTGTTAAGAATTATGGGAAAATAGTAGCACCTCTAACAACATTGTTGAAGAAAGATGCATTTTCATGGACTCCAGAAGCAACAAAGGCCTTCAAATATCTTGAAGAGGTAATGTGCCAAGCACCAGTCTTAGCTACACCAGACTTCACGAAAACCTTTATTGTGGAATGTGATGCTTCCGGAAATGGAATTGGTGTTGTTTTAATGCAAGATGAAAGACCCATTACTTTGGAAAGTCGTTCAATCAAGGGAAAGTATTTACACAAAGCTATTTATGAGAAGGAAATGTTGGCAATACTATATGCACTTAAGAAATGGCGACCCTAATGGCAAGACACTTCAAGGTAAAAACAGATCATGATAGCCTTAAATACTTTTTAAAACAAACACTATCTTCTGAAGAACAACAAAAATGGGTCACAAAGATGTTGGTTTATGACTTTGAAATCATATACAAAAAACGGAAGCAAAATGTTGTGGAAGATGCACTCTCAAGAAAGGATGAGGATGTGGAAGCATTGTTGTGTGCCATTTCTATTATCCAACCAGATTGGATAAACAAAGCAAGGGAGGAATGAAAGAATGACGAAGAAGTGTGGGAACTTATTCAAAAGTTACAACAAGATTCCAATACATCTTATACATTTAGCTAGAAAAATGATTCATTATGGTACAAAGATCGCTTATACCTCTATAAGAATTCCCAACTCAAACAAAAGATTCTTCTAGAATTGCACGCATCTCCCTTAGGAGGGCACTCAGGATTTTTAAAAACTTACCACAGGGGTAAGAAGGAATTTTTTTGGGATGGCATTAAATTGGATATTCAAAAGTTTGTGGCGGAATGTTTGGTATGCCAACAAAATAAAGTTGAAACAATTAAGACACCAGGTCTATTACAACCTTTATCCATTCCAAGCCAACATTGGGAGGAGGTTTCAATGGATTTTATCACAGGTTTACCCAAGTCTAAGGGAAAGAGTGTCATCATGGTGGTATTTGACAGACTTACCAAGTATGCACACTTTTGTGCATTATCACATCCATTTAAAGCCAGTATAGTTTCTACGGCATTTATGAAAACAATTCAAAAGATACATGGAAACCCAAAGATTATTGTAAGTGACAGAGATCCCATTTTTACAGGAAATTTTTGGACAGAATTATTTTCTTATCTTGGTACTCAATTAGCTCATAGCTCATCTTATCATTCTCAATCTCATTGGAAAACGGAGATAGTAAACAAATGTTTGGAATGATATCTTCATTGCTTTGTATCTGATAAAAATACACAATTGGTCAAATGGTTTCCTCTGGCTGAATAGTGGTATAACACTTCCTTCCATACTGCAACAAAAATGACCCCATTTATGGCACTTTATGGATATCAGCCACCATCCATCACATCATATTTAAGAGAAAATTCTAAGGTTCAAGTAGTGGAACATCACATCGAGCATCAACAACAAGTTCTCCAACTCTTAAAGGACAACCTTGTGTTGGGGCAGAATAAAATGAAACAACAGGTAGATCAACATCGTAGTGAAAGAAGTTTTGATGTAGGCGATTGGGTATTCCTACAGCTACAACCATATAAACAAATGTCCCTCAAGCTAGCTAAGAAGGATAACAAATTGTCACCAAAGTATTATGGTATGTACAAGGTGTTGCAAAAGATTGGTACTATGGCATAAAAATTGGAGCTTCCTGCAGCTTCTCGAGTGCACCCATTTTTCCATGTTTCATGTTTAAAGAAGGTTATAGGCGACAAGCTCCCAATTCAAACAATATTGCTAGAACTTGACGAGGAAGGAAAAATTATATTGGAACCGGAAGCATTCTTAGAAACAAGAACTCAACAACTACGAAATTGATCCATTTCAGAGTATCTCATCAAGTGGAAGAACTTATCTGTTGAAGATTCCACATGGGAGGATGAGAATTTTATACAGAAGCATCCAAAACTACTCAAGCATTGAGGACAACACTTTTCGAAGGAGAGGGGCATGTTAGGTCCCTATAATACTAGTGATGCCCCCATTAATATTGTATTTGTATCCCTTATTAATATTGTTGTGCCCCTATTATCCCCATATTGTTATTACTATGCCCCATAGAATCCCTCTATTGTTATTTTTGTGCCTTTATATTATTATTGTTAGGTCGGCTTGGTTATATTGTGACCCCTTAGACTCCTATATATAGAAAGGAGGTTTTGTCATTTGAATAATCCAAGAATTGTTCTTTTGTGTAATGTAAAGGAGGTTGCCCCCTCAAAGAGGCTGAATTCTAAGGCGTTCAACTATCCTTTCTATCTTTTTGTGAGCTGGTTTCATAACATACATACTATGTTACTTCTTACTATTACAACCGTTAGTTAATACATGGTCACCTCACTCACTTAAATTTCAAACTTGGGATATGACTTGGATAAGAGCCACATAGCCAAAACAATACAAAAAGTATGACCAAACTATAAACAACCTCCATTAGTATGTTTTCGAGCTATGCTAGATAGGTTAGCCATCACACTGAACTCAGATGTTAGGTCCCTATAATGCTAGTGTATCCACCTTATTGTTATTGTTAGTGTAGCCCCCTTTTGTTATTGTTTTTCCCCATAGAAGCCGACTATTGTTATTGTTTTTCCCTTAGATTATTATTGTTATGTAGGCTTTGATTATATTGTGATCTCTTAGACTCCTATATATACCAAGGAGGTATTATCATTTGTATCGTCTACTAATTGTTCTTTTATGTTATCTAAAGGAGGTTTCCCCTCAAAGAAGATATTTTTCAAGTTGTTGATCTATCTTTTCTTCTGCATTGTGAGCTGGTTTCATAACATTTCATATCATAGCTTTTGGATTTTAGGGATTCGTTGATTCAAACATGTCATCGTGGAAATTTTTCTATAACTATTTTTCTACGAAGCTTGAGAAGGAGATGAAATATTGGTGAACATTGTGTAGGAAATTAAGATCATGGTTCACTATATTTCCTGAGATATAGTCCAAAGAAGTTAGGGTTTCTGTCTTCAAGAATCAGATTTGAATTACATAAAAAGTGACTGAAAGTGCACGAAACATAGTTTCATTTGTACCAATTTTAGGGATGAAGGTTGAAACAATGACATGTGGTATTATGTACAAGTTTTCTTTACTGTACCAGTCTATAATCATGCCATCGTGGGAGATCTGGCATAAATTTATATTGAATAATCCAATATTGGTCTGACTTGTGGCATTGGAAAGAAGACTTAGAGTGCTATCATAGGAATGAATTTAAGACCTTGGGAGGCTGAAATTTCAGAGGTACAACAATTTCAATATCAAGCTTTGAAAAGTAAGAAGAAAAAGGTGTGTGGTTTTTTAAAATTGCATAAGTTTTGTTTGAAAAATTAGTCTGAATAATTTAAAGGGATAGTAAAGCATATATATCATTATTTGGTTCTAATATTCCTTGAAACAAAAAATGGAACTTCCAGTAAGAAAACATAAATATCTACTACGACACATGAAGAAGAGGAAGAAATGCAACATGATATATAGAAATTACGAGACCAAGTGCAACAAATTTCGCTCTCGCAAAGAGTAACCAAAAATGAAATGGAAGCAATGAATGTTAAGATGGATGGTTTAGAAGTAAAAATAAAAAAGGACATGGAAGGTTTTAAGGATGGTTTAAAAGTAGACATGGAAGAAATGATGAACGTTAAGATGAAAGAGTTGAAGGAAGGGTTGACAAAGTTGTTACAATAAAGGCTTCCCAATGGTGACAATGTAATCCATGAAAATCATGATGAGGAAAAAACGAATATAAATTATGATTTTAGAGACTCCAATTTTGGGTTTAAGACCCACCACATTCCAAACATTGATATGAGGAAGTTTGATTGCAACGATATAGTAACATGTATACTACATATGGTGCAATATTTTGATCTCCATGATGTGCAACACATACAAAATGTACGCATTGCATCTTTATATTTAGATCCTAATCAATTTGTATGGTATCGATGGATTTGTTCTCATAAACCACTTGTCACTTGGTCAATTTTTATAGAGGGAATGATAGCACAATTATGATGATACAAAGAGTAACACCTTCTTTAGGCAATTGATAAATCTCAAACAAAGGTGCTCAACAATGGAGCACATTGAGGACTTCCAAAAATTGAATATCAAGGTAACTGATATTCCAAAAGAGCATAGAATTTATGTCTTCATATGGACTTTAAAGAATAACATCCAACATGGGGTTCAACTCTTGGAACCTGATTCATTGGACAAGGCATTCAGGGTGGCAAGAAAAGTTGAAAGAAAAATTATGGCAACAAGGAAGTCTACCACTCACAACTATAAAGATGGAAGTGTTGTTGCTCTTAGCCTTCCAAAACCTACAAGGTTGAAACCACAACAATTGGATTAAAGAAGAACAAAAGGGGATTTGTTACAACTGTGATAGAAAATACACTAAAGGTCATAAGTGTCATGTGAAGAAATTGTTTTACATATATTGTGAAGAGGAGGAAGAAAAGGAACAAGAAACATCAAAAGAGGAGGATATACACTAGGAACCAACCCCAGAGAAAGAAGAAATGAATCTGACCATATCTTGTAATGCATTGGCATGAATTACCACTCGTTAAGCTATCAAGAAAAAAGATGTAACAATGCTAATTTATTAGGGTAGTACCCATAATTTTATTCATTGTGAGATAGCCAAGGAATTGAATTGCTTCCTATATCCGACACCAGAGTGTCAAGTGATGTTTGAAAATGGAGGAACTATAAATTGCTCGAGAAAGTGCCATAATATCAAGCTAACCATGGGGGAATATGTATTGAATATTCCAATTCTTTCCATTCCAATGGGTGGTAATGATGTTGTATTAGGAGTTCAATGGTTATAATCTTTGGGGATGATAGATTTTAATTTTCAAGAACTTTTCTTGAATTTTTTTTGGGAAGGAAAGGAAGTTGAATCAAGGGGTATTATAGGGAAAAAAGGAAAGATAATAATATCTAATACAAAGATAAAATTTCTGAAGAAAGAACAACAGGGTGTAATTGCGCAATTATGCTCACTATGGGTTCAAACATTGATATAGTCTATTTCTCCAAATCTCAAAAAAATCTTAGACAATCATTCCAAGGTATTTGAGAATCCCAAAGGCCTCCCACCTGTTTGTGATCATAATCATGCTATTCATTTGATTCAAGGAAGTGTTCCTCCAAACATTAGACCTTACAGATATCCCTATGCCGAAAAGAGTGAAATTGAATGTATGGTTGAAGAAATTCTAGACGCCAGTAAAATTCAACCTAGTCAAAATTCCTTCTCTGCTCCAGTAGTATTGGTTCATAAGAAGGATGGATCATGGTGTATGTGTCCTGATTATAGGGAGCTAAACAATCTCTCTATTAAAGATAAATTTCCCATTCCTGACATTGATGAATTAATGAATGAATTACATGGAGAAATTTACTTCACCAAGTTGGACCTTGATTTAGGATATCATCAAATTAGAATGAATACTGAAGACATTCCAAAAACAACATTCAGAACTCATGAAGGTCATTATAAATTTTTTGTCATGCCTTTTTGCCTTACTAATGCACTTTCCACATTTCAAGTTTTGATGAACTTCATTTTCAAACCCACCCTTAGAATATTTGTGTTAGTATTTTTTGATGATATACTAATCTACAACAAGTCTTGGAAGGATCATGTTCAACATGTTGACAGGGTGCTAAAGCTATTGAAGGAGAAACAATTGGAATATTTGGGTCATATTGTATCTCATGAGCATGTTAAGGTAGATCCTAACAAAATTAATGGAATGGAAAATCCCCACAGCCATAAATCATCTTCGAGGTTTTCTCAGGTTGACAGGGTGTTATCGCAAGTTTCTTAAGAATTATGGGAGAATAAGAATACTTCTAACAACATTACTATAGAAAGATGAATTTTCTTGGACTCCAAAAGCAGTTAAGGCCTTTGAACATCTTAAAGAGAAAATGTTCCAAGTGTTAGTCTTAGCTATGCCAGACTTCACAAAAACCTTTATTGTGAAATGTGATGCCTCAAGAAATGAAATTGGTGTTCTTTTAATGCAAGAATGAAGACCCATTTCTTTTTGAAAGTCATCCAATCAAAGAAAAGTATTTACACAAACCTATCTATGAGAAGGAAATGTTGGAAATACTATATGCACTAAAGCAATGGTGACCTTACCTAATGGGAAGAAACTTCAAGGAAAAAACAAATTATGATAGCCTTAAATACCTTTTGGAACAAATATTATCTTAAGAAGAGAAGAAAAAATGTGTCACAAATATGTTGGTTTATGAATTTGAAATCATCTACAAAATAAGGGAAGCAAAAGATTGTTGAATACACACTCTCAAGAAAGGATGAGGATGTGGAATCATTTATTTTTTCCATTTCTATTATCCAACCTAATTGGATAACTAAAGAAATGGATGAATGGAAGAAGGACAAAGAGATGTGGACACTCTTTCAAAAGTTGCAACAAGATCCTAATACATTTGATACATTTAGCTAGAAAAATGATTCATTATGGTACAAAGATTACTTATATCTGTGTAATTATTCCCAACTCAAATAAAATATTCTTTTGGAATTGCACACCTCCCCATTAATAGGGAACTCATGATTGTTAAAAACTTACCACAGGGTTAAGAAGGAATTTTTTTGGGATGACCTTAAATATGATATTCAGAAGTTTGTTGCAGAATGTTTGGTTTGCCAACAAAATAACATTGAGACAATTAAGACCCTGGGTCTATTACAACCTTTAGCCATTCCAAGTCAGCATTGGGAGGATGTCTCAATGAATTTTATCGCAGGTTTACCCAAGTCTGAAGGGAAGAGTGTCAACATGGTGGTAGTTGATAAAATTACCAAATATTCACACTTTTGTGCATTATCACATCTTTTAAAGTCTATAGAATTGTGGTGGCCCAGCCCTCATGCTGACTTGGACAAAAGGTTGTTTTGTTTTATTACAATAATTAAATGTATGATTTCTTATCCGACTTTAAAGTACTGGAGGAGGAGGTTTTCCATGTGACCGCGTATGATTACACTCTGGAGCAGAACACCTGTCCCATCCTCGTTTTGCGTCTTCCTGCTCAATGTGTAACCATAACCTTTGTTCGACTTGGTCATTTTTCATTTGTTAAGAGAAGAGTTCTGTGTGACTGTGCTCTAGTCTAGTTCTTCCTTGAGGGTTATGAACTCATCGTTCCGGCACACTACTGGTCCTCTGGACCGTGACTCTCTCAATGGTAAACTTTATATGCTCTGTTTGTATTTTTCGATGGGTCCGCTATTTGTTTGTTGGTCGTTTGATGGCCCTAGTTTGTTTTCCAACACTCTACGACTGTATATGGTGGGTATCTGTAACCCGGTGTTTTTGTACTCCTTTGATAGCTCTTAATGTCTAAACTTTTGTACCTGTGGTTATGGTTTGTTGGCTTTGCTATTCATCCAGTTGTTTGGTTGTTTGCACGCTCAGATGGCGGCCACGAGGTGACCCTGTTCTCAGCCTCAGCTCACCAATTTATAGGCAAGCTTTCTCTGTGAGCTTCAATGATATTTCACTTTTCCTTTTGACGCTGACCGGTATGGTCCCTTGTGGTTAGGGTTACTTGCAAATTTGTTTGCCTGTTGTTGTTGCTTCTCCGCATCCAGTAACCTCTCTCTCTAGTAAGAAAAATTCATTTTATATATTTTTTTCTTATACTTCTTCTCCTCTGAGTTGGTTTCTGTTATCTAACTCTCTGTGGGTGATGTCTGTATGTGGAGGATGAGCGCTGAACAATGGTCTCGGCTCCTTCGGCACTCCACTAGACTGGGTAGGGTCTCTTCACAGTCTTGTTGTTCATCAATTTTGTTCTGTTGTGTAGCACGTTCTGGACTCAATATTTTAGTTGTTTAGGTTGCCTTACTATAGATTGCAGTTACTGTGAATTTTAGCTAGGGTCCAGTTCTGTAAATGAATTCAAGGTTTTGTAACTCGAATATGTTTCCAGGGTTTGAACCCAGATACTTGACCTTTGCTGTGACATTACCTAGTTGATTTATATATGTATATATTTGGGGTTTCGAACCCAACTCTCTTTCTCCTTGAATATATAGTAACTTATCTTAATTTATTTCTTGGATTTGCTTACTATGTAGCCTATAGCTTAATAGCGAATTATGCACTTGTGAAAAGAAAAGTAGTTTTGTATTTGACTAGTTTACTTGTTACCTGGCAAGTGTGCGGTCTTCGTGTTTCTAGTGTCTATAATTAGCGGTTATGAAACCCTCTGGTTTGCTGCTTGTGCGCTCGTTCTGTTTGGGTTGTTGCCAACAATGCTCTTGGGTCCTCGTCTCTCGGTCCTTGTTATCTTTGCTTGTCCTTACAGTCTATCACAGTATATTCCAGCATACGAATGTTTTCTTCTATCTTGGAGATGTAACCATTATTTTGTTTGGAAATGTACTCAATGAATTTGTTTAGAAATAGGAAAAGAACTACTTGCACAAGGAAATTGGATCGCTATAAAATAACACTTCTACGTTCTTTATTGCTCTTCTACTATGGTGGGAATCAACCCTACAATGATTTTTATGTTTGCTTTTATATGACTTGTTAAACAATTTTAGAAAACTGTTAACAGTTACATACAGTTACTCCAGAAACTGTCAATTTTCCATTTATCTAAATTCTAAGATTAATTAAAAAGGAAAACAGAGTTTTTTTTTTTTTCTGTAAATAAATAAAACAAAACTCCTTAACGGAAAAAAAAAAAGTAAAACGGATGTCGTGTCCTAATTGTTTGCAACTAGGAAATAAAAATAAAACATAAAAAAAAAATAGTTTAGGTACGATGACCTGTGGGCCAATTTAGCTTTCGAGACAAACAACTCCACTTGTCTAGCCCTGGTTGGATGCTCCTGCATCAAATTGCTACTACATTTATGGAAACAATTCAAAAACTACATGGAAACCCAAAGATTATTGTATGTGACAGAGATCCTATTTTCACTCGAAATTCTTGGATGGAATTATTTCCTTGTCTTGGTACTCAATTATATCATAGCTCATCTTATCATCCTCAATATAACATGAAAATTGAGATAGTGAAAAAAAGTTTGGAAGGATATCTTCATTGCTTTGTATCTAATAAATAAACACAATGGGTCAAGTGGTTACCTCTAGATAAATTGTGGTATAACACTTCCTTCCATACTGCAGCAGAGATGACCTTATTTATGGCACTTTATGGATGTCATCCACTATCCATTACATCATATTTAAGAGAAAATTGTAAGGTTCAAGAAGTAGAAGATCATATTGAGCATCAACAACAAGTTCTCCAACTTTTAAAGGATAACCTCACTTTGGTGAAGAATCATATGAAACAACAAGAAAATTAGCATCGCAATGAAAGAAGTTTTGATGTAGGCAACTAGGTATTTTTATGACTACAACCATATGAACAAATGTCCATTAAGCAAACTAAGGAGGATAATAAATTATCACCTAAGTACTATGGTCCTTAGGAGGGGTTGCCCTAGGCCATGAGTGCAGCATCACAAACCATAAGAGTGAGATTTGGAGCTATAACAGATGCCCCCAAATATATGAGGTCAGAAGGGGTACATGATGGCCGAAATATATTAATCAAGTACATGGAAAGGAAATTTGTCAAAAACCGAGGAGGACTTCACCAGAATTCAGCCTGCCAAGCCACAAAAGGAGATCAGAAAGAAACACTACGTATACAAGTATAAATGACTGGAAAATACATAACGGATCGTCTGTTCATGATCGAACAAGTACATGTCTGAATATCACATATAAGACTGTCAATGATGCTGAAATATGCAATGGATCACTGATATCAAAGACTAATCCCAAAAGGTACCAACTAAACATGATGGAATAGGATGGTACTACACTGCAAACTCAGGTGCCAGCATATAGAATGTCGCCATGACTGACTGCAACATATAAGGTGGAGTGGTATCAACTAGCAACAACAGGAGCAACTGTCAAGTGAACCAATGAATGCTGACGCAACCTAAGGTCTTCACCGACCGCCGTGGTACATTTCTACACCATGGGAATAAATGATCTGAAGTCGACCATGTGAGAAATCATTTGATTACCGGTCATTGATGTATACCGTTAACAAACGTGAGACTACTCACCGATAATGATAATGAGCATCAAGGTACCTAGTACAATCTAACAAGTGCGAATAGATGAGCTGGAGTCGAACTCCTGTAAGAATCTATCGATCAGGAGACAATGATGGTTTCCCACTGTCGATAGCGAAGGATCTGCCACTAATGACTACAAACCCCAAGGTACTGCCAAATGGACTCTAGATCTTTGCCCCAAAGCAATGAGTTGGAGTCGATAGGGAAAGATCTGCTAGAAGGAAGGCATTAAGGCATCCTTCATCAATCTAGCGCGAGTGTAACCCGTAGGCCAATAATGTGGAAGGAATCGGACGAAAGAGATGTAGTAACCTAACCCAAGTATGTTTCCAGCGTACACAAGATGTGGCTAGCGCACGACAGAAACCCTCTGAACCAACCAATAATGGAAGTTGACACAGAGGCAAGGTATCCACCAATAGGGTCAAATGGAAACCAAGGTACTGCATGAATCCCAATGTGTGATAATGTAAGCTGATGTCAAACACAAGGGAAACCACTCAGTCAAAGACCCATGATACTGAACGATGCTGAGCACAAGGTGACCTATCAATAATGAAAATAGGGCTAGGGTGCAACTCTAGGCCTGTCCTCAGAGCAAGGTGTCGTCATCGATAAGGACAAGACCCGCCAGCAAGAAGTCAATGGCGACCTTCTCAAACCGGCACGAGTAAAGGACTAATATAACTGATGTGATGATAGACATGATACTGAGAACCAGGGATGGCCAATTGAAAAATGAGTCAAGAGACACCGCAGAGAGGCCGACTCAGACTAACTTCCCTTGAACAAAAGCATGACTCAATGTGACTATGTGGTAGCATATGATGACTCTGTATAAGTTTGTCATGTAGGAGGCACGAACGAACCCTCCAAATGATTGGAAGAGATAACAAATCAGGGGGGAACTGACTCAATAACAAGGTTAAGGCACACCTAAGTCAAACTAAATCCCGCCCAAACGGAGGAGACTTTGTTTTGAGTGCTTTGTTCAAGGGCGACACGACTAACTCTAGCTGCCAACAATAAATGGAAATGTTGTCCCGTTCCCGCTCTTTTTTTGGAATATTTAATTTTTTTGTCTTTTTCTGTTAAGCTTGAAAAAGAATAAAAGAATGCTATGGTATAGTGGAAAGAATGAGTGTCAGTGAAACATATGATCTAGTTCCTGGGAATGGAACGTTCCTATGCTCAATGCAGGGAGGTGAAAACTGGTCAGTGACACTCAAAGGTGTGTTCCTTCCACGTGTCAAGGTGTGTCAAGCTGCAGAAGTCAAAGGTATGCAAGGTTGATTTTGCAGTCGTCATGGTCAAAAGTTGGCTTAAACACGAATCCAAGTGAATCTGGCTTTAGGCCAAAAGGTGCAAGTGGTCAACATGCAATGCAGTAGTACAACTCAACACAAAGGAGCCTCTGGGGTATAAGGCCAGAACGAAGCGAAGAAGCAAAGAGGAATGAGTCTCCAACGCATAAGTCATGGCGGGACTACAGAGGACTCCCGAGCCTACTCAAATCGGAGCAGCATGGGCAACAAATGTCAGTGAGGTGCTAACTACGATGCCCATGTAAAGGATGGCTCTACCATCGTGTCATGATTTAAAGAATCGGCGAGTGAAGATGGCTTATGAACCATAACACGATGGGGTCAACCCTATGGCAGATGTATCGGCAAATGGAGGCTAGTATGCATAATGCAACGGAAAAATGGTGTCCCTAACCTATATGCCAGTGAGAAAATGATACTTGCCATGACGGGTCAGCAGTCATGGAACCGTCTCGAAATTGTCGAAAAAACGTCCAAAATGTCCTGAAAAACAAACCATTCTCGACATTCCAACCTACCAAGTTAAAAGTCACATGAGGCCAAACAAAATAAAATTTTGAAAAAATTTTGCATTTTCAAAACCTATAAAAGGGATTTTGGACTCACCATTTTTACCATTTGAGTTTGAGAGCAAAGAGTTGGAGCAAAAGGAGCAAGAGTTTGAGTCACGATTTTGTATATTTTTGGACAAACATATGTACACTCGAGACGCTTTATGATATATATATCTATATCTATATCTATATATATATATATATATATATATATATATATATATATATATATATATATATATATATATATATATATATACAGTTCGACTTTTTGATGCTTGATTTTATTGTGATGAATGATTGATGTGCCAATCTAATGCTTGATTAGCGATAGAATCAGCTAACCAATTATGAGATCTTGGAATGTGAAAATAATTAATATAAGTAAATGATCTTTGCAACAACCTCACCCTTAAATACTGGCGATATAAACATGGATCCCTTACCCGATAAATGTTGTTTAATTGAGACACTATCAATTGAGAATCAAGATAAACTACCAACGAGTCAATTCCATAAGAAATTGCCTCGGATAGTAAATTAAGGATGGCGGTATACTCAGCCATATTGTTTGAAGCGGGACCGATGCATACACCTCTTAATTCCATCAATTGACCAGTTGGATAATAGAGTACCCAAGCTGCGGAAGCGAGATTCCGAGTGTGCCGACTAGCACCATCGGTGAATCCAAAATAGACCAAGTCATCCATCAACACCTGCCACAGCAGACCAAAAAGTGTTGATATAAAAAACTCTCGATGGTATATGTACAAATATACATAACGTACAAAGAAGCCATTGCTTGGCCAAAACTAAGAAAAGTACTTCCTAAGGTAGAGCCCGCCAGGGGGCTCCGCCAACTTGATCCTAGGGATGTTTATAGGTACTATGATCGAACCAATCAATATACTTCCTTCGGCGAATAACTGTGTTGGAGCCAAAGGAGCCATACAAACATCGCTAATCAGACTGGAGGACCTAGATTCGACTTCATGCACAGGGGAATGAAAGTGTGATCGACGATATAAATCTTCCAAAGGTCGATCTACAGCCGTCATTGCTTCGAATATCGCTTCATCCAATGGAAAAACAATATCCGAGCAATCTGATGCAGAGGTGGAATCAAGGGTCTGAATATAAGCCACATTACCATCTATCTCTTTCCCAGAGGAAGGAGTAGAATTTTTATCTACAGAGTTATCGATAGATTCACATCTAAGCTCTACTGCAGACATCAGAGATTCTATTCCACCCGCCTTGTCGTCATCTGATGTGGTCACAAATGAAGCTAAGGTTCCAGGATCCGGAGAATGACGAGCTTGAACAAACTCTTTCCATAAAGGGTCCCTGGAAGATGAAATTGTATCTATTCCAACTGTAGGAGGGGGAAGATCAAACGTACCCATCAATGAAGAGTACATCCTGACTCCTAAATTCTCAGTAGGCGGATGGGGGTTACCCACTAACGGGACAGTAGAGTCAAAAGTTGCTCGAGGATCAACTGGAGAATAGTCCAATTGATCAAACTTAACGATTTTCCCTTCATGAGGAAAGCAAATGACACGAAACAGAGTCGAAACAACGGCTCCCATTTCGTATACCCAGTTCCTTCCTAAGAGGAGATTGTAGTCTAGGTTAGCATCTATGACTTCTACTTCAATATTAACGACCTTCCCTCCAACACATATAGGAAAGGTCGGGATAATCCCGTATGGCCTATGAGAATGACCATCAAAAGATGTCAAGAGGGTAGGTGAAGGAACAACCGACAGTGATCCAATGGCCTTCCAGCATGACATAGACATGACACACGTGGAAGCTCCTTCATCTATAACCATCCGAAAAATATTCGTTTTCTGGTAGGTAGACTTTATCTGGAAAGCCATGTGATGAGGAAGTCTCTTTTTGACATTATTCATATCAAAAGTGAGAGCTAAGGAATTACTTGGATCCACTGCCCCCATTGTCGATAGCAAGGCACTTCTTTGAGCAGGACATGACTGGAGAACCTCTAAAGTGGACATAGCACATGGACTCTGAGCTAGATCCTCAACAATGGAGTAATTTTGGGCTGCCCTAATATTAGGGTTGATAGTTGCGCGTTTAGTGGAACCTTTCGGTACCCATGGTATAGTCTCAACAGAAGGTCGCTCAATATTGTTACAGGGAAAAGTGTCTATATAGAACTGCTCTATCCCACTAAGGTGTGACAGCTGCCTTAGAAACAAAAAGAGAAAAGCTATTTTCATTTTCCCTTTATGAATTATAGATAGAGAGGAACAGAAAGACCAACCTCTGTCTTTCGCTAATCTCCTGATTTGATTCCTCTCTTCTTTGATAGTCTTTAGCTACCTGCTCCCTTGCACGCCCAGCTTCACAAAGTACCTGTAAGATCACAGTAGCATAACACTATACAAAGACATGGATCTATAATCATAAACAATCTAGGATCAGATGCAAATTGACCATACAAATGTAGCAAGCATCAATGACACAAGAGCATGGAGGAAAACTTGAATAGCTTTTATTGATAAACAAGAAAGAGCCAAGAGGAGTTACAACCAGTTGTTCTGACCCAGCATCAACCTCCAAGCTAAGAAGCCCCTCTTCACCTCAAACAAAGCTTAGATCACCCAACAATCTGATGTTTGTCTCAAGAAACCAACAACAATTCCTTACAATATGCAAAATTCCAGCCTCTGGATCTCTGGGATGAGGGATCCATATATAGATATCTGTAAGGGGGATGAGTCAGCTTGTGATTTGATTAGTGTCTTCTCTCTGATAGTTCTTGCTTCCACTTGGAGATTGATGATCTCTTACTCATCCTTGGTCGAATTCAAAGAGGCAAGTGTCACAGGAGAAGATTCTGGAAGCTTCCATTGCCTCTCCACCTCGCGGAATGACACTACCATTTGTCATTTCTCGCCCATCGCACCCCATAGAAGGGATTTTTGAAATGCAACGCACCCACACAGTGTATTTAGGTGAGATGCAACGCACTTGGCCAGTGGAGCAGCTGAAATGATCCTGTTTTGACCAATTCTGAGCAGTTTTTCATGGAGAACTTCTGGGAGAACCTGTAATCTGTTGACCTTGTTCTTTTAGGGGTTAGAACAACACTTTTAGGGACTTAGGAGCCCTTGGTTTATGGACATTTCATGCTTGGGGTTGTAGGGCCCAAAAATGTCTATAACAGTTGCCCCCTAAAGCATGAGGTCGTTAATCTTTTGATGTCGGGTGAAATGCTTTATTATGAGGATCTGAAGTTCTTTCAAGCTGGGAGGAGATCTGTAATAAGATACAATACAATACATTATCTTCATAATATTTTCATGATCTAGCTGAGGCGGGCATTCCCATGCTCAGCTTTATAAATTCATTTTCATGTACATAGGACAGACAATCATCTGAGTGTAGACTGATGATTCTGATAGAGCCATCATTCTTTTGATTGGATGATTATCTGTGCGGCAATGATGTACATTTGATGTCTTTATTTCCTTAATATATATCGCAGCCCAGATGGATGAAACTAGATCCGGGGTCTTCAATCTCGTTCGATCTTCACTCGAAGTACAAGTCGATCCATGTGAGAAATGTTCTGAAGTTGAACATGGAAAGACATCGCTTGATTACCAGTCAATGATGTAAACTGTTAACAAGCGCGAGAGGACTCACCGATAATGCTAATGACCCTCAAGGTACTGCAGTACAATTCACGTGGTGTGAATAAAGGACTTGGCGTCGAACACCACGCAAAATCTTTCGGTTCAAGGCCATTAATGTGAACCTATCGCCAGAAGTGAGAAACTTGCCATTGGGGCATGCAAGCTTCAAAGTACTGAATGGGGTGTTCCTAGATCAACTTCTTGGATAATGAGCTGATGTCGACAAGAAGTGATTCATCACAAGAGGGCCTTAATGAATCCCACATCAATGACACGGAAGGGAGCAAATGATTTTAATGGAGGTGAAAACGATCAGGTGACATAAGGTTCAGGGTGGTGGTCATGAAAGAATGGAGTATAAATGTATTGTAGTGGGTGAGACACAGGTGAATTCTCTGAATGACTTCTCTTGAACATATCGGTGACACTGACATGATGGATTGGTAGCATTACCCCAAATGTGGATGGTATGATGGGACCATGGTGATGTGACCGGTGAATGAAACAACCCAACCTGACTCGGACATGGAGTGGAAGTGTCATGTTCAAGAGCGACTTGCTACCAATAAAGTTTCTTCAAGTTTTCTTCCCAATTTTCCCCAGTCATTGCTAACCAGTACCTCTTTATTTTTGTCAAGCTTGAGGAGGATAACATATGCTTGTTCTATAATTTGCCCTTCGAGCAAACCCATCGCTATGTTTTAACGAGCCTAGCGATAATGAAACTTGTTCTCGTCTATAGACAAGTTTGTCGCTATTAAACTTTTAACGAGTTTAACGACAAAGATAACTTGGTCCTTTTCAATTTTAGAGAGTCTGAAAAGGAAAGTAAAGGTAACTCCAAAATTCCTTTTTCGTCATCTAATCCCTTAAGTCCGAAAAAGTATAAAACAATACAGAAAGGATGAATTTTCGATACTTTTAACGAGCCGAACAAAACAAGCGCTCGATCTTTTTGTGTAATAATCCCTCAGGTCCAAAAAGATTAAAATTTAGAGGAGGGATAG
The DNA here is from genome assembly GCA_031772625.1 of Pinus tabuliformis. NCBI lineage: Eukaryota > Viridiplantae > Streptophyta > Pinopsida > Pinales > Pinaceae > Pinus > Pinus tabuliformis. The sequence continues at coordinate 700,308,742 of CM062815.1, read as the reverse complement.
CACTTCATGTCCCTTTAACGAGCTGGAGAGGCCAATGGCTCGGCAATCTTTTCATATTTTACGAGTCAGTTGAAAAGAGCTTAAAGGAGACTCGTCTTTTGAGGAACGAGTGATAAAATGGGTAGCAACTGATTCCAGGTAAGGTTTGGAATTTTCCAATCACGACAGTGTTACAAGGATGGCTAATGAGATCACTCTTCGCAGCTGTTCCTCAAAATGGGTAAACAATCAAATGGAGGTGAATGATCGGCCAATGCAAAAGTGGAGGTGATGATGCAAACACAACCAAGGATTTAATGGCTGAAGTACTACATTCACGATGGTTATTTACCGAGGAATAGTTCATTTTTTAATGAGCTTAAACGCAGGGAGAAATATTTGCTCGTGGCTTATGTTTATTTTTTAATGAGCTTGAACTATGTGCTAAAACTGCTCGATTAATCCAGTCGTGTGATAAGAATGTCTCATATAAAAATGGCAATTTTTAGAGTTTTGCCCCACATCCTTTCTTTATGCAAGTTAGGAAACGACCAATCCTACGAGTTTAAAGGGTTAGAGGACCTACAAATTTAAAAAAATAAATAGTCACTCTTCGCTTGCACGCCAAAAGGCTTGCATGCCCCCAGGTATAAAATAGAATTTCAAGGTTACCCCTTCTTTATTCCGTTAAAACATTTGTTTTACCGGGAGAGGCCTACCTCTTACAGGTTACCCAAAGATTGTTTTATTCACAATGCAAACAAAACACTTCTTCGACGATGTTTACCGAAATAGACAAAGGTGAGTGAAGGAGGCTACTCCACTCACGTAACTTTGACAAGAGAATCTTGTTCTAGAATAACCCCCTCTTCCAATCACATACGGGAGTACAGAATAGTCATATTCTCTCGCGGAAACCTACCCTATACCCGAAGTTTTCCTGCCGAAGCAAACCAGGGTGCATGCCCCCTGGGTTTCAGTCATGTCCCGCCGAATAACGCGCGCTCATCGGGTGGACGAACTGGGGATTGAGACATTTCTTGCGTGAAAAGACCATTCAGGGATGGTATATGACTATTTGCTATGCGTGATCCGGGAAATGAAAGTTGGTCTACAAGCTTGACTACTCTTCCTTCGTGCGGAAAACACATCACTCTAAAGAGTGATGAGACAATGGCTCTCATGCAATAAATATAGTCTCGTCCAAGGAGTAGATTATAATCCAGGGGTCCTTGAACTACCATTACGTTCATGTGAATGGTTTTCCCTCTCAATGTTATGGGCACATTGGGAAGGATCCCTAACGGTCGACTGGTTCCTTTGTCAAAGCCTGTTAGATTTCTCATCTTAGGCAAAAGCGATGGCAAACCAAGCGCTTTCCAAGCAGTCAAGGAAAGGATACTCACAGAAGCCCCTTCATCTATGATTGTACCAGCCATAACCATTCTATATATTTGAACAATGATTCGGAATGGTATACTAGCTGGTAAACGGGGTCTTCCTAGTTGATTCCAGTCAAAGGAGACAACTAGATTGCTTGGAGGTGGGACCGAATAGACGGCGGGTACGACTCTGATGAACTTCCTTCCTGCGGTAAAGGAACGGGTAAATTGCCCCCATGTTCGTTGGAGTCTGTGCTTATGAAAAGAATTTGGACGGTGTCATCCTTGTTCTCTTCGGTGATGATATCATCTGAAGATGAAACCTCTGAAGGCAAGACCGGGTCAACTGCTGCCTTAACCTTTTGACTTTCGTCTGGTATGGGTTCACATGGTTTGTCTTCAATGATAGATGCTTCAGCCGACCACCTCAGCGGGCCAGCCGGATTTTCAACTAGTGACGGACTCGGTAAGAGTGTTTTATATCCAGGAGGAAGTCGTAACAGTGAAATCGGACGATCGTCCAAAACTCTTTTAGCTTCGTCTAAGAAGGGACAACGGTGGGCGGCATGATCGCCTTCACACAGTTTACAAGGAAATCTATATTTTCCTTTTTGTCCTGGGGCTTCACTTTCACTAGTTGACGGTGTGTTTTCAACATGATCATCAGAGGTTGACGACACCAGGTTGTGCAAACGAGGAGACCAGTCCCTTAAGATCCGAGGGATGCAAGGACAATCTCTGTGATAGTGGTCTCCTTTGCAAATGACACATGGCGGTTTAGGCCTGGTTGGTGCAGTGTGTGGATTTTCGCTAGACAATGCTCGTTTGCCCCCATTCGCTTTTGGCTCCTTCTTCTTCTTCTCTTTCTTCTTCTTTTACTTCTTCTTCTCAGGTACTTGACTTCTAGCTTTACCAGCCCCATCAAGCGAAGAGGAAGGAGGAGAGGAAGAATTAGAGGAAGTAGAAGGTTGGTGGGTAACTCTGGACTTGTCTAGTTGCTGATTTGATTGTTCAGGAATTGCGGTGTTCTGAACGACAGAGGTTGAGAAGAGCCATATAGGCAAGCCGATTGTCAGTCCTGGAAGCGACAATGTGGCCATATGGGGCGCACCAACATCTCCCCAAGAGGAGAAGGGACTAGGATTTCCTCCAAGGGGAATTCCTTGGTTGGTGGATTCCATTTTCTTAACCCAAGATCAACGTAGGAAAGGGTAATGAGTATTCCGTTTAAAATAAATTTTAGACGCTTTGACACAACTTGTTTTTTCAGTTTTTAAGAGTCAAGAAAAAACAAAAGATGACTCTAGTCTCCTTCGATTTTTAATGAGCCTGAGGTGACAAGTGCTCAGATGGACCTTTTCTGTTAAGGAGTCTGAAAAGGAACGAAAGGGACTGCTCTGGAAATCTAGGTAGAGGGATTACCAAACCAATCACAAAACTGCAGAATACTTTTTACGGTACGGCAATCAATCTTCCCGAATGTTGTGTTCAGTGCATTGCGATCGATAGGGCGGCAGACACGGCTTCCTATGGATAAAGGATTAAGCCTATTGGGGTCTCCCAAAATATACTCGACGGTACGTGGGAGCACAAGTCCGTACTGGCACTTATCGCCTCAAAGTGGAGGAATCACCCAACCATCAGTGAGAACAATAGTTACCAGGTTTTACGACGCCGGAATACGTCTCTAGCCTAGACTTCTAAATGTTGTGCGTTAAGTTCCAAAGCGTTGTTAGATTCATTGAATTTATTTTAAGTTGATCTTGTTTATGAAGTTTGCCTTTTAGGTTCACCGCGAGATGTAGATGTAATTCCTAAAATGCAATCTAAGATGATAAACAAACTTTTTATCTTCTTTGTGCAATGAAAATCCTAGCTACTAAGGAAAGAAAGACAGAATCTTTTCACAAAGAGCAAAGAGCACACTCTAAATGCACTTTCCTAAATCAAGTCAATCAGACTGTCTATATGAAAATGCACATGCATGTATTTGTTTTCGACTTTCTTAGTATATGAATGCTAAAAGGAAAGTTGATGCACAAATCTGAATTTCTTTTCAAGCGACAAATATCAACAAGTTTCTTTTCGAAATCAAAAATGGAGACGATCACAACACCTTACGATTTTGAAATGATACTTGTTCTTGACACTAGAAAATTACAAATCCAGACCAAAAACAATAGTAACAGGATAATCGACCATCAACAGCAATCAAACTCTTTCTTACGATTGAAATCGACACTTGCGACAGTTTCAAATCAAAGGACGACAGTACGATTATGCTACTTTTGCAAAGGAGAACTGAAAATGACTCAAAAAACACACAAAAACATTTACAGTTCTTTTGTACAAAGGAGGCGGAATAACAGCAAGGAAAAGGGGTTTCAAACAGACATATACTGATCACAGGCAGCAAAATTCAGGAATAGAACTGGAAAGAATGAATCACAGAAACCAAAACTGCACAGAGCCTAGTCTGATTAGCGCACCTGTAACACAGAGAATTTGAAATGCAGCGCACCTTGTCCACTCGGGAAGTGCGCTGAAGTTCAGATTCTCTGAACAGTACCTGCGTTGGGCCAGAAACGAGATTCTGTTTGGGTTCCGGGTCACAGTTTGCAGTTCAGTTCTTGGGTTTTGGCCGAGCAAAAAGCAATCAGTAATGCAACAATCAGGGGTAGATCTAAGGAGGATCTAAGAGCTATCACAAGGGCAATCAGATAGTTTTTGAATCAGTTGTTTAAATCATAAACAGATCCAGTAGATGGATTGAAGTAGCATTTATCTACTTTGCATTTGTTATGGAAAATGCAGTTCGAATACTACCTATAAGTTTATGAAACAGACAACAAAGAATGATAAAAAAACAAACTAATTCTTCCCTAGCGGAGTCGCCATTTTGTTACATGGAAAAGTGTCTATATAGAACTTCTCTATCCCACTAAGGTGTGACGGCTTCCTTAGAAACAAACAGAGAAAAGCTATTTTCGTTTTTCCTTTATGAATTATAGATAGAGAGGAACAGAAAGACCAACCTCTGTCTTGCGCTAATCTCCTGATTTGATTCCTCTCTTCTTTGATAGTCTTTAGCTACCTGCTCCCTTGCACGCCCAGCTCCACAAAGTACCTGTAAGATCACAGTAGCATAGCACTATACAAAGACATGGATCTATAATCATAAACAATCTAGGATCAGATGTAAATTGACCATACAAATGTAGCAAGCATCAATGACACAAGAGCATGGAGGAAAACTTGAATAGCTTTTATTGATAAACAAGAAAGAGCCAAGAGGAGTTACAACCAGTTATTCTGACCCAACATCAACCTCCCAGCTAAGAAGCCCCTCTTCACCTCAAACAAAGCTTAGATCACCCAACAATCTGATGTTTGTCTCAAGAAACCAACAACAATTCCTTACAATATGCAAAATTCCAACCTCTAGATCTCTGGGATGAGGGATCCATATATAGATATCTGTAAGGGGGATGAGTCAGCTTGTGATTTGATTAGTGTCTTCTCTCTGATAGTTCTTTCTCCACTTGGAGATTGATGATCTCTTACTCATCCTTGGTCGAATTCAGAGAGGCAAGTGTCACAGGAGAAGATTCTGGAAGCTTCCATTGCCTCTCCACCTCGTGGAATGACACTTCCATTTGTCATTTCTCGCCCATCGCACCCCATAGAAGGGCTTTTTGAAATGCAACGCACCCACACAGTGTATTTAGGTGAGATGCAACGCACTTGGCCAGTGGAGCACCTGAAATGATCTTGTTTTGACCAATTCTGAGCAGTTTTTCATGGAGAACTTCTGGGAGAAGCTGTAATCTGTTGACCTTGTTCCTTTAGGGGTTAGAACAACACTTTTAGGGACTTAGGAGCCCTTGGTTTATGGACATTTCATGCTTGGGGTTGTAGGGCCCAAAAATGTCCATAACAAATATGAAGTGGGTTGTTAGTTTTGGGAACTGATTTACCCTTGGAATTTTCACCTTCACCATAATCGCGTGACCGTGTGGTCACATTAGTGTGAGAACCCATCATGAAAACATTTGATGACTTGTCCCCTTCCTGGTTGCCCCCTGCGGAGGTACCAGGGTTTGAACTCACGCCAGCAAGCATTTGTTGCCCTTGGGGAAAAGGGTTGGTTAACACAGCTTGAGAACTAGAAGTCCCTTGCTACCCTAACAAGCGCTGAGCGTCTTGAATCTTGGGGCAGAGATGAGTTAAATGGTCTCCATTACACAACTTGCATGGAAACTTGACTTTCTTTCTTGACTCATTTCTACCACCACCAGCATTATTGCCGGATTTATTTGCGTTAGCCTTCTCATCCTGGTTCTTTTTCTTACCTCATCCTTTCTTTTTTCCATTAGAATTTTGATTTCCTTTGGGGTTATCAGATTGGATAGCATTAATCGAAGAAGTTTGGGAAGCCGGAGGGTTAGACGATGTGAATTGGTTGTTAGAAGTAGTTTGTAAAGATAACTGCTGCAATTGGTTCAACAAGTTCACCGCATTTGTGTCTATCGACCCAACGATACCATCCGCGTGGGGACCTGGCTTCAACTTAGCTATGTCAACCTTAGACCTAGAAGCATCTGGAAAGTATTTTTGTAGGATCCCAGACTGAGAGTAGATCAATTCTAACTGCTGGGCCCTAAAAATGGCTTGCTCCTCAGAATAGACTCCAGACATGGAGACATCTTTAGAGATCTCGGGTTGTAAAGATTTCAAAAACCATTCGAGACAGTACTCAGGAGGGATTTTGGCTTTAATGAGCCTCTTTCTTCATCTCCATTCCTGAATAATTTAGAAATGTGAGTTGCCTTATCCTGACGAAAAGTGGCCAGAAGTTCAGTTCCGGCATCATAACGGACAGGCAACTGGAAATGATTTAAGAAAATATTAGCTAAGTCAGCGAAAGATGTAAAGCTACCCCCTGGAAACTCTATATACCATTTGGCCGCATTTCCAGTCAAGGTGCGTTGAAAAAGTCTCAACCTAATCGAATCAACAACAAGGGAGTTCGATGAGCACCACAAATGGAATGTGGTTACATGGTCGCCTGGGTCTTCACCGCTCTTCCCTTCGAATTTTGGAATGTCCGAAGGGAGTTTGGTTGGGACCGAAGGCCAGGCTGGATTGTACTTGATTGGATCATTTGTTAACTTAGTGAGATCTGGCAAGTTCAAAGTTGCCAAAAACAGAAGCCTAGGAGGACCTTGGGGATTCCACCCAGACTGGGCGGAGCTCCTAAAGTTCTGAAAAGATTGGCCTGGATTTGGAAGGCACCAGGCTGCCTGAAGTAACCAGCAGAACCGGCTGAACCAAAAGGCAAGCCTTGTGATCCAGCAAAATTTGGAGTTTGACCAACTTCGGCCGCAAAGCCTCCATAACCAGCAAAGTTTCCTCCTAAAGGATTATAAGGAGTTGATAACCCCTAATACGGATTCCAAGCCGAAGCTAAGGGAGGAATACTTTGAAACGAACTAACTGTTGAGTACGACCTATTCCCTTGTTGGCCGAAAGACGGATTCCCAATCCCCATGACACTAACCCCAGGGTTAGTCCAACCTTGGAAAGGATTGCTACTTTTTCCTATAGAAGAAAAAGGCATGGATCCTATTGTCAGGTTGGAATGTCGTATATGACCACTTCCAAAAGGAAAACCCTGGAATGAAGCTAATCCACCCATCATGGACGTGGCGGCACTAAACAGAACTGATGGAATACCCTGTGAATGGGTGCCAAATGGGAAGAATCCAGAACCAAAAGCATTGGTTTGGGAATTTCCACTCGTGGATGGAATGGAGGTAGACCCAACTAAAGATGTGCTAGCAAAATATCCAAACAAAGAAGCAGAGGAGATGGAAATCGTTCCTCCCCCTTGCACTGATGTTGGAGTTTTCATAGTTGTAGCACTTGTAGTAGAAGCCATGCTTCCACTAGTGGTAATCGATGGTAAGCGCGTGGCGTAACCTGGAATTGACGGTCTATGCGTCGGAGTCCCAACGTATTGTAATACGTCTGGATGACTAGATGGTAGGGGAGAATTCGGAGCCGCTAACGACTCTGAGAGTTCTTCTACCTCTATGTTATTCTCCGCTTGAAAGAGAACTCGAGAAAGAACTGGAGTCTTCCTCTCTTGTTCTGCAGAAGTGTCAGGCCTTGCTTGAACACTAATTCCCCAAGAGGAGGATCAATCCCCGATGCGTCAACTGCCGTGGGACGAAACCCACCAGTAGTATTACCTCTGCGCCTTCTAGGAGAAGGCTCTAAACTTGGTGGTGAAAGACCATGAAGTCTTTGAGACCGTCTGGGTGATCGGTCAACCACTTTGAATTTCTTGTTAAGATCTAACTAAAGACTCAAAAAATTGAAAGCTAGGCCAACTAAGAGCACAAAGCACACACTATAAAGTCCCTAAAGATAACAACCAGTCAAACAACTTCCAAGTATTTCCGCTCCGGGTGATTAGGACCAGACACCAAAATACAAGAAAGTGAATTAAGGGGCCTTCCGAAGATAGTTTGGGATGATGAGAGCCCAGTCCTATCAGCGAAGGTAACAGAGGAAGTTACGCTGACCTCCTAACAACAGCCTACGCCGGTACAAGCCCCCAAGCTTTGCAAGGGTGCCCTCCAGTAGTACTGTCGAGAGTGATGCAACGTCGACCTCAGGTGCCACGGGATTCCCCTCCGTAGCCACCTGTGTAGATCCCTAGGAGTAGCAACTATGGATACCAACTCGTCACAGAAGCCAGGCGGAACAGTCATGAGGTAAGTTCGGACAAGTAGGAGAGGGGGTGTCTCTCTTCCCTGTCTTCACAGACCCTCGTGCTTAACTCCCAGATCTGGAGCTTTCCTGGTCTTCCTAACGCTATTGGATTTTCACTCACTATTCAGACTCCTATGTTTGACATTTAAATGGCCTTGGAGAGTTAACTCTCCACTCACCTAATCCAAGGCCCTAAAATCCTAAAACTTGTTGGTGTATCTAACTTAAAAAAAAAAGTTTTACTGAATTTTAGTTAGCGCTTGATTTTAAAATAGGTTATTCTTTAAGTCACGGGATAACGGAAGTGAAACTAGTGGTGTTTTTGACGCAAAAGAAATTAATAAAAACCTAACTACATGCAAATGCACTTGTTTTCGTTTTTCGACGAAAAGCAATTTCTATAGGGTTCAGAGGAACTTCTAATAAAACAAACTTTTCTTTTCTTTTCGTTAATTCACGCTTCACACTCACAAAAGTTAACAAAGATATGTATGCCTAAAAAGATATGCAAATCTATCCTAATGCAACAAATATATGCTGATGCAAGGTTCAAAACTACTGTAAAAACAAGAAATGAAAGTTGCTTGCTTATCAATTTTTATTTTGCCACCTAAAATGTCTAGATGGAACATGAGATGTTACCATTCATTTCATCTAAACACTAAAAACAAGTTTCAAGACAAACATAAAGCACTTTCATTCACTAAAAGGAAACCAAATGAAAACCAAGTTCAAGAAAGCAAAACGAAGTTTTTCAAAAAGTTTTCTTCAAAGCAACAACAAAAGAGTCTTTTAAAAAATGCTCTCAACAAGACTAAAACTTTGTGATTGAAGAATAGGCAACAAACACTTTTGCAAGTTGACACCACACAATGGACGAAAACTCAACAAAAAGAAATGTGTTTAAGGATGCTCTTAACAATCAAAAGTAGCAATGAAAGCTTTAGCAACAAAAACCAAAAAGATCAAAAAGACAAATTTCAAGAAAGTATCAATCAACAACTTTTCATGAAACAAAGAAGTGGATGGTCACAAAAAGCGGTTTTGTCAAGCAAACAAAAAGTCACCAAAAGCAAGATTTAACACAAAGATTGAAATCAATCTTCCTGCCTTGATGAATCAGAGCAGCCAAGATTCCTAGCAAGAAATCTTGCGTGTTTTAGCAAAAAACGATGACGCTTGCGACAACAAAAACAAGACCAATACTCCTTACAATCAGAGAGAATTTGGAACAAGATGCTTGCTATAAAAACAAACAAATGATACTGGAAAATGATTGTTTCAGACTGAGTCAAACCACTAGACAGACCTTCAGAGGCAAAAAGATTTAAAAATCTTGAAAATTGCAAGATATACGCGACTGTACTGGTGTACAGATTGCGTGTATACGCTACTATAACTAAGGAAACCTACGTATACATGGGTTCACTTAAGGAAACATGCGTATATATGCTTCTGTAACTAAGAATAATAGCGTATATAAAAGATTTCAAGAAAAATAAAAAACAAACTGAAGAAACTGGCAAAACTTAGAATTCAAGAACATACTACACAACACCAACAAGCAAGCAGGCAGCTGAGCCCTGATTGGCTTGAAAACACCCAAACTAGGAACAACAAGAGTGTTGTCCCCAGTGGAGTCACCAATTCTGTTGACGGAAATGTTCCCCTAGGGCTTTTTGGGTTGAAACCCTAGCAGACTGAAAGTTGTCTATACAAACACACATTCACACAGTCATTATTCTATTATAAGCAAATTCTATGATAAGGGGGCGTACCTTAGGTCCTACGTTTGAGAAGGTACTTTAGGGTCCAAACCCTTCTTCAAGTTCCTTTTGCTTCTTTGTCCTGCAAAACAGCCAATTCCAAAGAACACAGCAGTATATGGACAAAACCTTACAAAGAAACCATCTTCTTATTATAAAGAAAAGGTAGTTAGTTATGAACTTTAAACAACCATTCACATATGAATTCCAACATGAATATCATAAACATAAAGAAGATTCATATCAGGAACCAAGACATGTGTTTCTTTTATTATAGACAAATAAAGTAAAGAAAAGGAATAATTTCACCTAAGTCACCTTTCGCAGGCTCCAAGCAAAGCTTCCTTCCGGATCCATCCAGCCTCAAGCCTATAACAAACTCCTTCCATGACTTACTCCATGATGTCATAAGTAGTGGATGAACATCAACACACAAGGAAACAAGGGTTTCCTGTACAAATGGAGGAAGTGCAGAAGGCACAAGGGTCTTCAGACCTGGTCAGGGGAAAAATCTCAGCATAATAACCTTTCTCTCTCTTTTCTCCTCCCTTAGGCCTTCCCATTGAGGTCTTTTTATACCTCTCCCAAAGTAATTTTTTAGTTGGGAGTTGGTTGGGAACAGTTGGGCCATGGGCACTAACAGGTGATCAGCAGGTAAAACTCGCAATCTCTGCCCGAAATTAAGGAGTTTTATATTTTTTAAGTGTTTTAATACATATACGTGGGTTAGGTATATGCCTACCTGCATATACACGCGTTTAACTCAGGGCAATGTCGCGTATAAGGGATAAAACACTGTTTTTTAGATTTTGGACCAGGTCTAGAAGGAGGGGTTGCCCTAGGCCATCAGTGCAGCATCACAAACCATAAGAGTGAGATTTGGAGCTATAACAATTAAGTGGTTACCTCTAGATAAATTGTGGTATAACACTTCCTTCCATACTGCAGCAGAGATGACCTTATTTATGGCACTTTATGGATGTCATCCACTATCTATTACATCATATTAAGAGAAAATTCTAAGGTTCAAGAAGTGGAAGATCACATTGAGCATCAACAACAAGTTCTCCAACTTTTAAAGGATAACCTCACTTTGGTGAAGAATCATATGAAACAACAAGAAAATTAGCATTGCAATGAAAGAAGTGTTGATGTAGGCAACTGGGTATATTTACGACTACAACCATATGAACAAATGTCCATTAAGCAAACTAAGGAGGATAATAAATTATCACCTAAGTACTATGGTCCTTACAATGTGTTCCAAAAGATTGGTACTATGGCATACAAATTGTAGTTGCCTAGGTCTTCTCATGTACATCCATTTTTCCATGTTTCATGCATAAAGAAGGTTATTGGTGACAAGCTCCCAATTCAAACAATATTTTTGAAACTTGACGAAGAAAGAAAAATCATATTTGAGCCTGAAGCAGTCATGAAAATAAGAACCTAACAGCTACAAAATCGATTAATTTTAGAGTATATCATTAAGTGGAAGAACTTACCCACTGAAGATTCCATATGGAAGGATGATAATTTTATACAGAAGCAACTGAAACTAATCAAGCATTGAGGACACCACTTTTTAAAAGAGAGGGGCATGTTAGGTCCCTATAATACTAGTGTAGTCCCCTTATTGTTATTGTTAGTGTAGCCCCTTTTTATTGTACCCCATAGAATCCCACTATTGTTACTGTTGTGCCATTACATTATTATTGTTATGTAGGCTCTGATTATATTGTGACCCCTTAGACTCTAATATATACCAAGAAGGTATTATCATTTGTATCATCCAGGAATTGTTCATTTATGTGAACTAAAGGAGGTTGCACCCTCAAAGAGGCTATTTCTCAAGTTTTTGATCTACATTTTATTTTGTTTTGTGAGTTGGTTGCATAAAATATACACTAAAGGATTCAAACATGTATTATTTTTCTTCTTCATTAGCTTTCTTTCATTGCTACATTTTGGAATCACAGTCGACCTATATACATAATAGTTTAGCGGTCTCGAGTTTGTAGAGCCAACCTTGGGATGTACATAATACATACCAATAGTCTAGAAATTAACTCATATAACCACCCCATTGTGACAAACATCGAGACTAAAAAAGGCTCTATTCTTTCTTTAATGTGACCATGCTAATGTGATCTCTGTCGTAACGTCAAGGGCTCGACCCTTTATTCAATGTGACTATGCCAATATAAAATATGTCGTAACCTCCATTAAGACTTCGAGGGCTCTACTCTTTATTCAATATTAATCTACTAATATGATGTTCATTGTAATTTCAAGCGCTTGACTCTTTATCTAATGTGATCATGCCCATGTGTCGTTGTATTGGCGAGTCAATTTCCACCTGCATGATGATGTTAGCATGAGGTCATCATGGCATGTGGCATGCCATGAGGGGTGCCTTTTGTCACCCATTTTTATTTGTTTGAGCAACTAAAAACAACCATTTGGGCACACCACATGGAAGTATTGGAGGTTCCGTGTCATCGATTTGATGTCACCTCATTCAACAAAATCGTGCCATGTGTCATAACAAGATTGGCCACCATGACAGGGGCACTCCTAGTTAACTGGTGAACATGTTGACACATATCCACCATTTTATTTGCACCACATGCATGAACGTTAACCCTTTTTAAATTCATGCATGTTTGATCACCATCCATCATAGATTTAATCAATTAACCTTTGGTCAACATGAGAGTTGCACAATGTTTAACATATTGACATTTGGGGGTTATAGGCCTATAGTTTTGGTCCCTCGATTAATGTTTATTTTCAAATGGCCATAACTTCTCATCTGAGAGGATTTTTTCAGAGTGGGATACACTGTTGGAAAGGTCTCGATGAGGCTTAACCAACCATGCTTTTTAGAGGATCATTATGGAATCATAACCTTGTTAAAATATAAATAAAATTCATACCTATTTTGACTTCACCTGGTGAGGACATGCAAGATATCTAGGTATCACAGTACTTTATTTAACTCATGAACTACATTGCTTCTATCTTGGATGTCCCCTTTCACATCAATGACACTTGTTCTCATCAATGAAAACACTATGTGCAACAATATCCCCCTTTTTCATTCATGGAAACACCACTAGAAATCGATGGTTATTGATGTCAATAAGCCAAGCCTTGACATGCATCGAAATACACCTGTCATAGTGCTGATGAGCCCCAGAAATGGGTAGCTATATGGGCTCATTATGCCTATTATTTTCATTTAATCCACCATTCTCAATATTTTTGTGAATGTTTTTGAATATATTTATGTCAATAGAGTGAATGGGGATGGTCACTTTGCCATGTAGTCTAATGAGTGTTTATTGCAGATTTTTTGGACAATTTTGGACAAGGACCAGGAATTTATGAGCAAAATGATAGCCAAACTCGAGGAAATAGGGATGGGGACTTATAGGAGGGGTGTCCCCTTCATTAAATGACCCCTTCCTCGAATTATTCATCAACAGCTCGGAGTACAAAGGCCCAAATTGATGATTCCAAGGGGCAGCCGAGGAAGTAAAGAAGGACTGTTGTTTATCTCCAGTTCTGGGAAGTCAAGCTCCTTGATTTTTGGAGGGTTGTTGGGGGAATCCATTTGTATAACTAGGGGGGCTTAGGTGCTCAACTTTTTTAGTTAGATTTTAGCCATTTTCTTACTCTATTTTTTCACTTTGGTGCAGCATTGTACTCAACTCATTTTCGAGCTCTTTTTGAGACAATTTTTATGTGATGTAACTGCTATTTTTTGATAATGAAGATGAATGAAGTTTTGAGCCAACACTGATTTTTTTCCAGAGGGCTGAAGCTCTCGGGTTAGGGCCCAACCCAAGTTGCCCAACACCTCCTTTCTGTACTTATATGCTTTTGTTTCCATTCATGAGTTAATTTCTGCTGCATATACTCATTTTACTTCATTAGATTAGGTTGCTTTTTATGGTTAGAATAGTTATTTTTGCTTCAAGTTACTTAAGTAAGTTGCTGCAATAATAGAAAAAGATCCAAAAAGGCTACTATCAGGTCTTGATTTCCTTTCTCCCTCCTTGGGACCATGATTTGAGGTCAAGGCACTATTGCTGCCACCAAAAACACAGTTTTTGCTCTTCCTATGCAACTGCTAGTGTGATATTTCGAGTTGGAGAAGTTGATATTAGTTTGGATTCACATGCTTAGATCATTTTCTGTTCATTTACTATGGTTTTCTCACATGATTTTTGTTCATAAAGTATTGTTCAACATTTTTCTCGTTTTAGGTCAGAAATTAGGTTAAGATAGACAAAACTCTGTTTTCGGTTCTTGCTTTGGTCAGTTTTGAGAAGTAAGTGTGCAGCTCTCTTGTAGAACATTCCAGCTCATCATTCCTCCATTAAATAACCAACACCAACTCACTTCTCCAAGATTTCCCCACTCATTCGCCACATTTCGCCAATCTTCCCTAATTTCTGCATTTTTCCATAAAGTTGCTCTTTTTCCCTTTGAACAAATCCAACCATCTCATTCATCCCTAACCTTCCTTGACAAGTTATAGACCCCTCAACACCTTCATCTAGAATTCATTTCCCATTTCCCATCATTTTTCCACCTTCAAATCTCCAAAAACCACTTTCGGCATCCTCCTATATATCCTCCTATAGAACCTCCTATAGATCCCCTGCAGCCTCTTGTAGAAGTTCCCGTGAGTGATTTTTCGAAGTCTGATCACAATGGAAGTCTTCAGAAGGGTACTAGGGGCTTCTTAGGACCTCTCCACACCTTCCTCACCATCTGCAAAATCCAACTCCATCTTCCTTTGCCACCAAACCTCTGCATAGTCACAACCAGTCAAATCACAAGCATAATAATTCCACATAAAAATACTCAAAAGTACAAAAAGATGATTTCTTCCCATTTCTCTTCAGAAGTAGTTTGAATAAATGAAATTTACCTTTTAAATAGTCAATGGCACCCATTTCAGTCATTTTCATTTTCTTTCTTGCAAAAGTAGGGTTAGTAGGTAAACTAGGGTTTGCTAGGGTTTGTGTTTCATTTCAGTTTCCATTCTCTTTCTGCAAGTAGAATAGCCCCTATAGAGTTAGTTTCCTTTCATCACAGTTAAAGCTTATTCTGAGAACTCATAGAAGTTGGCTTAAGCTCCTAGCGAACTTGCGCCAGCTAATCAAGTGACACCCTACAGTAAGAGCTAGTACTTGTGCATACAGCACTGTCGCTTCCAAGTTTGTTACGAATTACCGGGTTGATAAAAGTAAAGAAGGAAGTCCCAGGAGTTGCAGCATTATTGCTGCAATACTAGAGCTCACCACTCTTTTTGGTGCCGTTGCCAAGGACACGTCAGAGTATTTTGTGATTTCTGCTTTTCTTCTATTTTCTACCGCAACATTCTGCTAAGTAGTTTATTTCAGCAAAAGTAGAGTAGTTGTTTCATTTTAATTCTGCAATTTCAATTCTACAATTTCAATTCTACAAAACTAGATTAGGCATTCCCTGCTTTCATTTCAATTCTGCAATTTCATTTCAGCAAGCGTAGATTAGGTATTTCCTACTTTCATTTCCATTTTGCAATTTCATTTCAGCAAGCGTAGATTAGGCATTTCCCACTTTCGTCTCAATTATGCAATTTCCATTTCAACAAAAGTAGATTAGTCATTTCCTGCTTTCATTTTAATTCTGCAATTTCCATTTTAGCAAAGTAGATTAGTCATTTCCTTACTTTCACTTCAATTTTGTAATTTCATTTTAGCAAGTTCATTTCAGTTAGTTGCAATTTGTTGTTCAATCCATATCAGTTTTGCAGGTACAAGAATAAAAAACAAAAATCACCCAAAAAGAGATTTTCTTCCATGCCTCGTAGGAGTAGAGATAATTCAGAAAATGGTTTGCCCAACACCCCCATTGCTTCACATAGCCAACCTTCTCTCTTCTTCGGTGGCTGCAATCAAGAAACACCCTCAGGTAACAACCAAACATATTTGAAGAACCTATAGGGGAAGAAGAAAAAGAAACCCATTCCTCTGAAGCCAATAGTTCAAAACAGAAATGTTGGGAGCAGTACCTTGTCTTCCAACTCATCTCGTAGAAGTGAATTTGAGAATCTATTGGAAGATTTCAAGAGCGAACTGAGGCAGATACTTGCCATGCATATCAAAAGAAAACAAGAAGCAGAGAGGGTTTTGGCCATTTTTTGCCCTAGATGCACCAGGAGGTATCCTAGGAATGAATGCCCATTGCACTCTATAGAAGTGTGTTTAGTCTGTGAAGAAGACAATCCTACGAATCATTGCCCTTCCTTTCCTGGAATTAAGGTTGCATATCAGAGGGCTGAAGGAGCCACTGAACCACTCTATTTCATGAAACAAAGGAGGCCACATTGACCTAGACCTTACCAACAGGGAATGCAAGGGACATCCTAGACCTATTACAACCCCAATCAAGCCACTTCCATGCCTTCTTGGGGCCCCCCTACTCATCCTTCCTGATCCACGCCCCCTCCTTGGTCATATACTCCTCCTTGGTCATTCACATCTCCATATCATGCCCAACCAACTACCCACTCATTTCACTCCTATGCTCAACCACAACCTCAGTGGAATGCATCTCATCAGGGGTGGAGGCCCCATTACAACTTTCCTCCCACTCTTTTGCCTCCACCACCTATTTAACCACAACCATTGCCTCCTCCTCCACGAAGGAAACCCCAAATGCCTGCCCAGCCGAACCCGAGCCTAAACAACAGACAGGCCCAGCAAATATATAGTGGGGAACCACCATTTCCAAACCCGCACATTGGAGTAGCTCAACCCAATTGCAAAGCTGAGGTACAACACGTCCAAACAACTCTTCTTGAGCTCAATGATATTCACCATAGCTCAGGGAGAGTATTGCAAAAAAGAGATTATATTGATATCATTGAAGGGCCACATCCGGCAGAAGAAGATACAAAAGAAAAGATCAAAGAACCATGGGCTGCACTTGATGAAGAGAAGACATCAGAATCAGAGATCAAGAGAGTTCCCTCATGGTTACCATCAAATCTTCCATGTATTCAAGAGAAGAATCAGCAAAAAGAGGAAGATATGAAGGTCATGGTAGAAGAAGACATGAAGAATGATCCAGATCAGCAGAAAGGTCAAAGACATCACAGCTATATTGAGATATGGTTCCAGACGGTCACTAAGGTGTAGCATCACTCTCTTCCTCAATTATGCTTGAACCCTTCAAAGTCAAATCATTTGGTCTCTGAAATCCAGATACTTGTCAAAGCATGCATTTTAAGCCTCCACATCATTTTGTCTGTCATCTCGATGTGTACATGGCTCCATTGGAAGTATTCTTATACTTGAAAATGATTTTGTTTTTCAAGTAGGGTAGGGTAGAGAAAAAAGGAAAAAGAAAAAAATGAAAAATAAGAGAAAAAATAAAAATCTAAGGTGAAAACCTCCTCTGAGGCGCCTCAGATTGGCTCATTGATTGAAAACCTCCATGACGTGGTCAATGGGTTGGAAAGAAGAGAAAGGAAAAAGAGAATAAGATCCTTGGGTGAAAACCTCCCTTGGAGGCACTGAGGGCAGGAAATTAGGGTGGAAACCTCCTTGAAGCGCCCCAGTTGTTTCCAAAAAAAAAAAGAAAAAAAAAAAAGAAAAAAATGAATTTCCAGTTGTATTGCAAGTCTGCAGGAGAACTTCAGGAAGCAGCAGCAGGTGCCAAGAAATCTCTGAAACCAATAAAAGCACCTATCCTACCTTCCCTCACCCTTCTCCATCATTCTTGACATTTTTTCCACCTCACTGTGCTTCTTTTCTGAAAACAGTGTTTTCTACAAGAGGCTCTTGTAGAAATTACAGAGAGCCAGAAATGGATTTTAAAAGCAATTTGGGTAATAGGGAAGCTTCATAAAGGGTTTATAAATCCTCCTACAATCTTCAACCCTCCCTTCCATCATTTCCAAGCTTGCATCACACCCCAAGCTAATTTTTCTTACTGTCCAAAAAATTGTAGAATGCTCTCATATTAAAAATATATAGAGAAAAAAATTGTTTTTTCCCTAACTTTAAAACTGTGCATCCATTTAAAAAACTGTTCCATGGGGAGTTGGATAGGGATGATGACAACATGCCCAAGCAATTTCAGCCAATTCCAGTGCACGGTTTCAAAGAAATCAGCCTCCATCACCTTCAACCATTTTTGCATTTTCTCCATATCTGTGCATCCATTTAAAAACCTGTTTCATGGGGAGATGCATATGGGTGATAGTAACATGCCCAAGCAATTTCAACCAATTCCAGTGCACGATTTCCAAGAAATCGGCCTCCATCACCTTCAACCATTTTCAGTTTTTCTCAAAATTCGTGCATCCACTGACCATAATTTTTCTATGGGAGGTGCATGATGATGATGGAAACATGCTCAAAAAATTTCAAGTCAATCGAGTCTACCATTTGGGAGATATCGACAAAACAAGTCACTGTCCCATTAAAATCTAGCATCAGCAGCATGAGCATGCAAATCTGAAGGTTGAAGCAGACTCCTACAGCTTAGATCTAGCCAGAGGATGCCTACACAAGAAAAACAGCCACACATCAGACAGCAACAAAGCATAGCAGCTGATACCCTTACAAATCAAGCTCCAGAAGTAGAATCGGTGCAGCCACAGGTGTATACAACATGCAAGGAGTCGTTCCTAATCAAAGATCATCAGCATGAGGTAGCCAAGCCACCAGTTCAGAAGCCACGAGTGCCAACAACAGCAGCAATCCAAGAACAAAGTGCCAAAGTTTGAACATGCAAAACACGATAGCGACTAACAGGGAAGTGGCTAAACTCATTCCTCTGTTGCATGAATATTATTTAGAAACTGCATGAACCATTGAGATGGTTGCAATTAATCGAAATCGGTGGCCAACTAACTGGCCACCCTTGTCCAGTTCAACCAAGCCTCGTCCAATTCAAACAACAGTTCAGAAGATGCACTCAGCAAGTATGGCCCGTCAACTCGGGAAGAAAAAAACTCAGAACCAGTAGTGGTGGCAGCGTATAACAGGAATAAGGTAGGTGATGGCCGTTAGGTGACATGAAAAACCATAATGACACTGGTGTAGGACCAACGGTCCAGATGGGGATAACGTACCCATCCGGCCACCTCACCTTGTCACCGCAAATTACGCCATCAGCTTAAGTACAGTGCTGTCTAAGCCTCCACCACCTTTTATTTTCAGTTGCCTCAACGAGTTCTCGACTACAACACTCACCTACCACCTTCAGAATAGCTAACCAGTCATTTTTTTCCAGTTTTTCAAAACCATCCCACCTATCGGGCTCTACAGGAGCACTACTGCATTCTACAAGAGTAGGAACACCGTCTACATGAGGCTTTCTACAGGAAGGCTAGAGAGCAGCTTTGCAGAAGAAAAAGTTGGAATTTTTGTCAAATTCGAGCTTGAAATGAGGTAGACTCACAAACCCACTCTGCATACGATATATCTATACAAGGTGATGGGTTAAAAGTAAAGTATTGGGTTGAAAAAGAAAGGAAAAGGGAAGCTCAAAAGTCTGCCTATGTTTTTTTGTGTTCTACACAGTCTCTCTGTTTTCTTCTCTGCATTCAAAATTATGTTTTTTCTTTCCTTTTCCATATTCCCTAAAAAAGAGAGCTGCAACCATAGAAAATCCAGCTTGGGAAGGAAACAAATTTGCAAGTCTAGTTACTCTGTGAGAAGAAAAAAAAATTGTTTTATATATTCTCTGTTCTGTCAAAGTATTGATTTTTTTTCGAAAAACTGAGAAGCAAATTCAGGTTAAGAACAGTTTGAAGAGAGGGAAAAATTGCAAATTGATGTTGTGAAGAAGAAGCACACGGGAAATTCCCTCTCTAGTTTCAGAAAAAAACAAAACTCAGCTATCCCTCTGTTTCTGGTTTTGGAAGTTGTTGCCTTCTTCCTCACCTGAGCATTTTTAGAAAACTACTAAACACCATGCCAGGAGGTTTTATGAGAAAGGAGCCTTTGAACTCCAACAAATTGCATGAGCACCCCGAGGTGGTGGCCCTCTTCACCAGGGCAAACTGGATGTCTTTCTTTGAGAGAATTCATGGATATGATGAGGAGGTGACTGAGGAATTTTTAATGTCCTTAAGACCCCATTCGAAAACACATGCTACAGTCAGTTTCAGGGGTCTGACCCTAGAGCTCACACTAGATTTTATCAATGGAATCACAGATCTTCCATTGGGGCTTCCCTGGAGCAAAGAAGAAAAGCCATTAGGGCAGGTTGCTAAGAAGATATTTTTTCAGCCTGATGAACATCCTGTAGAGGATAAGAATGGGGTCAGAAGGACAAGTTTACCTCCTCCATGGAGTGAAGTCATCTACTAGATCATGAAGTACATCTCTTGTGAAGGGAGATTTAGTATAGTTTATGGGTATCACTTTAGGTTATTGCATGAATTGAGATATGGGATGGATCTACCAGTAGCTAGGAAACTCAGTCTCCCATATTTCCTCCTTCAATCTTTGATAGAATGTGGCACGAAGTTGAATGTATGGGTTCCAAACCAACTGGCCCACCATGGGCTCATGAAATTGTTGGTATAAGATGCCCTACACACATACACCAACCCCATAGCTTGGGAAATTTTCTGGAACATGTTTAGAGGAGACGACATCAAAACTCTTACGGATGAACTCAGTCCATCCGACAGTGAAGAGGAGGAGCAGACAGAGGAACTTGGAAAGGAAATTCATGAGGAGCAACAAAATATTCAAATAGAAAAGGAAAAACAGGAAGAAGAGGAGAAGCCGGACAAAACCACAGTTGCACCTAAGGCAGGAAGGAAAATAGCATCAAAAGTAGAGAAAAGGAAGAGAACAGAAGCTAGGAAAAAGAATCCCAAGAAGGCTCAGAAAAAAACTGCCACAGGAGAGGTAGAGACCCAGCAAGAAAAAGAAAAGACACCACCATAGACATCAGAGACAAAAGCAGAAACAATAAACTCAGGAAAAATTGTAGAGGGAAAAGAAGAAAAACAGCAGGAGGAAATATCCCCTGAAACGCTGGCAAGGGAAGCAGCAGCTATGCTTACTACATTAAGCACTCCAACTAAGCAAAAGGGAAAAATAAAAAGATAAACATCTATATATTTCAAAGCCAGGAGGAGCACAAGGATTAAGGTGGGCAAGTCCCAGCCACCATGAAAGGAACCCATTACCATTGAGGATGCACCTACTGTAGCAAGGGAGGAATCTCCCTCCAAAATCTCTTTCACCTATGAAAGAGGGAGTCCAAAGACCTCCACCTGGAAGGAAAGGATCAAATTGATGGACTCCAAAGCAGTCCTACAAGAGGCTCAAACCTCTCTACAGGAGACACTGGCCAAGCTTAAGGAAACTGCAAAATTGGATAAGAAGGCAGAAGAATAGTCACAAGAGAAGGGTAAAGAAAAAGAAATACCTGAGACAAGCCCTAAACCTAATTTAGGCTCCTATTACAATCTTCTAGAAGGTGGGAAGATCATCCCACAAAAATTCGTTGTGCCTCTTTTCTTTGAACTAGAACAAGAAAGTGTCAATACCCACACCTGGATGCAGATTGCTAAATCTAAAGGAGTTGAAGATATAGGGCACATGGAAAACAAGTTAAGAGAGTTGAGCAGGGAGTTGGGCATGGTAAGGCACATAAAGAGCATTAGAAGACCCAAACTGCAGGAAGAAAATGAACTACTGAAAAAGCAGTTACAGGAACAGGAACCTCAAAGGGGAGACAAGCTGCCAACCTTGGAAGGGCAGCAACAACAAGAAGGACCCCTAGCAGACAGTGAAGCAACACAGAAACAATAGCAAGAAGAAGAACCACAGACGGATGTTGAAACGCTGATGAAATCGCAACAAGAAAGAGAGTCTCAGGCAACAACTGAAGTGCTAATTTTGAAAAAACAGTTGCAGGAAAAGGAAGCCCAGATGGCCTGCATGGCTAGCTGGGCAATGGAGGCATTGCAATGCAGACAGCCAGCTAGATCCTATGCACTGTATCTCAAAGACCAGTGGCTCCAATTTCAGATTAAAACAGTGGCCTAGAGGGGCACCATCCCATTTCAAGATTATGGTCAGTTTATGCATTTATGTGATAATATTTCACCCAAGGATAAAGCCAAATTAGCAGAATTTTACCTACACAATATGGCACTACCAGACATGAACTTATGGGATCCAAATGCTGCACTAGGAGACCTACAGCTCATGGCTATCGCTTCTTGGTTGAGCCATGAAGAAAAGAGAGCAGTGGACATTCGGAAGATCATGACAAAGGAGCTAATTAAGCCCCTCATGATAAGGGCAGAACCAACAGAACCATTAGCTCTCATTTATGTCCACCAACACCTAGCAGTCAATCCTCAAGTTCTTCTGGACTATGTTGACAAGCAAGCACAAGCTATCGCTCATTTTGAAGATATGGAGATATTATTTGGTGATGACTGCCTTCATGCTTGTATGAGAAGGTGGAATACATTGTGATATAGCCTAAAGATCAGGGAGTATCACTCCCCAACTAGAATGAGGGAAGCTATGATGAGAGTGCCTCTATATAAATAATCGATGAAAAACTTGAAAGCCAACTGGATTAGTCTAAAGTTCAGTCCTCCACTACTTTTTGGACTGTTGGAAGGGGTTAAGGAGGAGGAAGAACAGAAACAATGGGAGGAAGTGGACAAGAAAGCAGGGTTTCATGACAGAGAAGAAGACATCACATCAAAGGCTTGGGATGTCAGGGAAGCTGTTAAATCTATTAAAGATGAAGAACTGGATTAGTTGCTCAGAGGATGAGCAACCCATTCAGCAAGGGGGTGATGATGAGCCCAAAAAATGGGTAACTATATGGGCTCATTCTGCCTATTATTTTCATTTAATCCACCATTCTCAATAGTTTTTTGCATGTTTTTGAATATATTTATGTCAATAGATTGAATGGGGATGGTCACTTTGCCATGTAGTCTAATGAGTGTTTATTGCAGATTTTTTAGAAAATTTTGGACAAGGACCAGGAATTTATGAGTAAAATGAGAGCCAAACTCAAGGAAACAGGGATGAGGACTTATAGGAGGACTGTCCCCTTCATTAAATGACCCCTTCCTCAAATTCTTCATCAACAACTTGGAGTACAAAGGTCCACATTGATGATTCCAAGGGGCAGTCGAGCAAGTAAAGAAGGATTGTTGTTTATCTCCAGTTCTGGGAAGCCAAGCTCCTTGATTTTAGGAGGGCTATTGGGGGACTCCCTTTGTATAAATAGGGGGGCTTAGGTGCTCAGTTTTTTTAGTTATATTTTAGCCATTTTCTTAGTCTATTTTCTCACTTTGGTGCAGCATTGTACTCAGCTCATTTTCGAGCTCTTTTTGAGACAATTTTTATGTGATATAACTGCTATTTTTTGATAATGAAGATGAATGAAGTTTTAAGCCAACACTGGTTTTTTTCTAGAGGGCTGAAGCTCCTAGGTTAGGGCCCAACCCAAGTTGCCCAACACCTCCTTTGTGTACTTATATGCTTTTGTTTCCATTCATGAGTTAATTTATGCTGCATATACTCATTTTACTTTATTAGATTAGGTTGCTTTGGATGGTTAGAATAGTTGTTTTTGCTTCAATTTTCTTAAGTAAGTTGTTGCAATAATATAAAAAGATCCAAAAAGGCTACCAGCAGGTTTTGATCTCCTTTCTCCCTCCTTGGGACCATGATTTGAGGTCAAGGCACTGCTGCTGCCACCAAAAACATAGTTTTTGCTCTTCCAATGCAACTTTTAGTGTGATATTTCGAGTTGGAGAAGTTGATATTAGTTTGGATTCACATGCTTAGATCATTTCCTATTCATTTACCATGGTTTTCTCACATGATTTCTGTTCATAAAGTACTGTTCAACATTTTTTTGGTTTTAGGTTAGAAATTAGGTTAAGATAGACAAAACTCTGTTTTCGATTCTTACTTTGGTCGGTTTTGAGAAGTAAGTGTGCAACTCTCTTATACAAAATTCCAGCTCATTATTCCTCCATTGAACAGCCGACACTAACTCACTTCTCCAAGATTTCTCCACTCATTCACCACATTTCGCCAATTTTCCCTAATTTCTGCATTTTTCCATAAAGTTGCTCTTTTGCCCTTTGAACAAATCCAACCATCTCATTCATCCCTGACCTTCCTTGACAAGTTATAGACCCCTCAACACCTTCATCCAACCTTCATTTCCCCTTTCCCATCATTTTTCCACCTTCAAATCTCCAAAAACCACTTTCGGCCTCCTCTTGTAGATCCTCCTGTAGAACCTCCTGTAGATCCCCTGCAGCCTCCTGTAGAAGTTCCTGTGAGTGATTTTTTGAAGTCTGATCACAATGGAAGTCTTCAGAAGGGTACTAGGGGATTCTTAGGACCTCTCCACACCTTCCTCACCATCTGCAAAATCCAACTCCATCTTCCTTTTCCACCAAACCTCTGCATAGTCACAACCAGTCAAATCACAAGCATAATAATTCCACATAAAAATACTCAAAAGTACAAAAAGACGATTTCTTCCCATTTCTCTTTAGAAGTAGTTTGAATAAATGCAATTTACCTTTTCAATAGTCAATGGCACCCATTTCAATTGTTTCTGTCTTCTTTCTTGCAAAAGTAGGGTTAGTAGGTAAACTAGGGTTTTCTAGGGTTCGTGTTTCATTTCAGTTTCCATTCTCTTTCTACAAGTAGAATAGCCCCTGTAGAGTTAGTTTCCTTTCATCATTGTTAAAGCTTATTCTGAGAACTCATAGAAGTTTGCTTAAGCTCCTAGCGAACTTGCGCCAGCTGATCAAGTGACAGCTTGCAATAAGAGCTAGTACTTGTGCATACAGCACCGTCACTTCCAAGTTTGTTACGAACTACTAGGTTGATAAAAGTAAAGAAGGAAGTCCTAGGAGCTACAACATTATTTCTGCAATACTGGAGCTCACCAAGTGGCAAGGACTCCTCCTATCTGATTGCGAAGATTCCTCCTTATTTCCTTCCTCCCTTCTGTCAATGCCTTTATTCACAACTTCAATGTATGTCACTCAATTTGTATCAATGTCCACATTCTCTCTTATTTTGACATCATTGGAAAATGGACATAACTATCTATCAAAGCTTCCATAATCATGAGTGAACATGATCCTATAGAGTCTCCTTGAGATTATCTTCTTCTTTCTACCATATCTATCAATGTATTCATTCTCTAAGTTCCTATTATAACTCCACAAATAGTTCCTAAATGTAATAAAGTCTCCCCATGTGACCATGATTCCAATGCTTCTCCAATTATTCATGCACTTTTTTGTGGACTTGACAAAGTCTCCCCTTGAGGCCATGTTTCTTTTACTTGTTTGCCATCACTTACCAATTATGCCTAAACTTTTTTGTGGACCTGATAGATTCCCCCCCCAAGACCATGCTTCTTTCCTATGGACCTAATGGAGTCCTCCCCTAAGACCATGCTTATTTCCTGTGGACCTAAAAAATTATTTCTCTAAATTCATACTATGAATGTTGAACTTTTCTATGGACTTGGTGGAGTCTCCCCTTGAGACTATGGCTTCATGGATTATTCACCTACTCCTTTGATTTGTATTTGATGGTGAAACTACATAAATTCTCTACGTGTACATGTTTTATATTGTCTTCTTTTCATAAAGAAGCTTCCCCTGTCATTATTCATATATTGGCCTCATTTCAAAGTGATTATTTTACCTGCATCAAATTGCTTATTCAAGTTTTGATTTAACAAATAATATTCTTGAAGAAGCCTTCACCAAAGAGCTTAGATATGAGGGGTCAAATCCAACCTTGGTTCTTCTTATATCATCCTCCATCCCATAGTGTTACTTCTTAGATTAAGGGCAAGTGCTTCTCCCTTGAGTCTACAATCATGTGCTATGTGTCCTTCATTGTGATATATATAACACATAGTATTGGGCTTCAAAATTTACGAAAATTGCTGATGTTTCCTTTTGACTTGATCCATATGCCTCAATCTTGGCATCTAATCATGTCCTCCACATCTTACCATATCATAGGTCTTGTAATCTTGTGCTTTGTGCCCAAATTCTATACATGAGAGACAATAACCAAAGAACTTATCTTGATACCTAGATATATAGGAAGATATTGATCTTTTGAAGTTGTTCCTTGGAGGAGCCCCATTCATTTGCTAATTTCCAACACCAACGTCCTTGTTTCTTGTAGATCCCTTTGTCATTGGAGATTACCTTCCTTCATTCTTACTCATTTCTCTTCGTGAATTAAATGTACCTTGCTTCTTCCTATCATCATCCTAAGAATCACTAAAGTGTACATTCTTGGGTTGATTCATCATTTAGTTGGGCTATTAAATGAAGTTTCTATTGGATGTTATGAATGCTTGATCGAGCTTCTTGGGCTTATCTTCATTTGATGTGCTTAGGATGCCATTTTTCTTGGATGCCTCGTAACTTCCTTGATAACCAATACTTGTTTTAATGAGGGGAGACCTTTGCATTTGAGAATTTGATCCAAATATTTAGTTCCTTTATGAAGTTTTAGTTTGCGTTTGAGCTACTCCAATTCTTCTTTCAAGAGTATAACTTCTTCTAATATTATCACAAAGTTTTTCTTTTTCATCTAGTTGTTCTGAAAAAACTTATTTTATTATTTTATCCTCTTCTAGCTCAACCTTAAGCACAAGAATAATTTTCTCATTCAACTATTTGTCTTGAAGTTGTTGCATTAATTGTCCTTCTCTATTTCTAAGGATCTTTATTTCCTACAACACACTTCTAAGTTCTCCTTCATAAGCTATTTTTCCTTTAGGTTCTTCTACTTCAACGACAAACAATATTACACCTCTTTCAACATTGATTACATTTTTATTGCTTTCATAATCACTTTCTTCCTTTAAGTATAAATTCTTCTTCCTATTGATTTTCTTTTTATTTTGATGCTTAGACTTTAATTTTGGCTCATCATCACTTTAATTCATTTTATATGAATGAAATTTAGAAGCGCGATGTCTTATCCTCCCACATTCAATGAATTTAAAAGCAAGCTTATCTTTGAACTTGTCAGTTCCTTTTTTTAGGTTCTAGACAAATTTGGCTTCTTCTTCATAGAGTTAGAGTCTTCATGGTTTTTCTCTTGTTTGGCTGCTTGAAATGTTTCTTCCTTGATTCCCAATTTTTCATCATTTATTCTCAGCTCATATGTTGAGAGTGTTCCATGAAGCATATCTAGAGTCATTTTTTCCACACCTTTCGATTCTTCAAGGGAAGATATTTTGGGATTGAATCTCGATGGAAGATATCTCAATACCTTTCGAAAAACAACACCATCCTTGAATTATTCACCAAGTCCTACAACAAAGTTGAAAATATTATCTACTCAAGGAAAATATGAAGCAATATCCTCATCTTCTTCCATTTTTAAGCTTTTGAATTGGCCCATGAGAGATTGTAGCTTAGCTTCTCTTAATTTTGTATCCCCTTCATAATAAGTTTTGAGTTTATTCCATACTTCATGAGCTAACTTACACTGCATTACTTTGACAAATTTTTGAGTTTACCAAACTTAAGATAACATGTTTAGATTGTGCATTCAATATATAGAGTGCCTTACAATCAATATCTATTAGAAGAGAGTTAAGAACTTGATAACCAGTTTCTATAATTTCCCACACATCAACCCCCAAGGCATTGAGATTGTTGAATAATTCACTAACACTAGGGGTTCTCCCCGATGTGAAGTCCCAATTAGACCTCACACCGTTTGGGATAGGAGCCCCATTCAGATACTAGCTCAACTGCCATTATATGTGTGTTTTTCTCTTGGATATCAAATGCAAAGATAAGTGTGAGATTGAATGCAATATGTTAGAAGGTTGAGGATGAGATCAACTCTCCATTAATAGCTTACAAAACATGATATAAGAATACAACAACAACATCATGAGAAACAACATGCCTTAAGTAAGCATCAGATAACTAAACCTAACTAAGACATACACAAAGGGAAAGTGCTAGCAATTAACTACAAATTAGTTCACAATCGACCATTAACATTAACATTGATTTGAGACCAAAGATTCAAAGCCAACACACAATTTTCATGAAAACAAATTATTTCATAAATATGTAATCTATGTGTAAACCACATGCATACACAATTGAAGCACCATATAAATAATATAACAATAGAGGAATGAAAAAGAATCAATGCATGAACAAAAAAAACTTCTCATTCATATTGTCACCATCCAAATACATGCACACACATCAAAACCCAATAGTGGGACGAGAGGATTTCGTATCATCTTCATAACATAGCACTAGCCTTATAATCCCTCCACCTATAGGTTACCAAGAGCAAATACTTTCATCTCCTCAAGCACAAAGTAGTCATATCACTAGCCTAGCTTAAGTGCTAAAATTCCTGTTACATTAGGCATAAGGGTGCATTTATAGAAATAGAGAAGTAACCTTTCACCATTCCCTATGACTTTTAGGCTCCCTCATGACCTTTCAACTTTAAATTAATTCATCATTTTCCCTAAGACTTTTCAACTTCCACATGAATTTTAAAGTCCTTTTAACATTTTTGTGACTCTAATATTTGTCATTTACAACAAATTAATATGTTTACACAACAATAATTGAAATCCAATTGACTGAATTGACTTTGAGGTAACATCTTGTAAGCAAGACTTTAATAATTTTGATAATATCTTTGTTATCCCCTTGGGTTGAGTTGTCTTGGTGCTAAGTTGATTTTCCACGATTCATTTTGATAATATCTTTGTTATGCCCTTGGGTTGAGTTGCCTTGGTGCTGAGTTGATTTTCCACGATTTTCATCAATTTTCGATCATACCTCTATGTAAATAAACAAATATTTTTCCATGTTAATCCGACCAACAATGATTAAGATATAGGATAAACAATCATAACATTAATAAAAATAATAAGTATCAATAAATTGGCGGGAGTTCACCACCCTAAAGTAATTTCTGCTAACCTTACGGTTCACCAAACACGAGTGCTCTTTTCTTCTCCTAATGTGTGCTTGCATAGATTCCCATTGCATGTCATTACATGGGTCTTTTGCGTGCGTTTGTTCGAAATCTCAATATAGTGTGTTCAACACATTACTTCTCGCATCATTGCATTATCATTATTTTCAATTCACTATAGTCATCCCATTCTAACTCATAAGGTATATCCTCATTTAGTACAATTTCCAAACCGTGTGTTACTTTAATTGCAATGTATTTTGATGCAATATATTTACTCCTTTCGATGTGATACCTTCATGACAAGTTAGCGAGTGGGAAGGCTATGATTGGCTCTTTAACATAATATCATCACGGGTTTGACTCATATCATGGTAGTGCATTCCCTTGTCATAAATCTTCTTCATTTTCTTGGAAGGTAAACAGAAATTAGGTAGGTCACGGTTTAATATGTGATGATGTGATATAAAGTGTGATTTTGCATTGAGGTGGAGTATTTTTTTTATTGTTTGAGTGTGTTTAATGGTTAAAAGTATGTGTTTTTTCTTAAAAAGTTATAAGTTCAAAACTAGAGAGATAAAATATGTATGGTTTTATAATCTTATACACTAATTTGATGTATGGCTTAATCGTGATCTTAAAATTAGATAATAGATAATAGTTGTTTATTTATAAGTTTAACTCATTTCATCTCTATATAGTGAAATGATAAGATTAGAACCGATTTTGATAAATGTAGCAACCACATGTATTCTCAAGCATTGGAAAGCCATTTTCTATTGCTCTTAGCTGATGTTAAACTATGTACTAACATGCCAAAGGACTAATATGGTTGCGGACGGAGGTGACGAGTCAATATCCTGATTCAAAAGTGGGATTGTCCATTTGAACTCGTAGATAGGTCCCAATTCAACTAGAATGATGTTCATGATGATTTATGGGAATTGGCATTCATGTCTAAATAATTCGCATTTGATCTTCAATTATCTCCAAGCTTGATTGCATTGGTAGGCATACAGGTTTGCCCCTTAATCATAATCGTTACCTTGTTTCTTTAGCTCTAGCACATTTGTTTGAAAATAAAATCTAACGCTTGATTTATATGTGACTGCAATGCACCATCTTGCCATGCGGTTACGGCTATCATTCATCTGGTGCAGTGGCACCATCGCAAAGGCCAACAACAAAGGTCATGAGCGTAGGGTTTGGAAGAGTGCAATGTGCTCAACTTTCAACATAATTTATACATTCTTTTCCAAGTATGGTGCAAGATCTTGTGAGTGTTCATAAGTAATATCTCTCCATCGTATAGTACAAGATCTCCTTCGTAGCGTTTGAATGACCTTCCATTGTCCCAACACCAATGCAGTAATTAGAGACAGGTTTCATGACTAGGATCTGGGAGCTCACCATGTGCTTACATAGAAAGGTGTTTGATGAATTCCTTTTCACGTTATATATATGGATCTTTTGTAATGCCTTACTCATGGACCATGGTCACACCTATCTCAGTGCAACTGCGATTGCGTGTTGGTGTAACATTGGTCTAATTTACTTTTCATCGTGACACACTTGATAATAGCCTCTTTGCTTTCATTATATTTATTTAGGCTTTTCTTGAGTGATTCTCCCAATGAACTATGAGAAATACAACTTTTGTTATTATTTGGTAGTGCACACTTTGTAAAAGCTTTTTTATTCCATGCGTTCCTTGAATGGGCTTTCAACGTTATATATATATATATATATATATATATATATCCTCTCAACCCTTGATGTTGAGAACAATAATTATTTCTTCCTCCATCGTATGGTTGGATCCCTAGACTATCTTGTGGGTCTATATAATGGCAACACATTGTTTATAGTTTTCCATCTAGAAATTTATTTCATAGAATGTGCTTTGGTTTAGGCATTTATCAGGTCTTCGCGTTTGATGCATCCTATTCATGCGTAATTGTGCCCAGTAAAGCTCATTCATATAGTATCATCACATACATGTCTTTGGATGTTATTTGATGGCACCTCTTGAATAACTAATTATTTCATGCACTCATATTAACACAATTGTATCATCCCCGCGCTTTCGATGTACACGTGTCCCTTCATTTGTGCATTGTGGAAAAAAACAACTTCGTGCAAGATTTCGAGTCCATGATTGGATTTAAGAGGTTATTATATATAAGCACAATCTAATCCACCAATTATATATGAAAGCATTATATTAAGTTTTTAGTGAGGTTTTTTTGGAAGTTTTTCTGGTGGGTTTTCTCAGTTTAATTTTTTTATAATTTGGTAGTAATTTATTGAAATTACAAGTTTGATGGGTAACCCCTGCACAATTCAAGTGCCTTAGGAGTTTTTCAGGGTGTTGAATGCATATATACAGTAAAAAAACCAGTTTAAATAACAGAAATCAAGATATCACCTCGAATTTTTCCATCAGATTCTGAAAGTCCAAAAAATTGCACTAAAAACAACTCCTTTAAGTATAAGCTAGCAAGAAACTTATATGCAATGACCTTCTTTTCAATGGAGCTTGTGTTGCACAGAGCTTATTTCGACATTCTTCGATTTTGATGCCATCACTTCATGATATCCAACGTGGTTTTTCATTCTTCCGTTGTGTCACATCGTTATGGGTTGGCTTTTATACATTTCATTCCACATCAAATTGAATGCAACTTTGATCGCACTTAGTAAGTCACATTACATATATGACCCTCGATGTTGTTCTCATGGCATTGATTAATAATTGTGGGTCTTATTACATGCATTGGCTCGTTGACACAATACCCATGGTGTGTGTCCTACTATTTTTTTGCATGCGCTATCGCATACAGTGTTGTTTTGGTACATGGTTATCTTGGATATTAGTGTAATCTTGCCTCATAGCATTCAATATTTTTCCTCATCTCACTTTGAATATAATCTTCACATTGGTTGGTCAAGTACCTATCACCAAAGCACTTTTATTTTCTATTGAGAGGGAATGGTTTCAATTTTCTCGACGCTCTTCAGGTCAGTTAAATGTTCAAATCACTTAACATTTAGGAATCAGTGGAAATTATGCTTTAATTAATTGACCTTGCACAAATCCAAGGGTGGTGAATGGGGCCAACATTGAAAATTTTGAAGTTTGTGATTGTATACACTCAAATTTGACATCGTTATAATAGATGCGTGCATTGAAGGTATGGGAGAGTTTCGAGACTCAAATACAACTCACACAAAGAATTCGACAAAATTATAACATAAATGTCATGGTGATGAAATTATTGATTATTTTTTAGTGTCCCTATTATCTTATGTATTTACTAGTCCCGTCAAGGGTTTGACACTCGATTGGTCGATTACCCATCCTCAAATCACCTTAATTTGCAGTTGAAAGGTCAATGATTCAATTTTCTAAATGATCTTGGCGACAAATAAATGCTCAATTCAATTAAAATTTAGGAACCAGTGGAAATTATGCTTTAACTAATTGACCCTGCACATAGTTAGGGGTTGTGAATGGGGCCAATGTTCAATGTTTTTCAGTTTGTGCTCATATGCATTGAAATTTGACATGGTTATAATAGATGCATGCATTGACGGTATAGGAGGGTTCCTAGACTCAAATATGACTTACACAAAGAATTTGACAAAAATATAACATTAATGTCGAGGAGATGAAAGTATTGATTATTTTTTACTATCCTTATCACCCTATGTATTTACTAGCCCCATCGAGCGCTAAACGCTCAATTGGTCGAGTACCCATCATCAAATCACCTTAAATTTCTATTGATAGGTCAAGCCAATTCTTTTGATGCTCTTAGGGTTAGGTAAATGTTCAATTCAATTAAAATTTTGGAATTTGTGGAAATTATGCTTTAATTAATTGACCTCGCGTAGAGCGTGGGGTTGTGAATGGGGCCAACATTGAAATTTTTTCAGTTTTTGCTTGTGTTCATTGAAATTTGACATGGTTATAGTAGTTGCATGCATTGTCAGTGTGGGAGGTTTCCCAGTCTGAAATATGACTCATACAAAGAATTCTACATAAATGTCGAGGAGATGAAATTATTGATTATCTTTTATTGTCTTAATCATCATATGTATTTACTAGCCTCATCAAGGGTTAGGTGCTCGATTGGTCGAGTTACCCATCGTCAAAGCTCACTAATTTTCTATTGAGAGGTCATAGGTTCAATTCTCTTGATGCTCTCGAGGTCAAGAAAATGTTTAATTTAATTAAAATTTAGGAATTGGTGGAAATTATGCTTTAATTAATTGACCCCGCATAGAGTCAAGGGTTGAGAATGGGGCCCACATGAAATTTTTTTAGTTTGTGCTTGTATGCACTAAAATTTGACATGGTTATAATCAATGCATGCATTGACTATATGGGAGGGTTAACACTCTCAAATATGACTCACACAAATAATTAAAAAAAATTATAACATAAATTTTGAGGGATGAAATTATTGATTATTTTTTACTATCCTTATCATTCTATGTATTTACTAGCCCCATTAAGGGTTAGGTGCTCGATTGGTTGAGTACATATTCCCGAAGCACCTTAATTTTCTATTGAGAGGTCACAAGTTCAATTCTCTTTACACTCTCGGGGTCAAGTAAATGTTTAATTCACATAACATATTTGAATCAGTGGGAAATGTGATTTAATTAATTGACCTTGCACATAGCCAGGGGTTGTGAATGGGGCCGACATTGATTTTTTTTTAGTTTCTGTTTATATGCACTGAAATCTGAAATGGTTACAGTAGATTATTGCATTGATGGTATGGAAGGGTTCCTAGACTCAAATATGACTCAAACAAAGAATTCAACAAAATTATGACATAAATTTCAAGGAGATGAAATTATTGAATATTTTTTACAGTCCTTATCAACTCATGTATTTATTAGCCCCATTAAGGGTTAGGCACTTGATTGGTCAAGTGCCCATCATCAAAGAGCCTTAATATGCTATTGAGAGATCACATGTTCATTTCTCTCGATGCTCTTGGTGTTAGATAAATGTTTGATTCACTTAACATTTCATAACCAATGGAAATTATGCTTTAATTAATTGACACCGTTGAGGGCGAGGGGTTGTGAATGGGGCCAATGTTGAAATTTTTTCAACTTGTGCTTGTATGCACTGAAATTTGACATGGTTATAATGGATTCATGCATTAATGGTATGGGAGGCTTCTTATACTCAATTATGACTAATTCAGATTTAAATAGGAACGCAACAAATTACAGAGATAACCATAAACTCAGAGATGCAGTGGAAATAATACTTCATTTCATTAATGTAAAATACTGAACTGTGTTACAATGAGGCTCGAAGGCCTATTTATTGTTGAGAAACAATGGAAAACCCTTAACATCCAAAAACCTAACCCTAGGAAATGAAACACCAAACTGTGGGCCCCATTTGGGTAAATTGGTACATCAACTTCCCGTGGTCGTAACTTTGGCACCCGATCTCCGTTTGACGCGTACAATAGCTCGTTAGAAAGATCTATCCAAGAACTATAACTTTGGGAAGAGAAACATCGGACCATGGACCCATGTTGCTCCCATATTTCCCAAAAAACGTCATTTATGGCCTCAAAACGGCTCCAAAAGTTCAGGACCCAAAAAACAGTTAAAAATAGTAAATTGTGCTACAATTAAGGAAACTGAAAAAGCTAAAAGAGACAGTTGTGGGGGTCCAAATGGGATAGGTGGGTGGCCACCAACATCCACCTAGATCATTCCTTCCCCCCTTAGGAAGCAATGGTCCCCATTGCATTGAGTTCCTCCATCTGCTGAACTTGGTCCCTGGTGAGCTGTTCTACAATCTCTGATGTGTCCAGTAACAGTGGGAAGCATGGTCGAGGGCGGTACACATTGAACACTTGGTGCAGGTGAAGGAATGGAGGAATTTTGTGCTCCAAAGCATTGTTTCCCACAGCCTTGGTAATGATATAAGGACCATGTTGGAGTGGTCTCAGCTTCTGATGGGCTCTTGTAAGGTGTTTTTCTACATATGTACCCAAACATTGTCGCTAACCTGAAACTTGTGTGGTGGCCTTGTGGGTGAGGAGAAGTTGTTCCTGTGTTCTTTCATGACCATATCCCTCTGCTGCTACTGTTGCATGGAGGAACCCTTCGCGGGGGCCATGGATGTGGCGATGATCTTCCCCTTACATTGGGGGCGAACCAGACAGAAAATGAATTTCCTAGTCTGGGAGATGAGCTTGCTACCTTTCTTAGTAGTGATCAAAGAGGTGGCAGTAGGTGGGGCTACCTCCGATATCCTATATAATGAATTACCCAAAGAAATAATGACAGTGCGAGGCCTCGACTCATACACAGCATTTTGCCTCCACAAGTATGGTTGGCCTAATAATACATCACAAAAATCTAGAGGTGTAAGATCACACAATACCTCGTTTGTGAAGTGTTTGATGCTGTAGGGAAGGAGGCACTGCTGGAAAAATCAAAGATCTCGTCCTTGGTGAAGCCACCTGATACTGTACAAATGCGAGTGTGGTGTAGTCGGTAGACCCAACCGCTTCACGACCTCTACTGAAATGAGGTGCTTTTGGCTCCCACTATCAACAATGAATTGCAGTGGCAAACCCTTCACCCACATTTGTGATTGGAAAAGTCGTTCCCGCTCCTCTGGATCTCCGGGCTCATTCTTCTGGATCTTGGCAGTGGCAACAGTGGTGCTAGGCTTCGCGTCAATGATCTGCTACCCTTTGCCATTCCCCGTATCAGGTTCTGACTCAAGGTTGAAACATGCATCTGATTTGGAAGCCTTCAACTCAACCACCAGCGACTGCTTGGTCCGACACTTACTTGTGTTATGAGTGGGGCTCTTATGGAACTTACACCACTTTCCTGTGTCCTTCTTCGACTTCGTGGTGTTGTTCTTTTCTTGTGGCTTTGAGGGGTTGTCTTGGGTTTCCCCGTCTTGGCTTTGTCCTTGGTTCTTGGGGAAGCCTTTCCCTTGCTTCGGATTCACAGATCCAAAGTCCCGCTTCTTCTGTTTAAACTTCTGCTTGATTTTGACAGTGTATCGGTACACTGTGCCGAGCGAGGAGATGTCTAGGAACTCCATCTCTTCCTAGATGTATCTATGTAAGCAGTCGTAGTACCTGAGTACCAAATGCAGCTTAGAATCCTTGATATCAAACTATGTGCAAAGGGTATGAAAAATGTTTGTGAACTCTGGTACATCTTGGTCCCTTCCTTGCCGCAGCATGGTCCACTTTATGTATTTGTCCTCGTAGCTTTTGACAGGGTAGTATTTCTCCTTGATGGCATCTCAGAATGAATCCCAAGTGGGTGTGGATGAAAATAGTGAGCCCGTACTTTCATCCTTCTGCTCGCAGTAGGTTTCCCACTAGTCCTTGATGTGGGGCGCTACTTTGAGAAGAGCGAAAATAATCTTTTCCCGATTGGAAAAATCATGAACAGAAAAATACCCATCTAGCAAATTTAACCATTTATCTATGAAATCTACATCTATTTGACCCTCGAAGATGGGGATTTCAAAATTAACTTGTACCTTAAAGGGTGTGGCATTTCTAGAGTCACTGTTGGAAGTCGATGCGTCGCCTCTGGGTAGTTGCTAAAGGATTTGGGAAAAGCTGTCCATCATCGCGTTCCTTTGTCGCTTGAGGGCCTCTTGGACCTCTTTGAGCAAGATTTGATAGGATCTCCTGCCCCCTTGTCTTTCTTTTCATCCACCATGGGAGGCCATCAGGATTTGTGAGGCTGGTCTTGTAAAGGTTCGACCAGTTCAAGCCCTAACTCCTTATATCTCGACCTAATTGGGGACATGCAAAGAAAAACAGAGAAAAAGCATACCACTCTGATACCACTGATCTGGATTTAAATAGGAACGCAACAAATTACAGAGATAACCATAAACATAGAGACGCAATGGAAATAATACTTCATTTCATTAATGTAAAACACTGAAATATGCTTACAAACAAAAGTGGAAACAAATCAGTTAGGGCGATGGTAGCTTATCTCTGAGAAGAGATGTAGCGGCTACATGCCTCTGAACTTTGTTACAATGAGGCTCGAAGGCCTATTTATTGTTGAGAAACAATGGAAAACCCTTAACATCCAAAAACCTAACCCTAGAAGATGAAACACCAAACTGTGGGCCTCGTTTGGGTAAATTGGTACATCAACTTCCCAGGGTCATAACTTTGGCACCCGATCTCCGTTTGACGCGTACAGTAGCTCGTTAGAAATATCTATCCGAGAACTATAACTTTGGGAAGAGAAACATTAGTCCATGGACACATGTTGCTCCCATTTTTCCCAAAAATCGTCGTTTAGGGTCTCAAAACAGCTCCGGAAGTTCAGGACCAGAAAAACTGCTAAAAATAGTAAATTGTGCTACAAGTAAGGAAACTAAAAAAGCTAAAAGAGACAGCTGTGGGGGTCCAAATGGGATAGGTGGGTGGCCACCAACATCCACCTGGATCAATGACTCACACAAAGAATTCAAAAAAAATCAACAAACCCATCATCATCACATGGCTACCTTGAATCCTAAATTTCTCCATTCTCATTATAATGAAACAACAAAACAAGATTGAAGTGGAATTAATTTGGAAATAGGAACAAGAAAATCTTGATTTAATTTTCCCTTGAATTAAATTAGGAAAGAATATTAATTCCATATCACAAGACAACGAGAATGAGTTAACTAAGTTAATTTCACTTAGTTGGCTCAGCTAATTCCACTTAGTTGACTCAGTTAATTCCACTTAGTTGGCTCAGTTAATTCCACTTAGTTAGCTTAGTTAATTCAAGTGTTAATGTCAATTAAACTAATTCCAATTGTTGGGCGAACTAGTAGGAGGTCTAATAGTGGGGCGCAACTTTATGTGTTCAACCATTTAACTGATAAATTAGTGATAATTAACTCATGCATGCATGAAATTCGAGTTACCCAGTTGATATTGGAGTTCAAGGGCAATGTACTATCAACTGTATAATTTTCCAAGTTGTACATGTGGTGCATGCAATCAGAGAAGGGTCTATAGAGATTTCACGATTCACGATGGGGATTTCCCTAATTAATAGGGGGATAATTCCTTGAGAAACAACACAAGTAAATTGGAGCTTGGCATGTAGCAAAATTGGCTAAGTATTGACCAGAGTCAGCTTGTGAGGCAGTGAGATAGACTGTACTTGTGCAGAGATTGTTTAGGTTGAAAAAGAATTGTATTTTCTTCTTTATTTTTCTGATCTAATGCAATATACAGATAAGGAGTTTGAGAAACAAGCTTTCCTCTTAGATAAATATCTGAGCATATGTGATTGAATCGTGTCTCATGTTTTGTGATTTCTCGATCGATTAATTGTTTTCGTTGATGACTAGAATAGATTCAAGTATTTTGTTTTAGAATATTACATAAGAAGTTTGAATCTACAAAGAATTTCTATGGTATCAAAGAAGGAATCATAATAGAAGAGAAGAATTTGAGTTTGTCTTTGCAGGTAAATAAAATTTGCAAGATCATTCTTCAGAGCCAGCAGGATGGCGTTTTATGGATTGATACTTGAGTATGCCCTTGAGGGTAGCTCTAATTATATTTCTTGGAAGGATAGGATGGAGGAAGTGTTGGAAGATAATGGGCTAAAGGAATTCATAGGCAATGATATTCCTAAGCCTCCAATAACTTATGCTCAAGATCTAGCAAAGTGGAAGAAATGTGTGTAAAAAGTGACGAGGATCTTATTAGAAGGAGTTCGAGATCATATTGTCTCGAATATCGACGGGAAGGATACCCCATATGTAATGTGGCAAGCCTTGATAGGATTGTTTCAAAACAAAAGTGACCACATGAAGTTGGAATTGAAGGAAAATCTTTGGAAGATCAAGATGGATAAGGGTGCCACAATACCACATTACCTGAGCAAGTTCACCCAATGTCAGGATGAACTTGGGTGTGTTGTTATTACAGTTGTTGAAGATGATCTGGTAAGCCTAACCCTTCTAGGCCTTCCCAAGATGATACAGGTGGATGTTGGTGGACACCCACATATTCCACTTGGACCCCCACCATTGTCTCTTTTAGTTTTTTAGTTTCCTTAATTGTAGCACAATTTAATAATTTTTGGCAGTTTTTTGGGTCCTGAACTTCCGAAGCCGTTTTGAGGCCCTAAATGATAGTTTTTTGGGAAAGACCCATGTCGAGCACTCAAAAGTTGTAGTCCTCGGATAGATCTTTCTAACGATGTATTGTGCACGTCCAACAAAGATCGTATGCCAAAGTTATGACCCCGGGAAGTTGATATTCTAATTTATCCAAACTGGGCCCATAATTTTGGCGCTTCATCTCCTAGGGTTAGGTTTCTAGATGTTTAAGGTTTTCCATTATTTCTCAGTAATAAATAGGCCTCTGAGCCTCATTGTAACACCATTCAGAGGCATGTAGCTGCCACATCTCTTCTCATAGATAAGGTACCATCGCCCGAGCTAGTCTTATTTTCATTCTATTTGTACGCATATTTCAGTATTTGATATTAATGAAATGAAGTGTTATTTCTACTGCATCTATGTATTTATGGTTATATCTGTAATTTCTTGCATTCTTGTTTAAGTTTGGATCACAAGAGATGACATAGCTACCAGGATTCGGTAAATGTGAGGGAGAAGCTACCAAATTGGGAGTGATTGTGGTATGACTTGGTGCAAGAAGAGATAAGGTAGAACACTAGAGATGGAACCTCATCCAAGAATAATGATGAGGAGAATTGTGTCTTGAATGGAAAGGCAAAGAAAGGGAAAGGGAAGAAATACCAATCTAAAGGATATTCTGGTGAGGAAGGGAAGAAGAAGGATTTGTCGAAGATTAAGTGTTTTCACTGTCTTGAGCTGGGAAACTATGCCACAAAGTGTCCACACAAGAAGAACGATAAGAAGCCCTAGGAGGAGAAGAAGATGAAGCTCTAGATTCACAGTTCGAGTTGGATTTAACAATCATTGCATGCATGGTGACATCAATGATAGGTAATGTGTGGTATCTGGATAGTGGGGCCTCATTCTATATGACAGGAAACAAAAAAGAAATTCAGTGACTTAGAGGAGAAGAATCTCCAGATGCACATCAAGATGGGAGATTATGGAAGGTATAATGCAACCAATATCACTACAATTACTTT
The DNA here is from genome assembly GCA_031772625.1 of Pinus tabuliformis. Taxonomy (NCBI): domain Eukaryota; kingdom Viridiplantae; phylum Streptophyta; class Pinopsida; order Pinales; family Pinaceae; genus Pinus; species Pinus tabuliformis. The sequence goes on along the minus strand of CM062815.1, from coordinate 700,268,608 downwards.
TCAAAGGGATTCTAGTTCTCCTCTCACATTAAAATATGTCATGTATGTTCTGGGTCTGAAGAAGAATTTAGTTTTAGTTGCTATGTTGGAGGACCATGGCTACGATATGATATTTAGAAAAGGAAAGGATTTCCTTAAACACATCACTAGAGGACAGGTGAAGTGGAACGAGGTTTGGGTGAAGAACCTATACAAATTTGATGTAGAAGATTGTGCTACTTTGAGCACGAAAGCAGATAAGGTGGAGAGCTGAGACATCGGTGAATTATGGAATAAGAGACTTCACCATTTGCACCATGGATCCTTGAAGATCATGCAGTAGATTTCTACAAGACTTCCCAAGGGTGCATTAGAGCAATAAGATACATGCAAAGGGTGTATACTAGGGAAGTACATCACAGCCACCTTTCATATAAGGACAATAGAGTGCAAGCAGTCCTTGAAAGAGTTCACTAAGATGTGTGTTGACCTTTCTCGGTAGTCTCCATGACCAAGCATGTGTATTAGGTGATATGTGTAGATGATTCTCATGTAAGTGATGGATTTTATTCATGCAGAAGAAAGACCAGACATTATCCAAATTTTTTGAATCTAAATAACTTGTTGAGAAAGACACTGGAAGGAAAGTGAAGGCTCTGAGGAGCGATAACGGTGGCGAATATGTGTTGAATGAGTTCATGAACTTCTGTGCATCAGAAGGCATTCGATGGGAGTTAATAGCACCCCATAACCCACAACATAATGGGGTGGCTAAGAGGACTAAAAAAAGTTTTGTGGGAACTTAATGGGTGATGTTACATGATCAGGGCCTACAATTTCACTTATGGGATGAAGCATGCAACACAGTTGTATATGTGAAGAATAGGAGTCCTCATCGGATTCTCAGGATGAGTACACCGGAAGAAGTTTTTTTAGGGAAGAAACCAAATGTGTCACACTTCAGGATATTTGTTTCATCAGTTTACCATCATGTTACCAAGAATGCAAGGAAAAATCTAGAGCCGACAATTGAGTTGGGCATATTTGTGGGGTACATTGATACACCTCACAACTATAGGGTGTACCTGGCATCTCACAAGATGAGAGTTGTTCGTAGAGATGTGAATTTTCAATGAAGAGAAGGCCATGAGATGTTCCCTTGAGAGGGAGCTTTAGTTACATGCAGATGAGGAGATTTTGGCTCCAAAGGAAGAACCTCAGGATGATGTGGAACAGCCACAAGCAGAGGAGCAGAGAGTGGAAGCACCTACTCATGTAGAGACATCCATAGATGGAAGGAAGAACACCAGGGAAGCTAAAAAATTATTGCATGATGCTAGAGAGAATGTGGGAGCACCCACATCAAAATGTAGGCAAAGGAGGTCACTAGAATGGTACACTTGGTACATGGCTATGTTGAGTGAGCTAGCGAAGAGAGAACCATCCTCATTTGAGGAAGCGATGTAGAAGCCAATGTGGGTTGATGCCATGGTAGAGGAATATGATTCTATAGTTAGAAAAAATGTTTGGGAAGTTGTCCCAAGACCATAGAACAAGTTAGTGGTAGGTTCCAGGTGGATCCAAAAGGTCAAGAAAGCAGTAGATGGAAGCATAGAGAAACACAAGGCCAAATTTATGGCCAAGGGGTTCTCTCAGGTGGACGGAATTGATTACGAGGAGACTTTTGCTTCAGTAGCAAGGTACTCCTCCATCAAATCAATTCTACCACTTGCAGCACAGATGCGATGGAAGATACATTAGATGAATGTGATGACAAAATTCATCAATGGAGTGATTGAGGAAGAGGTGTACATTGAGAAGCTAGAAGGATTTGAGACCTTCCACAGAGATTCACATGTGTGGAAACTCAAGTGATAAATGTATGGATTGAAACAAGCACCCCATGCTTGGTACACTAGGATCGACAACTATTTCACCAGATTGGGCTTCACCAAAAGTAAAGCAAATGCAAAGATTTACCATATTGTGGTTGAAGGTAAATTGCTGATTATAGTATTATATATCGATGATTTAATTCTAACGCGTGATGAGAAGCTAGTCAAATCTTACAAAGAGGATCTTGCAAGAGAATTCTAGATGAAGGACCTAGGGCTCATGCATTATTTCCTCAGCATGGAAGTATGGCAAGGAGATGTGGAATTTTTTGTCTCTCAGGGAAATTATGCCAATGATATACTGAAGAAGTTCCAAATGGAGAGAAAAAAAACCACGGAGACTCCTCTAGTAGGGAATTAGAGTAAGGAAGATGCTACTTCAGGTGAAGTAGTGGAGGCTACTATTTAGAGGCAGCTTGTGGGTTCACTTATTTTTTTGGTGAACAGATGACTAGACATGTGTTATTTTGTTAACCAACTTACTCAAGCTATGGTTAAGCCAACCAAACTATATTGGAAGGCAGCCAAACATGTGTTGAGATACCTCATATGCCCCATTCAATATGGTCTGTGCTACAGGCAAACAGAGGAATTGAAGCTACAAGGATTCACAGATGTCAATTAGGTGGGTAGTCCATCAGATAGGAAGAGTAGATTAGGAGGCATCTTTAGTATTGGGTCAACAACAATTTCTTGGTACAACAAGAAGCAGAGATCAGTTGCACTCAATTCAACAGAAGCAGAGTACATGGTTGCTAGTCAAGCAACTTGTGAAGCTATCTGGATGAGAAAGATTCTTGTTGGGTTGTTTGGTAAGATGATGGATCCTACAGTAATTTACTATGAAAACCAGAGTTGTATCAAACTCTCTGAGAATCTAGTTTTTCATTATTGATCCAAGCATATTGACATATGTTGTCACCATATACAAGATTGTGTGCAAAGGAGAATCATGTTGTTGGAGTACATTCCTATAGAGGAACATGATGTAGATATTTTGACAAAGGCATCGTCAAGATGAAAATTTGAGTTCCATAGAGGTAGGATTGGGGTAGAAGATAATCCCTTTCTTGTTGAGAGGTAGTGTTGAAAATGGCAACAAGAAGATCTTGATTTAATTTTCCCTTGAATTAAATTAGGAGAATATTGTAATTCCACATCACAAGACAATGAGAATGAGTTAACTAAGTTAATTTCACATAGTTGGCACAGTTAATTCGAGTTGAGGTTCTAACTTGATTCATGTAGAGTGGTTCCTAAATTTTAGGAGCCTAGGTTGAGTTTAATTTGAGTTGTAGTAGATTGATTCAGTCAAACTGAGTTAATGTTAGTTAAACTAGTTCCAACCATTGGAGGAACTAGTACGAGGTCTAGCAGTAGGGTGAAACTTCATGTGTTCAACCAGTTAATTGATAAATCAGCTGTTATTAACTCATGCATGCATGAAATTCAAATTACCCAGTTGAGATTGGAGTTAAAGGGCTATGTACTATCAATTGTATAATTTTTCGATTTGTATGGGTGGTGCATGCAGTCAGAGAAGGGCTTATAGATATTGCACAATTTAGGATGGGGATTTACCTAATTAATAGGGGGCTAATTCCTTGAGAAATAGTGCAATGAAATAGGAGCTTGGAAGGCAACAAAATTGGCTAAGTATTGGCCAGATTCAACTTGTGAGGCAATGAGATAGATTGTACCTATGTAGAGATTGATTAGGTTGAACAAGCATTGCATTTTCTTCTTTATTTTTCTAATCTAATGAAATATACAAATAGGAAGGGGTTTTGATCAGAAAGCTTTCCCCTTAGATAAATCTCTGAGCATGTGATTGAATCTTGTCTCATGTTTTGTGATTTCTCAATCGATTAATTGTTTATGCTGATGAATAGAGTAGATTCAAGTCTTTTGTTTTAGAATATTACATAAGCGCTTTGAATCTACAAGGAATTTCTATAGTTAAATATTAGTGTCTATGACGCGATTTAGCAACAAGAATTTTTTTAGCCCTATTATCCTAATCATCCTTCATAGAATATCCCTGAATTAATAGTTGGTTCCCATTAATAATTCAAATAAAATAAAACACATCTCAACTCTATTAACAAAATTAAATATTTGTTATATATACCTCTATATTTAATATCCTCTACATGTACCTTTCCTCTGTCTTTTTTGAATTTTCGATGTAAATATATTTTTTATATAGAAGAAGTATTTCTCAAAAAATTAAAAAGAATCTATAACATTTTTATACTCAACAAAATATTTCCATTTGTAATTTACACAATTGGCTATGGAACATGTTATACGATGATCGACACTGGCAAGGTTTGAGGCCATGGAAAATAGAGAAGAATAACTTGTTGGCATGAAGGGCCCTATGTCATCATGATTGATGACTAATACTCCTACATTCAATATAAAAAAACTTAAGGAAAGTACAAGATATAATGTTAAGACAAAGTTTTATTGGGAATGCTTGACATTCAAGCTATCTTCCCAACTATATGATGAATCTTTGAGCAGGGAAAGGGGTTATTTGGTTGATAAGGGAAGACAAACGATGCCTAGATTTCACTAAGAAGCATACAGTTGAATTAAAGAAAAGCCTACCTATAGTTGCATAATAAAAAACTAGTTGGCGAAGCTAACTGAATGTTGATTTTCTCTTTGGGTTTCAAGGATATTTCATGTATTAAAGTATTTTTTTCCTTTTGTTTTGAGTATTTTACTATGTTAACCAACACTTGTGGTTTACTTAGCTATTGTAAGTATTTAATGTTTTTTATATAGATAGTTATTAGCGTTGAGTAGTTAATGAGTTGGTAACTCAAAGATGTTTATAATGTGGAGGTTTTGTTTCATTTTATAATGTTTAATTGTTGGCATCTATCTCAATAGCTCTTCATCTTCCATTTTTGGGTAATGTAAAATATAAGAAGTCAATAGTTCCCATTCCAAAGCTATTATTATTAAAATAAAATAGGAGTTGCTAAATTTGTTTTCAGAGATGTTGTCGGGTTCCTCTCACTTCCATATTCGATCTTGAATTGTTGAGTGAGTGTTTAATTCATGCTCTCTAGAGGTTGTATCTCGTATTTGGGTTGCGTCCACCTGCTAACTAGTGTCTACACCTTGCGCACAAGTCATACATTATATTAATAAAACGAAAAGAACTATATAATATATAATATATTAATAAATAAATAAATATTTAAGTGTTTTATATATGAAAAAAATTATAATATATGGTTTAAATGTGATATATATATATATGTGTGTGTGTGTGTGTGTGTGTGTGTGTGTGCGCGCGTGTGTGTGTGTCTTAACTTTTAATATTTAAGAAACTTTATAATATATAATTTAAATGTAATATATATTATATAATATATTATATATAATATAACACACACACACCCACATATAACAGTCAATATAATTACATAATATAACACTCATTTCCTACATATATAACACCTAACCAACCGACCAATATACTATTTTAGTCACCTATGTATTTGCATATGTATTTGACCCATATATTATTTCATTCACCTGTTTATTCTTTGCAAGTTGTTTGTAAACCTTGATCAACACCCTACTATGTTCTCCATAGGTCTCTTATATGGGCCACACACTAAATACCCTAATCAACATACCTTGAGGGAAAAAAACCCTGAGCCATAAAACCATGAACACGAGAAGAAGATTCACATTCTTGAGAGGAAGAAGATTCAAATTCAGCGGGCACCAAGAGGTCACCAAAAGAGAACCAAGATGAGAGATGAAGGAAATTCTGAACTCGTCTATTATATTTTGACTGAGCCTCTTTTAGATCAATGGATTTGTGGTGTCTACAATCTGTGTCACCATATTTGATGCAGTTTTTGGCTTGACAATCGAAATTGGTTGAATCTCAAGGTTTTTCAAACCAACTTGGCCCTAATGTGATGAATTTCAAGTGAAACCCTAGCCTGATCTCAAAATTTAACCCAAGTATAAAAATAAAACCCTGCCCCCCACTCCTTGTGGTTTTTTTAACCAAGACTCGAGCCTGTTGCCACCCAATGCTCAATTTGTTGCTCCGCGATGCACACAAGCTCCATACTTCGACATGGATTTCTTCCTTTGCCCAATGTAGAATCTGTTGAAGAATATAGGGAAATTGGGTTAATAAGATTCTTCTCATGATGATAACTATTTGTGAGGTACTCTTCACTTTTTCTTATTAGCACAATATTCTCTTATTATTATTAGAGTGTATTTTCTAACTTCATCAAATAGTTACCAAAACAAAAGAGACAAGAACACAAGATGTTGGCTTTTTTCTAGGGCCAAAACCTCTCACTCTTTGAGAGGAAAACCCACACAAATTCTTCTTCTAGAGATTCCAATTGACGAATGCCAAGACCAAGGCCCTTCACCTAATAGTCATTCTAATACCAAGGCACAAGTCCTCTTCCTTCTCGTTGATGATTCTTCCTCGGCTTCTTCTTCTTTGCATTACATGAGTTCAATCAAGTTACTGAGTTCTTTGTCATGATACGAACTTATTCTTCCACTGTGGCACCGTGTTGTCACTCACTGCTTTATTAGTCACCAATTTATTCAAATGCCCAATAGTAGTGAATTTTGATGCTAATTTTTGGGCCATAGAAGCTATCAGAGCCAGATTAGACCATCCCCATTTCATAGTGCCTGGAAAAATATTTCCGGTGGTATATAGAAGTCCAAAATGGGGTTTCTGGATCAAAAGTTAGAGCCTATTGAAGATTACCTCAAAAAGGTCCAATTGATTGAGGAAAATGGCTAAGTATGGAGGAAAAATCGCAATCGGGACCTGAGAGGCTCATCGCTGATATCACATATCGGGAGTCCGTGGGTATGGGAACATAACATATCACATATCGGCAGTCAGTGGGTACGGGAACATAACATATCACATATCGGCAGTCGGGGGCCCTAGGCACACTGAATCAATAATCCTGTGTTATCAGCACACCGATGGAACAATGAGCCGAGACTCAAAAACCTTGCGGGTACCAATATTGTGATACAATATTAAATTTCCAGGTCGGGCCGAAAAATGTTAACAAAGAAGGAGTGGGTTGCCCTCCTTCTTTCTCCTCCACATGGCAGTATCCTACATCCTGTAGATTCTTGCAATCTCGCAGGTCCCCGTAGTCCTGCAGTTTCCCGCATCCCGCATCCCGGGGACCCTGCAGTCTCATAGATCAGTGGGTTCTAAACTTAAAAGACCTTGTGGGGGCTGATGTTATGGTATAAGGTAAAAATGCCAAAGGGGGAGAGAAAACAATTAACAAAGGAATTTCATCGATTTACCAGGGTTGGGCCTCCCCTTCTCTCTCCTCCATGTGGCATCGGCAATCAGTGGATCGACGAGGTCACAGGTCTGAAACTATAAGAAATCATTGATATTGCGATATGGACCAAATTCGCGGGGGAGGGCCGATTTTTAAATACAAAGGAAAGCATGGAAAGATAGGGCTCGACGGGCCTCTTTCTTTCTCCTCCAAGGGGGCCATGTTGCGGCCTCTAATTAGTCTTCAGAACTAACAAGGAAGTTGACGTCAACAGTGATGTGTCAGTATGGAGGGTGACATGGTCGTACAGGGGACACGTGTCACCCTATTTCAACATTTTCAAGGGTGATATGGAGTCATTCTTAGGTGACACATGTCACCACTCATTGGGTGACACGTGTTAGTGATGGCATCAGCAGGTTTATCGATAATCGGCGATCGTAGCGGTTAAGGGGTAAAGGCTTAAGCAATGGTGGAGTGCAATTACAATATGCGAGACTTCGCTTCCAGACACGATAAAGTATTATGGCAGGGTCTATAAGGACCCCACGTCCGGAATATCAACCCACTCCAAAGAAAAGGGTAAGGGGTCTACTCCTCCCCAGTTGTGATTGCGATATGCGAGACTCCTCCCCCGGATGTGATAAATGACTAAGGGAGGGTCTATAAGGACCTCGCATCTGGATTGTCAGCCCGTGCCAAGGAAAAGGCATAGAGCAAGGTAAAACAGAGCTGAAGAGCCAATATGCAGGGTTTGCGATAACAAATGAAAAGGCCCCAGATGCAATATTTCATAAGCTACATTTCATAAAGTTTTCACATCTGGGAGATCGGCCGATGCAGTGTAAGAGGCAATCAAAGACGATTCAAGTTATTAAGGGAAAAGGACCTCCCGCACGGTTGTTTGAAGCCTTGGCACTCAAATGCTAAACCCTTGGTCCCATCCCCGGTCATATTGAATAACGTCACATAGGGGCTGTAATAAGGGGGCTAAGGGGAGGAATCAAAAGTGTCGTCTATTTCACCTATTTTAAATGATTAAAAGACCCGCAGTCATGGTGTACCGAGAGTGCCATTACATAGATTTTAAATGGGCATATGGGCCGACAGCTATGATGGTTAATGAAGCATGGTGTAGTTGCAGAGCAGTATGGGGGGAACTCAGGAATACTTAATGGAACGACATGGTGCCCCATCCCTATACACATAGAATGACTGCTTGGGCACATGCCTTTCCGACTTCGCTCCCTACTCCACCAAAAAAGTCACTTAGGAAGTTAAGGCAAAAGAGACAGAAGTAGGCTGAGCAGCATGGGAAGCACACTACGACAGAGACAGTGCCTATTTTGGAGCTCTCACAGAGACAACAGAGGACCCCTCCTCCATTCTTCCTCCTATTCCTCCTTAACTTTCTATATTTTTTGTTTCCAAGAAAGGGATTCAATCCCTGTTGTAATTTGTAGGTAGTAGAGTCTTACAAGGCAGATACCTAATCTAGTATGGTGGTTGGAGCCCTGGCTCTTAGATATTATTGTAATTCGAAGATCTCCCCCTCTTCTTATAAATATAGGGGGATGAAACATAATACACAGGTTCCAGAATTTCTCACCCGCTGGGTCTAAACTCTATGATACCAATTTGGCTCATAAACCTATAAGTGAATGACTTGTATTTGAGACTGTACTACTTTACACAGGGAAATCTTTCAGACTATCAAAGAAATGGTGGTGATTCCCCCTTCTTATTATTAAGTATATTATCCTCCTATTTAATTCCATTATGTTCATATTCTTCTCTACATTCATGTTATAATAGCTGCTAGAAATTATTTCATGCTTCCTTAAAGATTCATGTGTGTTGATTTATTAATGCATAATGCTTGTATGAAGGGCTAAAGTTATACCTTTAAACTGTTCTATATGAATCATAACACCCATCCTCTCTGCAGTCCATTATTTCAGCTTGAAACTCAAATAAGTGTAGAATTCCCCATTGCTTGCAGCTCTATGTTCTCAACATAGAATTATGGATGTTTTTGGCTCTATAGGATGAGTTATGCTCTCTCCTAATCCTCTCTCTTTTACTCAACAAATCCTATTAAGTTTTAATCCCCTTTGAATTAATCAGCCTTTGTTGTTCTATGTGATACTACTGGGAACTATGATTGTGAGGCAATAACTGAAATCCATAACTCATACCTTTGGAGGAATGAACCAAGCCCCCTCATTATCTTTCATTATGTGACAATTGGAGTGAAACTGAAACCCCACTCATCATATTCCAATGCACTCCTCTATCTAAGATGTCATAGGTACTAGTCTATAATCAACCCAGAGGTTGTCTCTATGAGGCTTTGTATCTCCCCTGTAGCACTTGTGCCACAAGGTGCTAGATTTAGCCACAACACACTGAAAGAACACTGAGACCTCTTCCCGCCATCAAGACTTATCCTAACTTTGTTTGATCTATAAAGGACTATCATTGTCACTTATTCACATTCTTAGGCATCAAAAGTTGTTACATACTTACTATCACTTTGATCTAATCCTTAGAGGGATTCGATTCCCTTTACCATCATATAACTATGGCCTTTTAATAATAGTCTAAATCAAAAGAGATCTGAATAACTTTGTCATTCCCAATTACTAAAATGTGAAGTTCTGAGTTGTGCTTTTCATACTCAGAACTCTGTCTATTCATCCGAACTACACACTGTAACATGAAACCCGAAAAACATCCTCCAATACAGAGATCTGAATACTGTATCCTTCACTAAAACTACCCAAGCTTGATTATTGTAACTTTCATCGAGAATCTTAGATATTTTTGTGTTCTTGTGCCCTTCAAAACCACAGAGGAATCCATACTTCTTTGTTGTTCCTTCTCACCGAAAATCTCAGAGGGATCTACAAAATTCTCTATCCTTTTGCGATGAGCATAGCCTTCTATTTATAGTTTTTCATCCATATATTAGGCTGACATTACCATCTGAATAGATGTGTCATTTTAGGTGAGATGACATAAGTTGTAATTTAATTCATTTTGGATGTCGGCCTGTTTTAATAATAATTAAAAATAATTAAAACAGGCTGACATCCATTTAAAACTTCTCACCTCAAATCTATTAAGAGCTATTTAAAACCCTCATTCAAGCTCTTCTGCTTTCATCATTCAAAGAATTCCTGATGATGGATCCCTGTTGGGATTTGAAACATTGATAAAAAATGGTTTTTACTGTGGGTTCTCTGGTTACTAAGTTAGAAGATATAAACCACAGAGGTCTTAAATCCAGAAGCACAATTAATGTCACAGTAATCAACACAAACCGAATGGTGCCTTGTTTCTTAGTCACCGGTATGATATTGGACACCCAATATGTCAGAGGAATATGATAAATAAATCCAGATTTAAGAAGTTTTAAACCTTCTCCCTTGATGACGACCGATTTTCTAGTGTGCACAGGACGAAGTTGTTGACGAACGAGCTTCACATTAGGATAAGTCAGAATTTCATGCACGACTATACTTGGGTCAATGCTGGGCATTTATTCATACGACCATGCAAAAACATCTCGAAACTCTTGAAAAAGGTGAATGTAATGTTTGATCCCATCAGGAGAAAAAGTTACCCTAATATGAATGTTTTTAACGATACCAGTTTTGACAGAAATGTCAATAGGCATCGTTTAGGTAATATTACCCATGTTCCTTTCCAACCAAACTTCATGGGTCATGATAGGCATTTGAAGTGGTTGGGTTGGGAAACAAGAAGAGAACTTCTCAAGATAGGTAGACATGACTTCCTGGCCAAGTAAGAACGAGGAACGATGATGAGTATCATTCCAAGGTGCTTCCTCAAGAGACATAATTTCCATGATACTTTCATAAGTAGGAAATGTCTCGATCAAGGGATCGGAAGAATCCGAAGAACCAAGCCAAGGATATTGAGAATACGCGTCAAGAGACATACCCAAAGTAGTATGATCAGTAGATACCGAAGCCGAAGCTGAAACAATCTCCACATAATTGATCTCGCAGGGCTTGACAGCATAACATCACCCCATGAATCAACTTGATCAAGAGGAGGGATGATCCAAGGATTAGACTTAATTGAGATCAAGTTGACTAAGGCAACATGCGAAGGTGGGAGAGGAAAAATACCCATTAAGGCGGGATCTTTGAAAAGTCCAGTCCCCACACTCTCATATGGTGCATTGGTGTGCTTCACGTAAGGAACATTGCCATCTGACGAGAAAGAGGAAAAGAAAGACAATTGGTTGACCATGACGATCTTCCTTTGATGAGGAAAATGGATCTTGTGGAATAGAGAAGAGGCTACAACATGCATAGCATGGGTCCAACTCCGTCCAAGTAGAACATTATTGTTAAGATTAACATCAACGATTTCTACTTTGACATGAACTATCTTGCCTTCCAAGGTAATAGCAAGATTAGGAAGGACACTGAATGGTCGAGAATCACATCCATCAAAGGCTTCCAACGTGTTAGGTGATTGGTTCAGGGTAGGAGAACCGATTGCCTTCCAACAAGACACATACATGATGCAGGTAGATGCACCTTCATCAATGACAGTCTTGTGAATTGTCTTTTAATTAATGATCACCTGAATGAGAAAGGAAATATGATGGGGTAAGCGCGAAACATGTTTTTCTTGATCAAAGCAAATGATATTAGAATTAGATGGATCAACACCTCTAATGGCCGACAATAATGATTTCCACTGAGAAGGACAACTTTTAAGGACCTCGAGGGCAAACAAAGCTGATGGTGCTTGAGCCAAATCCTCAACAATATTGTAGTGTTGAGTAGCTCAAGCGTTTGGATTATATGAGGACTTTCGCAGCACACCCCAAGAGGGTGGTCAGACAGCAAAATCAAGATTAGGTTTCTCTATATGGAGGGGACTAGAGGTCGACGAGATAGAGGAGGAAGGGGTAATTTCACTCTCTTTCCTTGCCGTCAGGGTTTGATAATATTTAGATCTGGTAGCCACATTTATAGGCATGTTCATCATAAACACTTGGGAACCCGAGGGAGCAAAATATTGAGGCTGGTCTACCATTTGGATCTGCTAGGACGGAAAGGGTTCTTTTAAGACAGTCAGGGTCCCTTTTAGCAAGCGAATAACTTCAGATTGTTGGGGAAAATATTTAGTGTAATGATCCTCCTCACAGATGAGGCATGGATACTTCGACTTTCTTTGAGAAGCATCGCTAGTAGAAGACTTAGGAGGGCCCTGTTTCAGGGCATCAACTTTGGCCTTGCCTTTTCCCTTCTTTTTACCCTTAGAGGTTTTGTCTGCTGTGGTAGACTGGACAGCGTGAACCTCAGAGGTTTTACTAGGACCAGGTGAATTTCTAGAGGGATCATTGGAACCTATGTTCGAGATCGATTTCTACTTGGAAGAAGATTTCACGGGAGTCTGAGACATGGAACCAATCACTCCATCAACAGGTGGTGTAGCCAGAGACTTCGATGCTGTCAGATCAGATGATGGTCTTGGAGCATCGAGTAACATCTCATATAATGTGCCAGATTGTGAGTAGATTAGGTCCAAATACTAGGCACGAGTGATGGCTTGCTCCTCTATAACACACCCACCCATAGTTATGTCCTTATAAATTGGGCCGACAAATGATTTTGTGAACCATTCTGTTAGCAACTGATCAGTAATTTCAAACTTGATCAGGCGATGCCAATGTCTCCATTCGTGGATGTGATCAGAGATATGGGTCATGATGTCTTTCTTAAGTGACATATGCAGATAGGTGCTAGTTTCATAGCAAACTGGCAGCTGGAAATGAGTGAGGAAAGCCATAGTGAAAGATTTGAAGTCACTTTGTACCTCGAGGCAATTCGATGTACCATTTTGCTGCAGCCCTTGTGAGAGTTCTTTGAAAAAGTCGTAGGTGGATAGAATCATCGACGTACGAATTGGAGCAGCACTAGAGGTGATATGTCATCACGTGGGCTTGTGGATCCTCCTTCGCTTTTCCCTCAAATTTTGGCCAATCACTCAGAACTTTCGTTGGAACTGGAGGCCAATAAGGCAAATGAAGGATAGGATCATTGGTGAGCCTTGAAACATCCGGGAGTTCTAACATGGCCAAGAACAGAAATTGTGTATTAAAAGGCCTTTGGGGCCTCTGAGTAGACCCGAACTGCAGAATCCATCCTTGTTGGTAAGGATTTTTCCCCCACAGTGGAGGATTTTGTCCATATGGAATCTGATATTGCCCCCACTATACGTTACCTTGCCCATAGGGAGGATTCTATCCTGGGTAGACTTAATATCGTCCTACCATATGTCATTGATAGGCATATGGGTTAAAAGGTTATTGAGCTTGCTGACCTTGGACGTAAGGATTCTGAAATTTTTGACCCTGGACGTAAGGATTTTGCATTGGCTGCCCCTGGACGTAAGGATTTTGGACCTGCTACCCTTGGACATAAGGATTTTGAACCTGCTGCTCTAGGGGTTGACCTTGACCTTGCAAAGGTTGACCTTGGCCCTGAACGGGTTGACCTTGCTGATATGTATAGACAGCCTGCTGCTGCAAAGATTGGCTTTGCTGTTGCGAAGTCTGACCTTGTGGCTGCTACAAAGGTTGCCCCTGTTGCTGTAAATGTTGGCCTTATGAGCACGAAGGTTGGGAGGATTGCTGAGCTGAACAAACTGTGTCTGCGGCCACAAAGGTTGTTGCGACTATTGCAAAGGTTTCCGTTACAGTTGTAGCAATTTTCCTTACCACTGCAATGCTTGCCCTTGCTGCTGCAAGGGTTGCCCTTATTGCTGCAAAGGTAGCTAGACAGTTCCCGAATTGAATCTAGCCATACCCACCAGGCACACTAGATTGGCCAAGTTGAACATAAGGTCCGCTTGAGGACTATAAGGCGAGGTAACCAAGGCTTGTGAACCATATAGAACTAAGCCAGTTGGAACAAAACCTGAGCCATGTATGGCTGCTGGTATGGGATGTTACCTGACCTAGATGAATCAACTAGGTTAGGAATAGCACCATAAAAAGTTTGATTCATTCCAACCACGTGAGTTTGTGATCCACTCACATTGGTTTGGCTTGACATCATAGAGACATTTGGATCTTGCACCCCAGGTGGTGGCACAATTTGTCCGCTCACTGGAGGGGTAGAAGAACTTACTGAGATGTTACTTACCGAGACCGTCGGTTGAACCGGAAGAGTTGGTTGAAACAACGAAACAAGCGAAGATGGAATGGTAGGTTGAACTGGAACTGAGGTGACTATAGTTCATACAATTGGTCGAGAGGTCATGTTTTGGATGGACGGACTTGATGTAGGCATGGTGCCAGAAGACCAGATAGGATTCTGATACAACGACGAGGCACTGGGAGTGCCTGAAACCAACTGAGCTAGAGAGGTATAACCATGCGGCAATAAGGGCTCACTAAACTCAGGATAAACACTAGACAGGATGCTTCTCATATAAGGCAAACCTTCTGGAGGGAACTCATATGCCTGCTCATCACCCACTTGAGGAGTCTGAGTAGCAGAAACTTCTGAATGACTTGAAGAGGATACTGGGATTTCTCCTTCTGACTCCATAGGAAACAAATAGTGATGAGCCGAAGATGAATGAGGAGACAACTCCAATGGAACACCAGTTTGATCGTACGGACTATAAGGATGCTGTGGAGATACCACAAAAGGCTTTGTAACCAGTCCTTGTGGACTATCAAAAGTCTACGGACTCTCGTGAGTCTGGATAGGATTATTAGGGGATTTCGAGAAAGATTCATAAGGTGACCCAGTATCTAACAGAGGCAGACAAGAAGATAAAGGTTGAATACTCAGAACAATCCCAATTTCAACACTTTGATCCTTAAGCGATTGCGGAAGTTCTGGGAAAGTTTCTTCAGATGACCTTCCAGATGGAGGAGAGGAAGAGGAACGAGGAAAACCTGATGGTTCAACCACAATGACTTTGTTTCAAGGATTTTAAAATATATCAGGGATATACTCATGATGTAGCCCAGAATAAAACTATCACGAATGTGATGTGATCATGGGCAAAAAAAAAATTAAGACGCTGAAAAAAACCGATGCCTTTTCATGTTTTAAGAGTCGAGAAAAAGGCAAAGATGACTTTAGTCTCTTTCGGTTTGAACAAGCTCTAAAGGACAAGAGCTCGATGATCTTTTAAATTTAAAGAGTCAAAAAGACCAAAATGACTGCTCAGGGTAATCTAGGCAAAATGGATTACCAGGTAACCGTGAATTGTAGAATACCTTCCAGCGAACCAAGAAGTACAGGCAAGTAATCTCCCCGAATGTTGTGTTTGGTGTATCACGTTTACAAAGTGGAAGACTCGGCTTCCTGTGGATAAAGGATTGAAAACCTAGTGGGGTCTCCCTTTATATACGTGACGATACAGGGAGCACAAGTCAGTACTAGCACTGTCTAATGCCGAAGTGAATGACAGCGGCTAGGTTTAAATACTTCGGAACACGTCTCTAGCCTAGACCTCTAAATGTGAGCGTTTAGTTTCAAATGCACCTTAGGTTAATTAAATATATTTTAAAGGTTTATCTTGAAATTAAGTCTTAGTTTTTAGGCACTATCGATGTCACCTGAAAAAATCTTATGTGCAGCTATATGAGACAAAACCCTTTCAATTCGATGAATGCGTACACTAATTGAGAGAAGAGAAAACAATCAATGCAACAAACAAGCAATTGAAAGTAATATGACTCTTCACTACTTCGCTTTTCAAAAAATAATAATGAAAATTATTTCCACTTCCTACTCTTCTTATCAGATGCACTTCAACCAGTCCTTTTAATAGTAAAAGAAATTCATTTCATTTCAAACGCTCTTGATGATGTAATTCTAGCTTTCGATGATGCTACTCAATGCAACATATCAATTCAACAAATTAGAATGGCGTATTTCTTTAATTGAATGCTAAAATGAATCTTTCACATAAACATTTCAATGAATATTTCAAAACACCCAAACATCAATCAAACACAAATCACGATAAAAATGACTCCTTTCAAACCAAATGCAAAGGTTCAACCGAAACAAACCGAGCAATGTGATCTATGCTCAGAAAAGAGACATTCCACAAGAGAAGAGAAAATGAAACTTTTTAACTTGTTCAATTAGAACCAAAGCAAGATAGATGCAAGGACTAAAAACAAAGTGCATGAAGCAGCAAACCAACAACTTGACTTGATGAGTAGATGAACAAATGAATGGATAATGACCTATATGCCTTAGGAACACAAACCATCCAAAAACTCTAAAAATCAAGTAAGGCAATCTCAAACCAATCAAGCTAACAAAGCATTCTAGCCAGGGAGAATAAAGGCAAACAAGACAAGAAACAGAATCTATGAGGACAATACACACTAGTAATGATTTCAAGAGAACCCTTATTTTAACCTACAGGCATCGACGCAACTGTCTAACTAGCAACAAGTGCCAAAAGGGGTTGTGATGCGACTATTCAAGAGGAACTCGCACTAGTTGGTGTTACTGTTAGAAAATTAACAACGTTGATAAAGGGATTCAAAGAAAAAAGAAAAATTTCCACAAACCAAAACTAGACCTGTCATTCTAAATTCAAGAATCAAAGCAGTGGATAATGGAAAGCAGAGACTACAAAAGAAAGAGAGTCAAACAAGAAAATTTATTACACATCATGAAATGAAAAACAATCTAAAGAGAGGGATGGATCCCCAGTATGGTCGCCAATTTGTGGAGTAGGAATATTCTCTCTATGGACAGAGACAATCCCTCTAGCCCAGGGGAGAGGGTCTATCCACAAATAAAACAATCTAATATAAGTTCCCTTAGATTGAGAATAGATAATATCCTACCTCTTGTATCGCTAATCATTGTTTGATGAAGTCCTTGTGCCTTTGCTCCAGCGATTGACTCCTTAATGTCAATCAAGCACTTGAAACAAGTGGACAAGAAACCAAAGCACACATGATAACGTATAATATATTCAAGCTACTTAAGAGGCTAAGGAGTCTTAAGCTACCAACTCACATATGCAATTGATATAGGAAACAAAATATCAGTTGTATTATTATGACAAAAAGGAAAGTACAACCTTTGCCTTAGCGTTGCAGGTTTCCTTCGACATGTCTGGGTTCCAACACCACTGTTAGCATCTCATGATTCACCTCAAAACAATGGGAGTTGAAGGCTTCTTCCCCTTTGCTCCAAACCAAACAAACTACAAGCTTATTCTCCCTTTAAAAACAAAAACTAGAAGGCTAAGGCTCTCAAGATGACTATCAAAATTTGTAGATTATTCCAACCCTTTCATTAGCTAGATGAGGTTGGAAAAGGAGGAGTTTATATAGCTTGAGAGAGGGGAAATGGATCCTTTTATGATGGGAGAGGTCTTATCCCTTTTGGTTTGCTCCATTTTAATAGGGGAAAGGAGCCCAAACAATCTCTCTCGGCTCTATCTCGCTTAACCATTTACCAAACTTCCGTTCACGAAGCTTTTGAACTTGGAAGCTTTGACTCCATTTTTAAAAACTTTCCAAAAGAGGGTTGGCATGGGTCATGAATGGATTACCAGCATCGTTCGGCTCCAAGCCCAATGTTAAACTCTACAAATCAGCACAGAAAAGCAACTGAGTGATAGAGCCAGTCTTGAAAATTGAGTTTGAAGGAATATTCTTGGGAAATGATGTAAGAGGGAAATGTTTTGTAGATGAAGAGGGATGTAAGGACATGTTCTTCATGACAGGAAAGCACTTGAGGGTCACTATAGAGGTCCTCCAGGATCAAGGAACAGGGAGTACAGGGACAGTGACAAAATGTTGTGTAACACCTAGTGCCACATGGGGCAATTTTATCCCCACGTGTGCTTCTCACCCTAACCTACTCCCATGAGGTTTGAACCAGTAACCTAATGGAGACTAAACTGCATAAAAACCAACTAATATATACTTCATGGATCTTAGGATCATCCTTATGTGCTAACATTTTTGGATATCATTTTTTAATAGCTGGAGATAAAGTACAATTTGATCTGAGCTTGAAATTTAACATCCACCTAATTTCTTCTTCTTCACTTAATTCGTAGGTGGTTTTTAATTTCTTATTCAAAGTTTGGGGTTTTTTTTTCTTAATATTTATAGATGGAATTCAAGTAAGTTGTAGGTTGGTTAAATTTCCTATGCTTGGTGCTTAACAAATTGCTAGGTGGTTTTTAATTTCTAATTCAAAGTTGGGGTATTTTTATTCTTAATGGAAGTCAAGTAAGTTACATGGTTGTTAAATTTCCTATGCTTGGCGATAAATACAAAAGAAAAAATCATTTCAATACGAGATTCTTTTGTAGTCTAATTTGCATACTTACACTAGCTATACCTTTGAGTCTTTTTGACCTATTATTTTATTTGATCTAAGGGAACTACCCAGTGTTATATATTTTCATACAACATCAAATGATATGGATAAGTTGCCACACCAAGTTTCAGAGTTTTGACGTATGCAACACAAATAGATATTTCCAAGTGGAAATGTAGATCATACAAGAGGGTGGTCAGTGGAGTACAACTTCATCCAACATCCAACGATATCTATCATCATCTTTATAAACTGCATGATTTTTTTTTACCAATATCAATGATTACCACATATACTAATTAGTAACAACAACAACACCTTAGCAAAAAACATAAAAAGTATAGACCATTTCTAAGAATAAGCACAATAATGATTATCTTTGAATTTTGTTTATCTTTATTCAAATTTGACATTCAACCTATACGAGAGCTCATGAAAATTAATTATGGGCTATATCAATTGGTAGCACATAAATTATGAAAATCCTAGTAAAAGAGTATCTCTACAACAAAAAAGTGTTGGATTCTAGTATATCCATCAATCTTCTTCCCAGAAGATTTCATGCACTCAGGGTTCAATATTGTGCTTTAATGTCAAAACCGATATTATTTTCAATATGGAATGTGGCTCTTGCTCTTGGTATCCTGATCCTAAAACATGAGACTAGTATTTGTGTCTTTTGTATGAGTACATGGATATGTGTTGCTAGAGTTAGTTGCCTAGCTTGTGGTGTTGCTAGAGTTAGTTGTCTAGCTTGTGGTGTTGCTAGAGTCTCCTCAAACTGAAAGGACCAACCCAACCCTTCTCACTATTTTTTTCCACCCGGACCTTTCAGTAAGCCTTCTATTTCTTCCCCTCAAAAATTAAAAGCATAATGACACACGTAGCCCAAAGGTATTCCTATGGCGAATCGGTTTCCAGCGTGTTACTACTTGTCTACTAGTCGAGGCATATAGGATTCTCCGGAATCTATGTCGTATTCTCGACCGACCAGTCGTGAAAACTTCACCACAGACCCAACAGAAAGAAGAAGTTTATAAAAGCTGTTCCATATGTAATATCCATCCATATGTGGGTGTACAAAAATATTTGCAGGTTCACAATGTACACAAAAAAATAGATTGCATCTCATAGGTATTCAAAATAAAAAAAGTGGGCATTGCAGATTCTCTTAATTGTATTAACACTTAAGTTCTTATTCAAAATTTTGCAGTTTTTCGTTCTTAGTATTTACTAATTTAAGTGAAGTAAGTTAAATGGTGGTGAAATTTCCTATTGTTAGTGATTAACACAAAAGTAAAGAGCACTTCAATATGTGATTCATTTGTAGTCTCATTTTGTATTTAAATTTGAGTCCTATTGAAAATTCATTGTTATACCTTGGAGTCTTATTTTCTAATTGTTTTCTTTGATTTAAGGGAATTACCAAGTGGTTATTATATGTTTCTACATTTAGTTGCAGAGGTTTGACCTATGCAGCATAAAGAGATATTAATAAACAAATATATTTCTAAGTCTTTTATTTCCTTATGAAGTAGAGAAGAGTATTTGTGCTCATTGTATTGCAGTATTTAAAAATAAATAAAAAGTACTATTGTCGGTCTTATGATGTTTACTAACTACTACACATCGCTTTTACATCAAAACTTACGATGGATGCAAACGTCGTTCACATACCAGACGCATTGCAAAAATAATTCATGATGTAGGTCTTACGATGGTACATACATTTCATTGTTACGATGATCGCTAGTGTCGCAAAATACCACCTGGTATCGGTCTTACGATGGTTACAACTCATCTTTGTTAGGGAAGATGCTAACTTCGGTGATTTAACATATTCGTCGCAAAAAATGACCCATTTTCGGGTTACCGAAGCTGACTTTTCCATCACTCTTTGGACACCTATGCCCGAAAGTGTCACTAGAATGATGCAGAATGCTGTCGGTCTTCCAACGAAAAGTTTCATCAAAGTAAATAGTCTTTCGTCCATAGAATGACCATAGTGATCATCGATCATGCGACACCATAAGAGTCCTCCTTCCTTTGGTATTCTTAGTCGTATATTCGTTGGTGTACCGATGTTTGGTTTCTCTCAGAATTGTGATGAAGTTACAAAACATTGATAATGTGACTATATCATGTTATAAGTTTAGAAAAATCCCCTTTTGTCATTATAGTGATCAAATTTGGTCACAATAGTGACGAAATTACATCGGAAAATGACTCCAATTTTATTAATGTCTAGCCATATAGTATAACAGTTATAGCGATTCCAATATTTTTTAAGGGTAAATGCATGTACATATAAACTTGATGAAAAGAGCAATGAAATAATCATGCATAGGAGATAGTTATCTTGAGTCCAATAATTTGCAATATAGAAATGAAGAAGGGTGAGCCACTCTACACCCAACTATATGCTCAGCTATGCTGCAATCTTTCTCAAAGTCTGCCACCTGTGAGCTAAATCTTGATGCCTTAATGGAAAAATTAAACTCAATGATTTAGCAGATAGTTTTCATACTAGATTTAACACAAAAAGTGAAGGCCGCTCTTTTCCCCACACAGGAGAGAATCTCAGTGTTCATCCTTTCCATTCCTTGACTGAGCCTATAGATATTCACAAATGACAATGCAAGTTTGCACGACACAAGGGTGTCCTTCTCTTATATCTACAATCCCTCAACACTCCCTTCTTCAGTGCTTTCTATGCCATGCAAAAATGGGACAACTCCCGGTCCTAAAAGACATTCAATCCAAGGAAAAATCTCTATAACACATTCAATTCTTGTTATGTAAATTGTCACCAATTTTCATGCCAATTCGAATTTCTAAGTGAGAAAGGTGAAAATTGATTGTATGAGAAGAATAATAGAAAAGAGAAAAACTAGAAGCACCCCTTGATTTCTCCTCCCTCTCATTTTATAGTCACATCTTGACGCTTCATCTTCCCAACGTTTTTAGCTTCTTTGGAAGACTAACCATCACACCAAAAAGAAATATTCAACCAAGATATATTTTTCCTCTTAAGTCTAGTTTCCCCCTCCGCAAGGCATCATAACATAATCTGTTGGTTGTCCCCATTCTTCATCTCTAGCATTTTGATTAATAAAAATAAACATTACATCATATAATAGAGTTTGACATCATAACATCAATGGTATCACCCCAACATTTTATATTCCTAATTACATTATAAATTTGGGATAGTGAAATGGGTGTCACAATAACAAATAATTGTTCCTTAAAGTTAAGAATAATCCCTCTTACATCTCCCACTTCTATAATTTATTTAATATTAATATGTCTGAAAATGTTAATGTTGATATTTATGTTAATATTATACTTTACAATTTATTATAAAATATGAATATTGTTTATATTTAAAATGAATTAGATAGACGATATTTTAAGATAAAAATAAAAATAACAACCAAACATTTGAATATTGATAATAAATATAATTTGATATTTTCCGTTGATTAATTTTTTTTTTTATTGAATCATAACTATTTCGTTACAAAATTCAAGGTCATGCCTACTCCCGGTCATGGTCTACCACAAGGGAAAATAAAACAACAACGATGAGGGTTGTTGTTTTCTAGACCAAACATCAAAACTTTCTAAAAATGAATGTTTTTCTAGCTAGGTGTTTAATAAATCATTGTTTGAGAAGTTTGACAAAATAATAACATATCTACTGCCAGCTATCATGAACATACATCTAACTAAGAAAACAAAATCATGAAACCAAAGCTTCAACCAAGAGCTTTGAACAACCATCATTTTTCAAATGGAATTACTAGAGTAGGGTCTTATGTACTGGAGCTTGTTGGAGCTTTGAGACCACACTAGATATGGGCTTCATGATGGGCCAAGCAAGCATCAAGGTTGACCAAGCTGAAGCACTGGTGGAATTGGACCTTCTGAATTTCATTAAGGCATTCAATGATCTCATTGTGGTCCTCATATTTCTCTTTGAGCACTCAGCCTAGTAGCATCCTCCTTTTTCAGCGAAGAGTTGTAGAATTAAAGTATTGACCGTGCCTTCCCCCAATGTGACCAGGATTAAGTACCCAACTAGCAACTTCTATTTATACTTTCAAGTCATAATAGGTCTCATGATCTTTGGTGGTTAAGGCTTCCAATTGATGAATCTCTGCCTAGATTTCAGGCAAGGTGGAAGAGTGGAAGATGGAAGTAATATATTGGGCTTAGATCTAGGCTTGAGGCCTACCTAAAGGGCCAAAACCTCTAGACCCCTGTTGGGATTTCATTCTCTAATGCAACATAGAGGTAAGGAGAAGGTTGACTACGAAAGTAAACATTTTCTAGAGTAGGAGAAAGCTAATAGACTGAACAAGACAACCAAGGGAGAGTGGAGAAGAAGGTTAAGGACTAGGCCCAGGTGAGTGGAGAGATGGAATTAGATGATAGATGCAGGGAAGGAAAAGGAAGGGATAAGCGTTGATCATTGATAAAAGACAAAATAAACCATAGTAGTCTCAAAATTTCTAATTCCACGAGGTCACCTTGCAAACCAAGTACTAAATGCCACCATACAGAGAGAAACAAACTCAAAGTCTAAAATATTTTAGACATAGGAAGTGCTACCCATTTCCTAATAACACACCAAGTTGTTAGGTTTGTTATATTATTTCCACAACTAGCCGCACACATTGTTACGTTGTGTCGGGTGCACCGAGGGTGGTAGCCCCCCATGCGGGGGATTTGGAGGGGTGTGGTAGTCCCCGTGCACAGGGTCCGGGGCAACGTCATGGGATATTTTTTTTACGGAAACCGAATAATAGTTGGATGGACCTAAGGATGGGGGGCGAACCTACCCATGGTTTTGTGCATGGTTTTTGCACATGGTTTTGGGAATTATGGTTTTTTGCCCATGGTATTCTGTAGAATTAGTCAAGGGAACTACAATTATGTTCTAATCCAGGGTTAGAGGATTGGGGTTTATGAATTTTTCGACATGTATATATATGTATTGTAAGATTGAAAGGAATATAATGAAAAATCAATCTGGTATTCTCGGTTTTGGTATCCATGGGAACAATTATGTATATTTGTTTTATGCGCTTGCCATTGTATACTTTTTTGTTTCAAGAATTTGTTTGCAGGTAGTTTAAGTACAAGGTAAAAGCTACACAAGCTTGGCAAAGCAACATTTGATCCCTCCTTTCCATTGAATGGCGTGAATTCCTAATCAAACTCCTTAATAGCCTTGTCCTTTCTCCTAGCACAAAATCTTGTAGATTTACAAATGCTAACGGAGTCCACTCTTAGG
This sequence comes from Pinus tabuliformis, assembly GCA_031772625.1. NCBI lineage: Eukaryota > Viridiplantae > Streptophyta > Pinopsida > Pinales > Pinaceae > Pinus > Pinus tabuliformis. The sequence continues at coordinate 700,244,727 of CM062815.1, read as the reverse complement.
GGGTGAGGGCCGTTAGTTCCCATTAAACCAGATTGGCCCACACCAAAGTGGAAATGTCTCATCTGTAGTGAGGATTCTCTACTTGCAAAAGAAAATTTGTGGTTGCTGCAGGGAATGTGTGAGCTCCCAATTAAGGTTAACTCTGCCACCGTACTATTGTATACATATGAGGCTGCTAACATGTGTGAATGCAAGGAGCGAGATAGCCATGCTACCCCATTTTAATGCAAAGAGAAGTAGGAAGCTAACAAGCTTCCCGATACCTTAGTTCTTTATCAAACACCGTGAATAGAGTATATAATTTGAATAATAAATTATAACTTAGAAATACTTAAAACAATTAAAATTTTATTTATATACAATAAATTCACTTTATTTCAAATATTTAATAAATTTAAATTTAAAAATAAATTTCCATAATATTTTATAAACTTTACGGAATGTAATTACATTGTTATTTGATTGTAGGTATTCAATGCAAAACCATCGACTGTAGTCATTTCCCAAGGAAATTTTCCAATAAGACATGGAATCCACTTGAATTTTATTGGTGTTATGCATTAAAATTACTCAAATTTGGTAGACATCAGGAATAAAATGACAATATTTTATTTTATTTTTTAATATTAAAAAACTTTTTGATTAAGACAAAGGTTTTATGTGAATGACGGTCGTAGCTATCCATAAATCAATATGGAAGTGTCCTGAAATGATGGTAGAATTAGGTCAATCATCCTTTTTATTAAAAGGCAAAGTTGGTTGGAGAATGCTTATTTATTTAAAAGGAAGGTTATGCATGTTTTGTCTAAACAAGATTTTAGCAATCAATTTTCTTTTGGCACATCGTTAATTGAATTTTAAAAATATATTTTATAATATTTAATTATATAATATTATTAAAAAAAAATCAATTTGTAATTTTTTAATTGCTTCATATTTGGAAAGTCTTATTTCCACCACCTTCATGACATGTGGGTTGGAGCATTAAAAGAGCTTGTAAACTGTTCCCCTCTACGCTTGTCTTCAAATTTCAAAGGTCCCTGTTCGAATCTCATGGCGTTAAATATAGGCATTGTATCATCCAAAGGTACAAATAAACATATGCATTGTTTCTGTTCTTAATATCTTTTCCTGCACACCTCAAGAAAAAAACTGAAAAGCATTCATGTGACGACTCCAAGTATATCTTCAGCTTCCTACAATTTGGGTTCTACTATTTGTTCCTGCAGGTTTTATGGAAGATATTCATTACTTTGAGAGCCATAGCAATTGCACTAATCATCCATTTTTTTCTATTCTCGTTGAAATAAACTAGTGTCTGTTGGGATTAGGTAATGGCAAAGCAATAGCCTCGTACTCCCATCAGGCGCCTCAAGTTGTTTCTGGTTCTTCTAATTTTCATTCGGTGGCAGCAAGGCCTCAGGATACCTGTCAGTTGCATTGTCTTATTCAATCTGAACAGGATAATGCTTTTCAAAGTTGCATTTATGCAGGGGTTAGGAACTAAACACTGCTGCAGAGGTTTTCATCAACAGGTTTCACTATGACTTAGAATCGCAGAGAACGCCGTTTGAAGCTCGATACTATGACTACCTGCAAAGATCTACATAAATAATTCACAGTGGGATAAACCTAGCGTTTTCCAATTCGAATAGTGTGCACACTATTGAAAATACTTTTCTTTTAGTCGTGACTAAATACTACGTTAGTGATGATAGAGAAATAGATTTTAATGCAAGTCCAAGATTGTAAATCCTTTTGCATCTTTTATGTAGTGTTTTTCACTCAATAGAGATGAATGGAATATAAGAAATTTGATGCAATCACGGGGGCTTTGAATAGATAATGCAGCGATTTTTGATTTTTTTTTTAAATAATGTAACACTGTGTAAGGAAACTTATTTAAGAACATTGTTATTTGGTAAAATAATATATTTATTAAAGGTATTTTATTTTAATGGGTGGATAGGATTTATTGATTTTTTTTTAATTGAGGATTTATATTGATTCTCAAGGGAATATACTTAACATATGTTTAGTCTTAATGCAATGGTTCATTAAAGAGTTTGTTAAATTGCATTGCTTTTTGATAAATTTAATAAATTAGATTAATGTAATGGTTCTAGTGTATTAAAGAGTTTGTTAGGTTGCATTCATTTTTAAAAAATTTGTAAAATTAGATTAGTGCCATGTGGCTCCCCACACACCAATTTCTTAAGGATTTGACATTATTTCAATTCTAATAAGTTCCTCCATGATAAGTTCTCATCATTATTTATAACATTCATTTATATACAAGCAAAATTTATTTAGCAAAATGGTCAATTACTTTTAATAAATTTAAAATATTAAATTCATGCCAGGTGGCTCCCCACCCACCAATTTCCTAGGGATTTGAGATTATTTCAATTCTAATAAGTTCTTCGATGATAAATTCCTCATTATTATTTATAACATTAATTTATAATTCTTTTTTTCTTAATTTAAAGTTGATCCATAACTTTTTTATACATGGTTAATTAGGTTAATGTGTGGATTAGTAAGGCATTCTTCCTATTGCGATAGTTTTTTGGTTATCTTTATGAAGTCTTTGACTTTATCAACCACATTAATATTTTTAATGTAATTATACTAGTAATAAAACAATTAAAAAAAATTACAAATAAAAATATTTTTACTGTTTTCTGTAGGTAATAAGAAAAATAGCGATAGAAAAATCTTTGGTAAATTAAAATTCTACTGAAAGCTAGAATTTTAATTTAGAACATGTTTTTGAAAAAAGGGAGGGTGAAGAAGAAATCAGTCCATATATATTTTTGATTAATGTTTCCCACTTTTTAGGATGATACTATGTCTCCTCATATAATTCTATAATAAGTTATTTGGGCAATATATGTGTACATATCTTGAGAAAATAATTCTATAATGAGTTATTGGGGCAATATATGCGTACATATCTTGAGAAAATAATTCTATAATGAGTTACTTTGGGCAATATATGTGTACATATCCTACAAAATTCGTTATAGGTGGGTATTTTTAAATGATGGTGAATTAGCTGAGCCGTGAGTGAGTTGTGGAATGTTTATTATGGCTACTACTAGTATGGTATTATGAATTAGTTGTGGAATGTTTATTATGCCTCCTACTACTAGTATGGTATTATGAATTGTTATATGGTATTATGGTCTTATGAATTGTTGAAAGTATGATATTATATATTAATTTTTTTGAACGAGTATTACTTTGTTTTTAACTAAAAAATTATGGATTAATTTTTTATTATTAATATTTAATATTATTTATCTATAATATGATTAATTTAAGTTTTATTTTATAATATTTTTTATTGCACTTTTTATACAATACAATGTTATATGGATAATTTTTAGATACATAATTTTTTATTGGTAAGTTTTATAAAAAACCACTAAAAATTAAAATTTTTGAAAATATTTTATAGTCGACTAAGTAACATATTTACCATCAATTACTACTGGCCACCATAATTTAAGTAAGTACTTACTTAAAAAAGGATAGGAACACTATGTAAACAAGTGCTGCCACTTAAGTGGATGTGATTGTTTTATAAAAATTGCAAATTGATATATGAAATGGAAAAGTTTATTGCCTACAAAACCCACTTATAGATTATACTTTTGTATACAATTTTTCTCTTAACATAATTTTTAACTTCAGTGACAAGGATTAACTAACTTGTAAGTTACTTATTGTTTTGTACTATGTTTTTATGTTTTTTTAAATGTATATATGTCCAACTCATATGTTACTTTAACTAATAATAATTTAGAATAAAATTTTAATATATTATTTTCTCAATGTAAAATGTATAGTGATTTTTTTTTTATAATTAATAATAACAATTTAAATAAAATTATAATGTATTTCCTCAATATAAAATCTGTAGTGTTTACTACCAACTATTTAATTTATATGACTGTGCTAACCAAATATTAAAAGTAATATTTATAATGTTTAAATTTTAATTAAGGCTAAAATACTCTCCAATTACTCTCTCTCCAACTACATACTATGGATTAACGAATATTTTTTATTAATACATATTTATTAAAATTAATTAAATAACAAGTTTAGCTTTGTATTCTTCTGATTCCAAAAATATTCATGATTACAATGGACCATAATGAGGTAATTTTTTTTTATCTCCCTCGTGTATTCCAGGATATGCACTCATCATGAAAATGAATGACTGTTATTTCATATTTATGTTTGGAAAATAATATTTCAATTGACAAGGTTGTAAGCTACTGCTCCATGGAAATATTCAAATAATGAACAAGACAATTAAATACACATCTTCAAAATATCTTTGCCTTCACAAGTTTTTCAAACTAATTGTTTTGTAGACTATGAATTTGAAGTATCACTCAAATCATCGACATATCCAAATTAAGTTGCATGAAGACCCACCATGAGCAGATTATGGCTGCTCCAAAAGCCGTCTGTAGTAAAATGCGAGAAATCTTCCGTAAATTTTTATGGGGTGGCCCCAAACAGCAGCGGAAATGGCCGCTGGTATCATGGAAGAAGGTAAGTATGAGGAAAGAGGAAGGGGTCTGGGTGTGCGAGACCCGGAAATTATCAATAATATCCTTGGCGCAAAACTATGGTGGCGGTGGGTTCAAGGTGGAGATGATGTCTGGAAACGAATATGGCAATATAAGTATCGAATGCCTCAGTACCCTGTGGAACGATTGCATGTACAGGACAACCCTAGGGGTTCACAGATTTGGGATTTCGCCAATCGAAATAAGGCTATAGTGCAGGACTATGCCTTTTGGGAAATCCGTGATGGAAACTCTGCCCGGTTTTGGGAAGATAGTTGGCAACAATGGAGCATTTTGAATAGATTACCACGTTTGCAAGATATAGAAGATATAGCGCAAAGAAGAGGGATGTATTACGTTAAGGATTATTGGAAACGTACGCAACAATCTGATATATGGCAAGAATGGAGGCGATCGGATGAATGGATGGATACTCTTGGACAAGAGGCACGTCAATCTTTTGATCGGATAATAGAAATGAGGAAAATTAAAATTCGAGAAGGCACTGATATCCTGCGATGGGGTAAGGCAATGATTGGAATATTTACGGTAAAGGAAGCATATTATTGGGCTACGAAGGAGTATAGACCGGCGGAACAAGTTGACTGGAAACAAATTTGGGGCTGTAAATGGTGGCCCAAGGTTACTTGCTTTGCTTGGTTGGTTTGTAGAGGGAGGATCCTCACCTGGGATCAAATGCAAAAACGAGGTATGATAGGTCCATCCCGTTGTCATCTCTGTAATGAAGCTTTCGAAACCCAGGAACATTTGTTGAATCACTGTATGTATACTCTAAGTATTTGGGAGGAGATCCGAGTACTTTTCGGCATGACGAGGAGGGATCCTGGTAGTATACGAAATACGCTCTTTCATTGGGGCAAAGGTAATTTCCAAAGCCCTGTTGTCAGAAGACTCTGGAACCTTGCTCCTGGTTTTCTCATTTGGGCGATCTGGAAAGAAAGGAATAGGCGAATCTTTCGGGATACTTATTGGCAGCGACAACAGCTTTGGGAGGAAATATGCCGCTCTTTGAAAGAAACGGTTTTGGCAGAAGCTTGGGATGAAGAGGACTGGCGTCTGAATCCGGAGGAACAGAGGATTATACTCCAACTCAATTTGGATTTCCAAATGCTTTATCCCAGGCCTGACCGCCAACTGAAGCGAGAAGTACTAAGTCCCAACCATTACCGAATGCCTGGTGAGCGGAGATTGAAGCTTAATTTCGATGGCGTGTCCAAGGGTAACCCGGGGCAAGCAGGCTTTGGGGGTCTGTTCAGGGATAATAATGGTCATACAAGATGGCTTTTTGCTGAAGATGGCGGAGAGATGACAAACAATGAAGCGGAACTCTGGGCATTTTTTCATGGTCTCCGAATAGCAGTTCGAAATGGTTACATGGGTTTAGAGATAGAGGGCGATTCACTTATTACTGTTGATATGTTGAAGAAGTTACGAAATGGTAAGCGCTGGGCCTCTGTGTCAAAGAGTTGGCGGATAGCTGCGATTCTGCAGGATATTGAACTCCTCTTACGTCGGATTGAATATCTTTTGATTACTCATGTGCTACGTGATGGCAACCGAGCAGCCGACCTATTGGCTAATTGGGGGGGTGGAGGGCCGAATAGGCGAATGGATTGCAGCTGGGCATCGGTACAAAATGATCCCAGCTGGCATGACTTAAATAACATCCTACATCAAGATCATGCTGATGCGGTTGCCTGGCAGCGGCGCTCAGCGCAATGATTTCATTCTCCATCGGATATGATGTTACAACGGTCTCTCACAGGTTCCATCACACATACGGGCAGGATACTCTGTAGGCGGAAGGACAGAGTATTCAAGAAACGATCATACTATCCAGCCTTTAGATTTCATATGGTTAATGACTGTAATAAGGAGAGCATGCCACCCAGGGGGAGATTGCGATTCCCAAGCGGCAATTGGGTTAAGGTACCAAGGCGACGTGCATATTATGACGGCGAAGTATCCCCATTACCCTTGTTTAATGGTGGTGTTTTAGGCAGAGCAATTAATGATTCAGGTCGATCATGCTGGGTTTGGCTCGCAAGGTGGCAGGATCTTGGGCCCTCAAGCATTGCATGTAGTTTATTTAACCTCCATCTGCATTGTATTACTAATAGCCATTTCGTAGTTCAATTCTATCAGCCCAGTGTCTGTAGGTTGATGGAGTATCAAGAGCGGCGCGGAGGTAGGCTTACGCGCAGTCAAACGGCGAACTTCATGGAGAAGGGTAAGAGCCTTGTGGGGGATACCATGAAGAAGGCGTTTCTCGATATTCAGGGGGATTCGGACGAGGAATTGGAGGAGCCGAGGAGTTTTGCAGAGGGTGCACCTCGCGGAGGAGGGAAAGGTAAAGTGGGTATTGGGAAGCCACCGATGTGGACTGTGGAGAATAGTGAGGATGACAGTCAAGATTGGAGTGATGCTGAACGAGGTCGTCGTGGGGTCATGCGGGGAAGAGGGTCACAGCGAGGGAGAGGCCGCCCAGTAGGCCGTGGTGGTTGGGGACGTAGAAGCGCAACTCAGTTTGATGATCTAGGGGAGGGGGCTGCCACTGAGGGACGAGGACACAAACGGGGCAAGAAGGATCTGCGGAAGCGGTTGCAGGAGGCCGAAGCTGCGTATGTCATAGATACTCATCCGAATATCCGCAAGATGATTGAACAAATGGAAGATGAAGCTTTGCAGGGTTATTCTGAGCCGGAGATGGACGATTGGGAACAATACTTACCTGATCCTGGACATACCCGTGGCAGAATGTCACTTTACAAACAGTCGCTGCATGTGTATTGGGGGATGAAGAGGTTACTAGCTAAAGCCATGGAACAGGTGGCTCTTGAGATGGCAGAGTTGATTCAGGGCATTCCCACCATGAAGAAGGAGTTGAAAAATATTCAGATTATTCTTATGATGCAAGAAAAGAAAATGGATGACATTGTGACGCTGTTACAGACGGGCGGTTTGGGGGTTAAGCTGGAGAAGGAGGGGCTGCAGACGAAGGGGCAAGAGGTTCCGCCGCAGTAGACCCAGTATCAGCAGCCATGTCCGCAGCAGTGCAGCAGTGTAGTGACTTTTTAATATGGTTGGTTCTTTCCTGTTTTGTTTATATATATGCTGAAAGGCAAAGACTCTAACTTGGTAGTAAACCTAGCTGTTTATATCGCATGGATAGAAAGACTGGTTATTTTTTGTTTTTGGATGGCTTTCAAACATTTCAGATGGTAAGCCTGATTTCACTAGCTTACAAAAAAAAAATCTTGCACTTAAATATGTGAAGCATGAGAAAATTAAATGTTTTAATTTTTAATTTTATATTGAAAAACAGATGATGATTTATATTGAGCTCAAACAATTATGAAATGAAATGTCATCACAACCCGAGTTGATACAGCTCATAACTAAAAAAAATGTGAATCTGTCTGCGCAGGTGTATCAACTCTGGAACCTGTGTTATTCGAATTAAACAAGAGGTTCCTGCAGAGGGAATCTGTCCGCGCATGGACATATATTGCCAAACTCTGCACAATAGCATTCATTAAACAAGAGGTTCCTGCAGAGGGAATCTGTCCGCGCATGGACATATATTGCCAAACTCTGCACAATAGCATTCATTTTCATTTTTCTTTTAAAAATTTAGTTGCAGGCTTATGTGTTCATGCCCAGTATTCTTCGCTTACTTGTTTTCCTCTGAAGCTCCAATGCATGAAAGGAAATAACAATGGTCGTTTTTCTAATGAATAATGGCGTTCTTTCGGCAGAGTAGTCGATATGTGCTATGCTGAGGTTATGGTTATATTTAATTGAGGAATGAATCATGAAAAATGTATTCAATCATGTAGAGTTCAGTAAGGAGACAGTACAAAAACCACTGAATGCAAAACCGTAAAGAAATCATTGAAAACACATCAACTTTCAATAATAATTGAAAGTATCCAACATCTTACCTGACAGGTAGCTATTAGTGAATTATGATTTTATATACTGGTTCAGAAAAGGTTTCATTGGGGCCACAAAAGGATCTGTTATCTGGCTCAGTTTTCGAAAGGTCACCAAGATTTTTCTATAACATCTGATTTGGAATATTGGCTCGGGCCACAACATTCTCATATTCTTATTGGCTCCGACCCTGTCCTGGGTTATGGCGATGTTGACAATATCGCAGAACAGTTTATAGATGCCCTTAATAGAAGAGGCATTTTCTTCTGGAGTGAAGCCATTTCTACTTGGAGGGGTCTTTATCCTATGTGGAAGTGCGCTCAGGATATTATGATATTTTTATAAAAATTCTTAAAAATGATTTGTTTTGTTTTGGTTTTTAAAAATTTTAGTCTTTTTCTCTATCAAGTATTATAATATAATAATTGTTTTTTGGTTAAAATTTCTTGATAGTGCATTAGTTTGTTGATTTTTTTGGTACCTCTAATCAAAGTTTTGAAAATTTTATTCTTAATTTTTCAGTAGTTGAGTAAACATTCATGTGACATAATTCCATTAGTTGATATTGCATTAGTTTGCTGATTTTTTGTATTTTTAATCAAGTTTTTGAAAATCTTATTTTTAATTTTCCATGAATTGAGTGAATATTGATGTGACTTAATTCCCTTAATAAAAAAAAATTAATTTTAGTATGGTAAGACAATGAAAAATAATTTTAAAATAAATAAAAAGAAATTGCTTAATTAGTTGTTGTATAGGCTTTCACATTAGCTATCATGATTGTTATAATTGATTTACAGTGGCCATTCTAATGCTCTAATAAAAATGATCGACCGTGGAAATTTCAAGACACAATTTCATACGTGGAGAGGAAGTGAGAGGGGTGGGTGTTTGTACTTATCTTATGTGAAAGGCCTCGCACATGGAAAATTTACAAAATCAAATGATGGACAATGTATATCATATGTGAAATAGTGGAGTGATTAACTCCACGCAGCTACTCAATCCGTGGGATAGTCCCTCTCATAAGTCCCTCTCATTATGTTGATATGGTGTCACATAATTTGATATTGGGTTTCAAAGGATTTGTGCAAGAATCAATTTACAGATGGTTTGTTTTGAAAATAAGGTGGAATGTTACATCATATTTTTAGACACAGAGATTTCATTGTGAACTATGAAGATTTTAGATATAACGATAGGAATCAATTTTACAGATGAATTTTTTACCTTTGGTTTTACCTATGTACGAGTATCTTTAAGTCGATTACAGATTCTCTGAATATTCGGGAATAGTACGGACATGGGCACGGTCAATTTTTTGACCATACCCATGTCCGTCCGATTCTGAATATTCGGAGAATCTGCAATCGACTTAAGCTTAGGGCCTATGCACTTTAAGTTAAAATGATGGCGGGCATTGATGTGGCTATGGAATGATAGGAAAATTTGGATAATAAAGGTGTTAAGATTGGATATCATAGCAAATTTAAATTGGCCAGTATTGTGGATAGGAGGATTGATTCCGTCAAATTCCCATCAGTTTACAAAATTAAATTGTTGATAGTTCAGAGTGGAATTTCCATCACTACGCAGAGTTTTGGGGAGAGGGTAGAACCGTGATTGCAAACTCCCCTGCAATTCATGAGAAGCATGGATCTTGACAAGCGGCATCTTTAAATCTATTGTTGATTCCCCAAATATTTGGGAATCAGACGGACATGGACACGATCAATTTTTTGACCCCACATTCGGGAAATCAGCGATCAACTTAAGCTCGGGGCTTGACAAGTAAGGCGACTATCGTTAAAATGAAGGGGTCAAAATCCATTATGGAACCGAGAGTACGAAGCCCCCTCTCCCTTGTCGTTGATGTCATGGGGAAGGGGATGGTCCTACAATCGTTGTGAGATTGATTTTTATAGGCAATCACAATTGTTATATTAGTGATGACCCCCACCTCGGTGGGGTATAGCCACAAAACTGATACACACATAGTGAGGTATGATGATGATCACGATTAACTAGGGGTGTTTGATTTCATCGAGGATGCAAGTTTGTCTTAGCATCGACGCTAGTTGGGGGGAAATACGTTGTTAAGCCCTCAAATCAAAGAGATATTTGTCATTTACTGTCATATTGAACAACTAGATGGTTAATACTGCTACGAGAGGGAAAAATGGAGGTGATAAACAATAGTCAAAGCATAAAAATATATCTAATTTATATTTTTTTAGAGTATGAAAATTGTATTTAAATTGGTATAGGGCAGATGTTGTTTTACATTGTTCATCATGACCATGTAATTTTATTATATGCCATTAAAATTAAAATAACAAAATTCTAAATTTTAAATAATATTAAATTAAATATAAAGAAAACTAAATTGTTAAATAATATTAACTTAAATAAAAATAAAATTAGATCGTTATGTTTTACAACATTACTGGAAACTTCAAATCACATGGGTTTATAAACCATTAAAAATATGATAATTGGACTATTATTTGTAATTAATATAAATCCATTACCCTGTAAAGCTTCTATATTTCGTGTTTTGTTGATTTTGCGTTGTTATGTACTCTCTTACAACGTTCGCTGAAATTACAAATTTCAAATTACATGTGTTTATAAACAATTAAACTAGCAATTGTCCCAAAAGGTACAAAGAGAGGCCGATAGGATTATTAAATTGGATTATTAAAGATGGTTCGTTCGGCATCGGTCAAAACAAAGAAACAGAATTTAAACCAAAAATAGGATCTGCGACTCAACAATTGCAACGAGCTCGTCCCTGAGCCACTTCCGATTTGTTGGACATAGATCCTGAAATAATTGCCTCTATGTATTAACGATCATGAAAATTGACATCCTGTATGCTAGGGCAATTTGTTTATTATCTTACTAGTAAACAATTTTCTATTTGTCGTACATAGATCCTGAAATAATTGGCCCAAATGTACTAACAAACATTAAAAAAGAAAAATTTAATTTTGAAACCCCAAATGCATTCATTCTCATTAAAAAAACATTTTGTATAAGCACAAAGGGCCACCGTTAACCTAAAAGAATAACCCAATCTAATTAATCAAAACAATGGAAAAGATATGATTGATCGTAAAGTACAGGATGGTTGACAAGTACAAACCTTAAAACAGGGAAGGGAAATATTAAGATTAAGATTAAGATATACCTTCCAGCAACACGATACTTTTGTCCCCACGATACAAGGAGTACCTAATTATACAAGACAATAGTATGTTAGGCAATATTTTTCAAATAGCATCATCAGCAACACAAAGCACCTCCCTAACTGTGCAACAGTTTATCAAATCAAAGTATACAAGGTTCACAACACCGTTGATGGAGCAACCAAGTTTTCCAAAACGTCCAACAACAAAATAAACCGTTGAAATAAGTGAAACATGAAAATATGAGCACTCTTGCAGAATATTACATGAATAACATCACAGATAAGTGCTAGTCCAGTAAACATATCACCAATATAGTCTCGTAGCCCAATCAAACATGAGACAGTAAAGTGAACTCACATCATTGCATCATTGCTTTCTCCAAGTCGAGCTTCATATCAGAAGTACCGCAAAACACACGACATCCCAGAAAATTAATGTCACTTTCAAAAAGTAATCCACAAAAATCAAGCATGCAAATAACTCGAGACATTTTGAAGTAAGAAAGCAAAAGGGCGTATTTACAGAAAGCAGAAAATATTCAAGATTATATTACAAAAACTCCAGCGGCGCAGAGCTCAGTATAATACGCTTTGGGTGATCCCCTTTGCATTCAAGTCCAAAAATTCAAATATTTGATTGCTCAGGATATACGTTGCACGGACAATACAGATGATATAGATTACAGAATCCAAAAAATAGAGCAGGCCGAGAAATGCATTCATTCTCATTAAAAAACATTTTGTATAAGCACAAAGGGCCACCGTTAACCTAAAAGAATAACCCAATCTAATTAATCAAAACAATGGAAAAGATATGATTGATTTTGAAACTTCAAACGCCATCAAAATTTCACTCAATGAAAATCTTTGTACAAGCACAATGGGCCACCATCCTTTCCGTCCCAAGATGGGGAGGCTAATTAATCAAATTTAAAAAATCTGTGTCCAATTTAAATATATGGTTTGCCTCCATGTTGCCCAAACCAGACATAACAGAGGCCTTTTGGTATTCCCAACTCTTTTTTCAAAGAAATTTGTTTTCCTCTGCACATTCATTGAAAAGAAATCCAATTAAAATTACAAATTTCTAAGTAAATACAAACACATAGGAAATGTAATCAACAATAAAAACCAAATACTCACTGAAGAGAGATCAGCTCCATCCAGTCAAATAAATTCTGTGCATTATACACTTTGCTATACCCCAATGCAACCTGAATTGCCAACAGAGGGATTGTCCAATTAAATTGGTAAAACATTACATCATGTGCATCTACGATACAAAGCCTTCGAAGTCGTGAATGGCAGCAGGAGCGTTAATGGCTCCATTGACGGAATCTGCACGAATTTGAAGAGCCGTGGCTGCGGCCACCAAAGAATATGGCAGGGTTTTCGAAGAGGAATTCACGTTACGGGAAGTGGTGTAACGGAATTCATCAGAGCTTGCTGTGGACCAAACTCACCTAGCTAACTTAACAAACTTTTTATAATGAACTATAAACAATTGATAGTAAATCGGAAGGCACTTTAAGAAACAGGAGAAAGCACAAAAGTAGTTCGGAATCAGTTTTGACTGATAGAAACAGAGCTCTTTATAACGCTATGAATACTCAAAAGTCACAAGTTGACTCGGCTCTCCGAGTTGGCAAGCGGTGTCAAAACTCCTGCTTAAAATCGGTGACTCAGTTTTGGTCAATAAGGTGGTGGAGTTTTACCAAGTTTGACGAAATTATGTTCCCTGACTTTTTTAATAAACGTGCCCTAAACTACCAGATGTTTTCACTATTTTGGAAGCAATACAATGAAATGTAACCAACTTACAATACTCAAAAGATCCACTCCAACTGAGATGCTACATGTGAAGGTATCTATTCCACTATATTCATGTCATAGGTGAAGGGCTTTCTTCTATAGATTTACCAAGACTTGCAATTGGCCTTAACCCTATTAAACACTCCACTCACGGACCAGACAGACAAAGAGGGACAAAATGTGTCTTTGGGATTTGGATCAACGTAAGATATCTAAACAATCAAATTCGCCAAATGACCTGCAGCTTCCCCAACCATATAAAACAATCTGCTCGTATGGACCAGACAAACCATCAGAGGCAGAACGTGTTTCTGAAGGTTGGAACCTCGGTGGAATATGAAATAACCTATAACCAAAACTCGTTGACGTCTATAAAGTATCTTGATTTAACAAATTGCAGGGAATCGCCTTGATAAGTTTCATTAGTTTCGTAAGACGCGAATACAACCTTCTACTGGATTACTCAATGCGCATACTATAACGAAGATTTCAACGTATTTTGCATCTATTCGTGAATATTAAGATACCCATCAAAAATTCAAGTATCTGGCGAAATACTTTATATAGCTTAAAGCTACTTAAAGTCATATCCGCCTTCTATGACATTGATTTCAAATAAATGCAGTTATTCAGTTGCATCCTGTCTGACTGTGACTCTAACCTGAGTTTGACCAGACCTCTAAGCTCAAGCCTCAGGATCTCTGAGATCGAAAACCAAAGAAAACTTAAACAGTTTAATCTTAGGGTTTTGTTGAACGACTTACAGTCTTGGATGGCTCCAATACGGAGATCATCCTGATAGGCTCCTCTAGCAATAGGTGTGTGCCCTGCATCTTTGCTTCCTTCCGCTTCGAGGATCTTCTGTGATGAGTACACTGATTTTGGGAAAGACACAGGATACTCCTGACTCGATAAATATCACAGAGCAAGCGCCGTCTTCGGCACCTCAATCCTTCGAAGGACGCGCAACTTTTTACACAGGATACTCCTGACTCGATAGATATCACAAAGCAAGCGCCGCCTTCGGCACCTCAACCCTTCGAAGATAAAACCCCTGCAAATCTTGAATTCCAGATCAAGATTGCCTACTAAATACTTTGAAAGGCCGAACTGATTCAAGCACAGGCAATGATGAATGAAAAGCATGGCAATTGCATTGAAGAGATAGAATGAGGAAAGTTTTATAATAGAAACAACAAGGAAAATTTTGCGTTTTGCCATGTTTTTTTGATTTTCCGTTTTTTCCTTTTCTGGTTCACATTCACGGTTGAAAATGTCTCATTTGATTTAACGGCTCAGAGTAAAAGTGTTGACGAAAAGTTGATGCATAGGAAAGGCCTATCGACCTAAAAATGATAAAAGGACCAATATTGTAACTAATATGACCATTGGTTTTGGATTGACAATGAATGGGTATGTTGTTAAAGCACTCTTTGTGATTAAATCACTGGTTCAAATCCCCTGTTGGTACTTAAATAGTCTTAACTGAAAAAAAAATATTATAATTAATATAAATCCATTACCATATAAAAGCTTCAATATTTCATGTTTTTATTTTTTATTTATGTTGCGTTACATGTCGGGGTACAGATGAATGGACAAATATTGTAATTAATATAAATCCATTACCGCGTCAATATTTCATGTTTTTGTTTAATTTATTTTGCGTTGCATGTCGAGGTACAGATGAATGGACAAATATTGTAATTACTATTCCATTACCCTGTAAAAGCTTCAATATTTCATGTTTTTTTTTTTTTTCCGATGCATGTCGGGACACAGATGAATGATTCACAGCTTGCTTTTTCCTTCTTTTTTTTTTAATAGTATGGTAAAAATGGTAATTTATTTCAAATATGTTATTTGATTTATTTTTTTTAAGCGATTTCATTAATTAAATATGTGAAATAAGCGATTTAATTAATTAAATAAAAAAATATAAAATGAGAAAAGAAAATTTATATTCAAAAGATCTTAATTATATATATATATATATTTTGGGGATGATTTTGGCAACTCAGGGTTTGCAAAAGCTAATTTTATGATAAAGAGATAAAAATTTTATACACCATAATTTTTTATTTATTTTTTGTCTGCGAAAGCTAATTTTATAATAAAGAGATAAAAAGTTTACCTACCATAATTTTTAATTTTTTATAAACTAGATGTCTCCTCTCAAAATTCATGCTTAGTAAGCCAATGAAGTTTGAACATATCCATCTTGATAAGGAAACACTTTCTCAATGGATTGCAATTCTAAGACTTACTATACACACCATAATTCATACCTGAGGAGTAAATTAAAATTTCTTCCAAAAAATCAAGAGTTATTTATAATAAGGAAAATCATTATTTTAAATTGTTTTTTAATTAAATAGACATAAAATATGAAAATTAGGAAATATTAGAAAATATTAGAATATATATATATATATATATATATATATATATATATATAAATTAGTTTGACATAAATTTAAATAATATTAATAAATTATCATTTTAATATTAATATATATCTTAATAATTATATTATTAAAATTTAATATTATAGCATAATTAAAATTATTGTCCCATAGAATATAACATAAAGTAATAAATGTAGGTCTTCTCTGATAGAGGATGCTCCTCTGCATCTTCAGAGGCCCTGGCCTCTTTGTAAATAATTTTCTTTTTCTTAATACAATAGATCAGCCTTTATCCAGAAAAAAAAAAGAAGTAATAAATGTAGGTCAGACCAGACATTATACTGAACTTTAAATTGGATGACAGCGTAAAAAAGTTATTAAATTACAACAAATTTTCATTTTATATGGTGGTAAATGGTTGTGGGTGTCTCCGCAACGAGCGTTTTCGACGGGGCGTGCGTTGCCAAACTGGGAGCATGAATATGAACTGATATCGGCTTCTTCTCGTGACGGAAGCGCTGTTTGTTTCTTTTTTGTGCTCGGTTTTGCGATGATGCAGAAATCAGTTGTGGTGGGGTGCAACTATATGCACAATGTTTTAATTTTGCACACAAAATGATTTACTTAAGGGTAATTAATTTTCGTATTTTATTTATTTTATTTCACAATTTATTTATCATATAATTTATAATTTAAATTGAATAACTATAATCCGTAAATTATTTTCGATATTTTAATAGTTATTTCACCAAATCCTAGTAAGAGGAAATTTTTGGTCAATTTAGTGGTTATTTCACCAAAATATATTTAAACTTAAAATAAATATAGTGAATCTATGCTTGTTTAAGTATAATGTGGTTTACTTTTTTTTTCAGAAGAAAAAAAACCAGGATAGATTTATATTAAGAAAATATAAAAAGTCTTTTGTACATAAAACAGATGAAAGAGCTATGAAGAACCCCCACAAATTGCTGAGTAACAATAGACAGATAGTTCACAACACCTGTGACTGAAAACATAGAAAAACATAAGACTGATGAAAGAGCTTTATGAAAAAGCCCCCCACTATTGCTTGTTAACAAAAGACAGATAGATCTATCAACCAGTGACCCCACCAGGAAAAAGCCATGAAGCACAACTATATAGCCCGCTTGTCCAAAATTGGCACAAATAACAAAACTGGAAGAACTGAACCAGGAAAATAAACCATGAACCACATCTTTTTAGCCCGCTTGTCCAATGATGCCACAGATAACAAAACTGGAAAGAGACAGCCCTCGGCAGAACCATCGATGTCGGAAGATATGCAACCGCAGAGTCAAGGAGCATGAATATTTTGCGAGAGGACGGATTGGTGAGAAGATTCATGGAAAGCCAGAATCTTATGAAGAACAACATGTAGAGGATCCTTTGAATCTTGGAAGATATGTGCATTTCGCCAGATCCACAAAAACCAACAGGTTATAATAAACAGCGACCTCCAGGATGGGGACTGCCTACTCCACCATAAAAAAGCATCCTGAACAGAAGAAAAAATCATGTAAGGAAACCCGAACTGTAATGACAAATCATACCAGATTTTAAGGGTCGAGGCGCATTGAAAGAACATATGCAGATTTGATTCCACATCGTTGAGGCACATGGGACACCTGCTCGGCCCCTGCCAATTCTTTCTCTGAAGGACTTCCCAAGAAAGATTTTTATTCCAATATAACAGCCAGGAAAAGATGATCATTTTGAGAGGACATGAAGCCTTCCAGAAGCGGGAAGGGAACAGCGGAAAAGAACCCCCACCAGTGACAGAGATCAGATCGGCGTATATGAGCTTCACGCTTGCAGGCTGATTGGATCTACTAATACACCAAACGAGAAGGTCTTTTGTGCCCGATCGCTTGATACCAAGGTTGCTGAGACTAGCTTTAGCCGAATTCCATAGTGGGACCATCGGAGGAGGCAGATGCAATTCCTCCCCTTCTTTCCACACCGGAAAAGATCCAGAGTGGTTTACTTTGTCTTCACGATAAACCATACTCGAGGATTGAAATGAGTGAGGGAAAAAATTTCTATGTGATTTTTACATAATTTTTTTCCATATATATTTTTTATAACTCAAAAAACTAAATTGAAATATTTAAATTATTTATAAGTCAAAAGTTAGTTGTGGGGAAATCATTTTTTTTTATCCATAACCAATATTTTTTATTTTACAACTTATTTATCCTATCTTATAATTTAAATTGAAAAAATAATTTGTAAATTTTTTTTAATATTTTATTGATCTTCAAAATATATTTAAACTTCAAACAAACATGGTGTATATATTCTCAACTTTGTGTGTGCCCATCTTTTTATATTCTTGATAAAAAGTGAGTTATTTAGATTATTTAACAATGATGACTTGTGAAATAAAATATAAAACAAATATTTAATTAGGAAACCCATATAAGAAAACCAGCGCGTTTAATGAAGGATTGTGTTTTTAGTTTTCTTATATTATGGAGATTGTCATAGAAATGATAAAGTTGTCTAATAATATTATCATTAACCTAGGATACTATGGTCTTATAAATTTATCTACAATAGATTTGTCTTTTTTAAGTATTTTTTCCACACTTTACTCATATTATGGAACAATAGATGTTTACTTAAAAAACGTGAATCATTTTCTTACTTACTAGCCTTTTGATAATTATAATTAGGGTTAGGTTAGGGTTCTAAAACACTTTTAGAAGCTTTAGGATGATTGTGTGTTATATTCTCTGCATTAGTTTTTCATGCTTTGTAAGTTGGGTCATTGCCACCCTAAAAAGTTATAAGCCGATTTTTTGCATTTAGTTTTAGTAGTTTTAAGCAAATAGTTTTCACCTTTAGTAATTTTGTGGTGTATTATGTTTTAGCTCATGATTTTAAGGAACTACAGTTGTATTCTATTCAGGTAAACATACTGGATATTTATGGATGCATGTGTGTGTGAATATATATATATATATATATATATATATATATATATATATATATATATATATATAGTAAAATTGCAAAGAAGAATATACCAAAAAAATCATTATCATTTGAGTTTCTAGGATAAAATATCTATGTTAATGTGTGTGTTTTTCATTGCATGTTTTCTATTTTATTAAGAATATATTTCTAGCAATTAATTGCACAATATTAAAACCTAAATTTGTTTGTAGAGGGTTTTAGCTTGAAGGGGATGTTTTTATGGCTACTGGGCTTTGCTCGATCCTATGGTAGACCCTGTTAAAGTGGAAGATGTTAAAGGATCGAGAAATTAAATGGGAAACATTTTGAGATGTGGAACCTTAAAATGAAAGATATGTGGAACCTTAAAATGAAAGATCTATTGACGGAAAAAGATTTGTGGATCACTATCAATCTTGGCATTGCACTAACAATGATGTTTACAAAATACTGGACCAAGTTGGATCGAAAGGCAAAGAGCACAATATGATTGTGTCTCTCAGATTAAGTATTATTGAAAGTTTTAGGAGAAGCTATAACTAAGGCATTTTCAAACAAGTTAGGGACATTATATCAATCTAATTCCCTGGTGAGAAAATTGTTCCTACAGAAAAAGTTGTATAATCTAAGGATGAAAGACAAAGACTTGGTGGTAGAGCATCTAAAAATATTTAATACTATGATAGCTAAACTATTATCTGTTGATATTTGAATTTCATATGAATATAAGTGTATAAATTTGTTTTTTTCTTTACCATACTCTTCGGATGGTTTGGTAAGTAGTAATGCAACTACTTTAAGTTTTAATGACATTGTCTTATCTCTGTTATTATAGGAAATGAAATGGAAAAATATGGAAGGTTAGAACATAGATGCATGGTCTATAAGAGGACGCTTCCACCATAGAAATAAAATCAATTCCTTGAGTGGGAGATTTAAATCTAGAGGAAGGTCTAAATCTCTAGGAAAATTTATAAATGTATATTGGAGATGTGGAAAAGAAGGGCATTACAAGAAATATTGTTAATCCAATTTGTTTAGAAATGGAAGGGATTCGATGATGTTCCTTCCACAAAAGAAAAAAAAATCCTAAGGTGATGTGTAGTTGGCTTCTTTAAGTACACATGTATATTATGAGGCACGGTTGGTCGATTTGAAGGCATCCTTTTGTATGACTCCTCATAGTGAGTAATTTTGTGAATGTGAAAGATATGATGGTAGAGATGTTTTACTAAGAGATGACTCAAAAATTATAATTATAGGATGAGGAAAGGGAAAGTTGAAGCTCATGAGGGGGAGGATAATAACACTCCCTAGTGTTCTACACATCCCAGGATTAGCCAAAAACTTGATTTATGTAAGCAAGATGAGTGATGTGAGTGAGAAAATAGTGTTTGAAAGGGATAACTATTGGATGGTTTGAGGAGCAATGATATCATTGATAGGAGTTTGGATTGGGACTCTGTATAAGTTGATAGGAAAAACTAATAGTGATTGGTGCAATAATTCAAATTTTTCCTGTGAGTGGAGTAGAAGAAGGAAAAAGTCTTATATTCTCTTGAGAAAATCTATGTTGTGGCATCAAATTCTAGGGCATATTTGAAAGAAGGGCCTTCGAATACTACATGGTAATGGTATGGTAGAAGGTATGTCTAATTCCTCCCTAGATTTTGATTTTTGTGAACATTGCTTATATGGGAAACATAATTGGGTAAGATTCTCCACCAATGCTATAAGATCAAAGGGAATATTACAGTTTGTGCACAATGATGTGTTTGGACTTATGTCAATTCGATCACTAGGTAAATCTGTGTACTATGTATTATTCATGGACAACTTCTTGAGGCCCTACATGGATTTATTTCATTAAGAACAAATATAAAGTCTTTGATCAATTCAAAGAGTTTAAGGCTCTTATGGAAAATCGGATAGAGAAAAGAAATAAGGTGTTGAGGACAGATATTGATGGAGAATTTTGTGGGAATGAATTCATAAAATTCATAAGAATTGTGGTATATCGAGGCAAAATACTACTCCATACACACCTTAGTAGAATGGGGTTGAAAAAAGGATGAATATGAAGTTGATGGAGAAAAAAAGGTGCATTCTTAGTGGTGCTAGGTTAAGATGGGAATTTTTGGTAGAGGTAGTAGATAATGCATATTACTTGATAAATAGACCACCCTCACTAGCATTGGATGATAAGGCTCCACATGAGGTATGGACTGGTAAAAACATTTTCTTAAACCTCTCAAGGTTTTTGGCTATGATGTGCTTTTACACGTTCCAAATTTTAAAGAGTAAGGTAGAGAAAAAAGTTGATAATAGTATCATTATTGGATATAATGATTTTCTAAAAGGTTATAAGCTTTAGAACCAAAAAACTAAGAAGGTAGTGTATATTCGAGATGTAATATTTGGAAAATTCAAAGATGATGTTTAAAAAGAAGTCCTACCAAGGGAGAATGAACCATAAAAGGTAGAGTTTTCATTTAAGAATGATGAATTAGACTCTACAAAAGAACAAGAATCAAAATAAGAAGAAAGTTACACCACCTCCCATATCTACCCACTTTAACCAGCATGCCTAGGTAAACATGAGTTGAGAGATACTATGACATTAATCAACCTCCTAAATAACCTTAAGGAAATGGATTCGATAAACCAAATCCTTACTAACTTCTCTCATGTGCTACAGGACCCCCAAGGGCTAAACCACTCTTTGAGGTGCCCAAATCCTGGGTTAACTTGATTTTTCCCTAACTTGAAATCCAAGTGACATGCACAATCCTGCACCCATGTGACTGAAGGAATCCAATCGTATGCATAAGACTACAATGGAGTGACTATAGTCTCAATTTCACAGGTTTGTGCCTGTTACCACAAAATTTGTGCCAACGTTTCAAGGCTAGACTCCAAGTCATTGCCCAAAACTTGATGAAACTTTACAAAACAATAAATGACACTAGGACAAAGCCTCTAACAAAAAACTTAGACAAGGAATTGACCTTACAAGGCCTAAACATGGCATTCATTTCGTTAAACACATCATAAACGTGAAATTACAGGTCATGAATGTATATCTGAACATAGAGATCTAAAACTTATCTAAGAAACATCAAGGATGAATTCCCTCTCATAATTGCTACAATAACACCTATTAGGTCATGCATTCATTCACCAGTCATTTACAAGTAAAAACATGATAAGAGACATAACTTAATTCTATCATAAAACCATGCTTGTAACCAACATATAATGATATAAATAACAATGATATAGAAACCACTAAATCCACATAATAACAAGTATGATTACTCATGAATTTCAAGGGAAGAGAGCTCTTATCGATCATATGCAAAATCCAACAAAGTTAGGGCCTTTGACGTACCACACAACCATAGATTGAGCTGAAATAAATCTTTCTTCTAGAAAATCACCTTCATTCCATATTCTAAGCATGAATATGGGATATCATGGGATAAATTGATGCATAAACAACTAAGGGAATCCAAAGGTTAAATGTAACACCCTCCTCCAACATCTAACCAATCAACCGGCCAACTAGGGTAAACATGCAACGAGAGGCCAGTATGATATTATTTGACCTCCTAATTCATGTTAAGGAAGTGGAACTAACGGAAACACACCATACAAACATTCAACATCTGCATCAGGACCCTTAGGAAGAAATCCAACACCTCAGGAAACTTTCCTTTCGGTCCCACTAACCTTTTGGACAACTTAACCCTTGGTCGCTCTCATGCTATAGGCATGGAAGCATCCAGAAATGTAGAGTCTCTCTCACAGGCCTGTGTGCCAACGTCCATGGACTCTTCTCAACAAACATGTTCCAATGTCCCTGAGATTTGAGCCACTTTTTCAGGCCCGAAGCTTAGGTCAATGCACAAAATTGAACCACCTCTTCAGAACAGTAAAAAAACATGGAAATGATAGTACTAAAGAAAATACTTGTTTAATACCTTGACTAGACCCCAATTAGCCATGACAAGAATTTCATCAAACATATCACGAATATGTAAACTACAGGTGTAAATTATAGACCTGAGCATGGGGGTCTCATACTTATCTAAGATTCTCCATGAAGGATTAATGCATGAAAAAATTAACTTCCATTCCATCCATTAGGTCATAGATACACTAAACATTCAAATACAAGTAAAACATGATGAGAGCCATACATAGCTATTGTCATAAAACACATACATAACCAGCATAATAGAAGTAGGAATACCAATGAAAGTATAACCATATAGATCAGATATAATCCATCAAAATGATCATAGAGATACAAGGAGAAATAATCTCTTATTGATGATGAAAAATCCAAACCTGGGATGGGACTTCCGCGTTCCATCTGACCGTAGAATGGTTGAGCCAAATCTCTCTTCAGCCATTCACCCCCCATGCCATATTCCAAGCATGAATGTGGTATCCCATAAAACACATCAATCAAAACTCATCCAGGGCTTCCAGAGGCCATCCACCTCAACCCATTAAATAGTCATTCCACCTCACAGACGGACATCACAAAACCATCATCAGATTGGTCTCCATCCAAGCATTCCAAGGTTTCTATAGTGTTTGTCCAACCAAGGCATCCAGGACTAGTAACTCAAACCACAACTTTTACCGAGTTTTCAGGGTGTTTGTCCAAAGGCTTCCAAGACTAGTTGCTCAACCCACTAAGGGCTTTTAGAGCCTTTTTCCAACCAAGGCTTCCAAGGCTAGTAACTCAACCCAAGTTGTTACAGGGTTTCCAGAGCGTTTGTCAAATCAAGGCTTCTAGGACTAGTAACTTAACCTGAGCTAAGGAAACATGAGAAGCAACCAAAAAAAAATAATGAAAATAAACCCACAATAACCATGGCCATCGAGGAAATGGTAAGGCTAGGCAATCCACTATCACTCCAGGAATTCATCCATGCCAATGACATATCATGACCAAGAATCCACATGCATATGCCATGCATGTCAAAACTAGTGCAACTCAGTACCTACAAGAAAATATGATGTAGTTGTTGTTCTTGATACCATCTTGCGCTTTCCTGCTCTTTCTTTTCCTTCTTGCTCCAAGAATCCAAGTATACCACACCCACCAAGAGTGTTCCAAGAAAACTCTAAGTCTCCAACAGTATGAGAGAGAGAGAATAATGAGATAGCTCCAACACTAAACTGACCAAGTCTTGTCCAATGATCCTTAGAAGCCTTTTTATTAATAAGGCCTCTATTTTCTTCATTTTCCATTATTGTCCTTCATTTTCCTACTCACATGCAACCTATGACCTTTCACCTTCCTTTTCTCCTAATTTCCATTATTATCATAAATAAAATGCCAATTAATGCCTCATGCCTTTCCAAAGCCTTAGCCATGGCTTTTGCCAATTTCCTTAGCCATAATAAACCGAATCAACACTCACTAGGATGTTTTACCCACCATTCATATTGGAATACATATCCCATCAACCGTGGCCTTATATATTTTTATATGTATTTTTAACCGGGGCTATTACAGAACCCTCCCCCTTGGGGGAACACTGTCCTCGATGTTTAATGACACCTATAACCAACAAGACTGCTAAACACAAAACACACTGCCCATGGAGCTTTATAACACAGCTCGTTGCAATATTTACACAAACCATCTATTGAAACATGACAATAATACCGTTTACTGGAGCTTTATAACACATCTCATTACAATATTTACAATACACATATACTTATACACATACACATTTGCTTCAACCAGCAAATAACCATATTGTCTATGGAGCTTTATAAACTAGTTCGATATAGTATTTACAATGATATACACATATGCACATTTTCTCAACAAACACATAAAAGGATATGATGCTTGCATCTGCAACAATGGAATCCAGAGGCTCACACCTCCACCCTCAAAGTAATACTAGGATTCACCTCCTTCCCAGGAAGTCCAAAATACACTGCAAATTCAAATCTACATCCAATGTCTAGTGCTATAATCCCGTGCCACTTGTCCTCTCAGTGACCAGTTACTGGCTCATTTTTCCAAGGCACACTCCCAATTTTCATTTGATTCCATTTGAAATGCTCATGACCATAACAAATATATCCCTGGCATTCCCTTCTCTACTACACAGTCCCTCTAGAAATTCAGTCATCCCCTTCCGTGTAGTCACTCACCTTCCAAGTTCCACTGGCACCCCCATTTCAGGGAGTCCATCCCTTGGCAAGGCTTCTTCGCATCGAAATATACAAAAACCAAGGCATATCCCTGCCTTAAAACCATCATACCTGTCATAGTATGATCATGGTAATAAATGGACACTATTGTGTACCACTGACCCATAATGGCCCTACTCCTGAAGTGCTCTACCAGCATACTGTTGCATGTTCCAATTTCTTTAATTGCCACTACTCATTCTTGCAGTCAATTTCAATCACCCAACCAGGAGTTTCCATGCTTCCAATATCAAGCACATAATTTCCATTAGATTCAAAATAAATTGAAATAACTTCAAATCATACCTCATTGGTAGCTCGTCAATAAGGTACACTTGCAATATTATTTACTTCCTGTCACAACAAGTCAAACTAACATCTCTCATAAAATCATCATGTATAAACATATCACATCAGGTTAGCTCAAAACACAACCATCAAAATCATATATCACATGTAACCATCATAAACCATAAACACAGATCACATGTAATCATCATAGACTAGAATCATAAATCATCTGCATAATAAAGTTGAAATAAAATGTTGATTCTTATTCTTTAATCAATCCTTAGCTTCTACCTTTGTCTTTAATTTGTACGCACTCTAGTTTGGTTGTCACACTCAACAAACACCCAGCGCCTTCTCCTCAACCATGTGCACATACACATAGTGTGCATCACATACATACAACCACACATGGCATACACACCATGCAATACATGCACCTACACCCAATGTACAACACAAAATAATACATGTGCCAACACCCATTATACAACACAACACAATACATGCACATACACCTGGTGTACACCACCACACGATGCATACACCTACACCCGACGTACAACATAATACATACATCTATACCCGATGTACAACCCCACACAATACATATACGTACACGTAGTACAACATAATGAATATACATGTCACGACACCATGAATACACAATGCACATACATAGTATTGCATGCCCACAACACAACATGTATGAAATACATGCAATACCACACGTATACCAGTACCATATGTACAACATGTACATAGTACCACCTATACAAAGCACCAACTGGACAACGTATGTACAACATCACATGTACATGGCACCACCTGAACAATGTGTACACAACACCACATGTACACTGCACCACCTATACAACGTGTACATAGCACCAAATGCATGACATGTACATGAAACCACATGTACACATCATCACATGCACGACATGTACACAATACCACATGCACACAACACCCTATGTACAACAAGCACATGGCACCACATGCTCATAGCACCACTTGTACAATCATGCACACAACAACATCATACTACCATAAACACATAATTTCCAGTGCATAAATAAACATAACAATATGTTGGTTACCTTACCTTGTTGTGCCAAGCATGTTGCTTGCAACTGAACACATCCACGCCATCTCTTGAGGGACTCCAGTCCCTTTAACAGATCCACCTGTAATTAGAGACTAGCTAAAATACCTGTCAAGTACATGTTCATGAATCTAGCACATATCCACATAATTTCAAACAAAACCAAGGTTACTAAGACTTCCTATATGCAAAGCACTCATTCGTTGGAAATTAGGGTTTCCAAACATAGCCAAAGGAATTCTTGCCCAATTCCTTCCTTTTACCTCTTTACCTTGTTTCAGTTAAGTCTTAATATGTATTGTCACATCACCCAACTGTTAGTTATATAAACACATCAATTGTTACCTTGTCATGCTAATAGAAAGCATGTTTCCTGCAACTCTTCACACATGTCAAACACATGTCCCAAATATCAAGACAATCATATCTATCAATTTGAAATCAACCTTTACCAAGACTAACAATCATGTCATAATCCATTGTCAACTCATTGTCATTAGTCATAATGCTACAATTGTTGCCTACTACACTCAAGTACATATCAGTTGTCTCAATGCATATGTCTTAGTACAATCATCTTAAAACAAGATCGTTCCTTCATGCAATCGTATAGACTCATACTCTTATCATGCAACAAATCAAACATTCAACTATAAATGTACCATGTTAGATAAATCAACTAGACGATATAATAGACACCAAACACTATAGATGACATAATCAACAATGAAGCACAAAGTATATGGCATAAGAAAACTCATACCTTAATGTATCTCATGGGAGGCAATATTGTCTACATAATCAATCCAGATTAGCATGATATAACTTTACAACACATTAGCTCAAAGACGAATAAGATCATGATATCCATAATATCCACTAGCTAACATGTTCACAGCATAAACTCATAAACATTTGTCATTTATGTATGGAAATCACATATGTATGATCAGTCTAGATTAGTACAACATAATGTCACAAATAAGTCGACTCATACCTGATAACCATAACCATCTGCATAGGCCAATCTAACTTAGTATGATACATATAACATCAAGTATGATACACATAACATCAAGATATTAATGTAAAAACCCTAACCATCAAGACAATAGCATATAACAACAACAAGTTATATATCATGCTCATCAACAACATATAACCTAATCATAACAAGTTAACCTATAACATACTCATCAACAAAATATAACATATGACATAATCATAACAGTTAACCTCTACATTTTCATCGACAATATATAACATATAACACAATCATCAAGTTATTTAATATAAAATAATAACAACAATGCATATGACCATAGGATACCATCATTCATGACTATCTGACACATGTGCATATGAATACACTAATCAACTAGAATCTATCATGTATGTAACCATAACATCAAAATACATGTACATAAATCTAATGCATATAACCCTAATGCATATAACAATCCATTCACTTACATAGATGCATGCCCAACATCCAACTTGTATGACGACATGTTCTTGCCTCAAGGTCCAATGATGCAACTTCACTTTAATGATCTACATCTCCTACTCTATCTCAGCCAACACATTAGCATCATAACATACTAATATCATCATGATGACCTAATTGCATATAATGACCTTATAATGCATGTTTTACCTACTATACATGCATAACTATAACCAAGGCCACACATGTATAACAACTACATATAGACATATAGCACATGAGTACGAAACCATATACACATCATTCTAGCTAGGGTCTAGTCACCAATGCATGACCATATTAACTACACAAACCATGACCTCATGCATGACAAAAACGACCACATCACGTGCACTTGATCATATGTGAACACTAACATGCATAACAATGCATAATCAACCATACACACATGAAGACATTCTCCACGACAACACCTTCAACCTTCACATGGCGACATCACTACAACCATATCCAACACCATGAAAATGAAAAAATCATGTGGACTACAAAACAAGAGACACACATGAAACTATCATGAATTCATGACCAACACACAACCAAAGGAGAGTACAACCACGCTCTGATACCACTCTGTAACACCCTCCTCCCACATCTACCCAAGAAACTGGCTAGTCAAGGTAAACATGAGACAAAAGGCCACTATGATATGATTTGACCTCCTAATTCATGTTAAGGAAGTGGAACTGATGGAAACACACCATAAAGACATTCAACATCAGCGTCAGGACCCTCAGGAACCAATCCAACACCTCAGGCATCTTGCCCTTGGGTCCCACTAAAATTTTAGACAACTTAAGCCCTTGTCACTCTCATGTTATAGGCATGACAACATCCAGAAACCCAGAGTTACTCTCAGAGGCCTATGTGCTAGCGTCCATGGACTCTTCTCAGGAGACCTGTGCCAGCGTCCATGGACTCTTCTCAGCAGACCTGTGCCAGTGTCCCTGGATTTGAGCCACATTTTCAGGCCCAGAGCCTAGTTCACTTCCCAAAATTGAACCATCTCTTCAGAATAGTAAAATGACATGGAAATGACAATACTAAATAAAATATTTGTTTAAGACCTTGATTGGACCCCTACTAGCCATGACAGGAATTTCGTCAAACATATCATGAATATGTAAACTACAGATGTAAATAATATATCTGAGCATAGGGGTCTCATACTTATCTGAGATTCATGAAGCATTGATGCCTCAAGACAAAAATTGCCATTCCATCCATTAGGTCATAGATACATTGATCAGTCAAATACAAGTAAAACATGATGACAGCCGTACATAGCTATTTTCATAAAACACATACATAACTAACATAATAGCAATAGAAATACCAATGAAAGTACAACCATATAGACCACATATAATCCATCAAAATGCTCATAGAGATACAAGTAGAAATAACCTCTTATTGATGATGCAAAATCCAAACCCAAGATGGGACTTCCACATTCCATCCGACCGTAGAATGAATAAGCCAAATCTCTCTTCATCCATTCACCCTTCGTGCCATATTCCACGCATGAATGTGGGATCTCATAGAACACATCAATCAAAACTCATCCAGGGCTTCCAGAGGCTATCCACCTCAACAAATAAAATAGTGATTCCACCTAACAGTTGGACATCACAAAAAAATCATTATATTGGTCTCCATCCAAGCCTTCCAGGGCTTCCAGAGCATTTGTCCAACCAAGGCTTCCAGGACTAGTAACTCAACCCACAACTTTTACCGGGCTTCCAGAGAGTTTATCTAACTAGGACTTCTTGGACTAGTAACTCAACCCACCAAGGGCTTCTAGAACATTTTTACAACCAAGGCTTCCAAGACTAGAAACTCAAGTCAAGTTGTTACAGGGTTTCTAGAGTGTTTGTCCAACCAGGGCTTCCAGCACTAGTAACTGAACCTAAGCTAAGGAAACATGAGAACCAACAAAAAAAATCAATGAAAATAAACCCATAATCACCATGGCCATCCAGGAAAATGTAAGGCTGGGAAATCCACTATCAATCTAGGAAATCCTCCATGCCAATGACAGATGATGACCAAGAATCCACATGCATATGCCATGCATGCCAAAATTAGTGAAGAAATCATACATGCAACTCGGTACCTGCAAGCAAATCTAATGTAGTTGTTGATCTCGATGCCTTCTTGCACTTTCCTACTCTTTAGTTTCCTTCTTTCTCCGAGAATCCAATTATACCACACCCACCAAGAGTGCTCCAAGAAACTCTAAGTCCCTAATAGTATGAGAGAGAGAGAGAGAGTAATGAGAGAGCTCCAACACTAAACTGACCAAGCCCTGAACTGAACAAGTCCTACTCACTGATACTCATAAGCCCTCTTATTAATGAGGCCTCTATTTTCTTCATTTTCCATTATTTTCCTTTATTTTCCTCCTCACATGCAACATGTGACCTTTCACCTTCCTTTTCTCCTAATTTCCATTATTTTCATAAATAAAATGCCAACTAATGCCTCATGCCTTTCCAAAGCCTTAGCCATTTCCTTAGCCATAATAAACCAAATCAACACCCACTAGGATGTTCTTCCCACCATTTAACTTGGAATACATGTCCCATCAACCTGGCCTTTTACATATTTTTACATGGATTTTTAATGAGGGTTGTTACATTAAATCACTTCCACCCTCACAATACTGTGATCTCACCTAACCAGTACCAAGATAACAAAACCAAACTGAGATTGGATGCCTCAGAATTCCTTCACCATCCCTTGAGGAATTTTCCTATCTCCACCCACCTATTGAGGGATTCTTGGAGAAAACAATCTCCACCACAACCCATGGGATTTTCTTGAGACAACCTCAATCAGATGAAAAACATTTCGACAATCGAAAGCTCAACCAAGAATGAATCCCATCACACCATGGCTATCAGGAAATGGCAAGGCAAGACTAAAACCACAGTCAAACTAGGAAAACCCCATGCCAATGACAATAAATGAACCAAATACACACATGCATATACCATGCATGCCAAAACAAGGTAGGAAATCATACATGCAACTTATTACCTATAAGCATTCCTATTAAAGGCACTTCATCCTTGCTTTCCTTGTTCTTCCTTTGCTTTACTTGCCCTTCCTTCACTTGATCCTTTCTTTCTTTGTCCTTCCTTTTTTTTCCTTTCCCTTCCTTTGCTTGATCCTTACTTTCCTTATCCTTCATTTTATTTCCTTTCCCTTCCTTTGCTTGTTTTCTTTCCTTGTCCTTTCTTTTCTCTCCCTTGCTTACTTGATTGCTTCCTCCTCTTGGTGCTCTTCTCCTCCCTAAAACCAATTCCAAAACTAAATTAAAAAAAGGGCCCCAAACTGATGCTCTGAATCCTTTTTATTATTGATGCCTCTAATTTCTTCATTTTCCCTCTATTTTCCTTCAATTTCCTCCTCACATGCAACTTGTGACCTTTCATCTTCCTGTTCTCCTAATTTCCTTTATTTTCGAAAATAAAATGTTAATAATGCAAATTTTCCTTTTCAAAGCTCTTGCCAGTGCCTTTAACAATTTCCCCTTAGCCATAATAAACAACAAGTGATGCTCACTAGGATATTTTTCCCAACATTTAGCTTGGAATATGTGTCCCATGACCTTGGTCTTATTTTTCCTTTATTAACTTTATTACATGAACTCTAACCCACAGTTGATACAGACCCCTCCCCCTTAGGGGAACATTGTCCTCGGTGTTCAATGACACCTATGACCAAAAAAGCGCTAAAAACATAACATACTTCCCATGGAGCTTTATAACCCAGCTTGATGCAGTATTTACAGTGAACAACCTGCTCAAAGCAAAACCATCATGACAAACATGACAACATGAAAACCATACCTCTTGGAGCTTTATAACACAACTCATTGTGGAATTTACAACAAAAACCATACATAAATATGTAAATAAACTAAAAACTCATTTGCCTCCACCACAAAATAATTAAGGATACATAGCCTACATCTCTTCAACCATCTCCCATGTAGCTTCATTGGGCCCAAAGTGCTTCCAATGCACTTTAACTTTCTTGATTGCTCAATTTTGAAGCATGAGTTGTTTCCACTACAAAATGCGCTAAGGTTCTGGCTAGAATTCTCCTTTTGGCTCCACTTGCAATACAAACCAATGAATCACATCATTAACATCCTTTACATATCTTTTACACAATGAAACATTGAAAACATCATGGTCTTTCACTGTCGAAGGTAGTGCAAGTCTGTAGACCACTAGTCCAATCCTCTCAAGGATCTCGAAAGGGCTTCAATACCAAGGTGCCAACTTGGCACTTGAACCAATCCTCAAGAAGCTCTTCTTCGGCTTGATGTTCAAGTACACATGCTCCCCAACCTAAAACCCCCTAAATGCCTTGTGTTGATCTACATAACTCTTTTGTCTATCATGTGACGCCTTTAGATTCTTATTTAAAACATGTTTTTCTTGTTTCATCTATGCCAACATGTCTAATTCAATAAGTACCCTGATCACTAGATCACTCCAGTTGATGGGATTGCTACAACTCCACTCATTGAGTGCCTCAAATGGACTCATCCTCAATGACTCCTGATACCCATTATTGTAATAAAACTCCACCATTGGAAGATACTCCTCTCACATCTATTTTTGATGCATGACATACATGCTCAGCATATCCTCCAGCATCTTGTTGACCCTCTCTGTATGTCTATATGTCTACAGATGATAAGTTGTACTAAAGGCCGAACTTGTACCCAAACTTGCAAATAACTCTTTCCATAACCTAGAAGTGAACACAGCATCTTTGTCTACCACAATCTTCTGCAAAATACCATGTAACCTCGTGACTATCTCTTCAATAAAGACCTGTGCTACACCACTAGATGAATAAGTAGACTTAACCACTATGAAGTGAGCTACCTTGGTCAACCTGTCAACCAAAACCAAGATGGAATAATTCTTCTTCGATGTCCTCAACAAACTTGTAATTAAATCCATGGAAATGACCTCCCATTTCCATTCTGGATTCAGAATAGGCTGTAAGAAACCAGTTGGGTTCTTACACTTAACTTTTACCTATTTACAATACAAACATCTAGCAACAAAACTCCACCATTTCCTTCTTCAAATTCGGCCAATAGTATAACTTTTTCACAACTATCAACATCACCTGATATCCTAGGTGACCTGAATATGGCTTGATGTGAAACTCCCTCAATATAAGCTTCTTGAGCTCACTGTCATCTGGCACATAGATATTGGCCCTAAATCTCACCAAGCCACCTGTCGTGAAATGATGAGCCACATATTATTCACCTATACCTTGTTGTAACATGTGCTTAAGCTCCATGTACCTTCCATCTTGCTTTCTTACCTGTAAGATCCGATACTATATATTTGTCCCATACAAGCTCACAACTACAACATGGTTTAACTACACTCTCCTACTTGATCTTGAAGTAAAACTCACTAAGGGTAGCCAAACATCTAGTTCTCCTTCCATTCATATTTGGTTGGTCAAACAAGTACCTCAACCCACTGTGGTCGCTCATCAACACAAACCTACTACCAAGATGATAATGCCTCCACATCTTCAATGCATCAACGATCACTGCCAACTCAAGTTCACGTGTCACATTTTTCTGCTCATGCTCATTCAGTTTCCTTGAATCATAACATACCACATGTCCCTCCTACATCAGGACTCCAATAATTCCTCTCTTTCAAGCATATGTACATACCACAAACTCTTTATTCGGATCTGCAATATTGAGAACTGGAGCATTTTTCAACAACTGCTTCAACTATTTAAAACTTGTTGCACATTTCTCTATGCATTCAAATTTTTGTCCCTTTCTATGCAATGATGTAATAGCATAGAAAATCCACGAGAAGTTCTTGATTAACCTCCTATATTAACCTTATAACCCCATGAATGATCTAACTTCATCAACATTCCTAGAAGTTGCCCATTCCATGATAGCTCTAATTTTTTTCAGATCCACTGTTATGCCTTTCTTGGAGACATGTCCTACGTAATATACATTTTTCTAAAAAAAACTACATTTACTAAGCTTGGCATACAGCTGATGATCTCTCAACAATCTCAACACTTCTGCTAAGTTTTTAGCATGCTCTTCCTCATTCTTAGAATATATCAATATATCATCAATGAATACAATAACAAAATTTTCCAAATAAGGATGCAACACACTATTCATCAAGCACATAAAAGTAGTTAGAACATTAGTCAAACTGAAAGGAACCACCACAAACTCATAATTCCCATACCTGGTCCAAAAAATAGTCTTGTAGATGTCCTCATCTTTGATGTGTACTTGATGGTATCCTGATCTCAAATTAATCTGCGAGAACATTTCTTCCATTTCAATTTATAAAACAAGTCATCAATCCTCGGCTATGGATACCTATTCTTGATTGTCACCTTGTTTAGCTTCATGTAATTAATACATAATCTGAGAGTACCATCCTTCTTCTTCACGAATAATACTGGTGCACCCTAAGGCGATACACTTGGCCTAATGTATCCCTTATCAAGCATCTCCTTCAACTGAAAATTAAACTCCACTAACTAAGGTGTGCTCATCCTGTAAGGTGCCTTTGATGCTGGTGTTGCTCCTGATACCAACTCAATAGAAAAGTCCACTTCCCTATGAGAAGGAAAATCTAAAATGTCTACTAGAAATACATCTTGAAACTGGCAATAGAGGGTACCTCTTGAATATTTCTGCATCCTCAACATCCTTACCTTTATCACTAGAAATATTCACTACAAAAAATACACACCCTTTCCTGCAATTGCAATTTTATTGCATAGGTACAACCATCCTCCCCAATGTAGGCTTCTTATTTCCCTACAAGATTCTATTTTCCCCATTATCATCCAGGCACTCAATAGCCTTGCGATAACAATCTACTTTGGTTCTTTGAATGAACAACCAATCCATGCCCAAAATCATACTATATGATCCCAATGGAAGCTCATTTAGATGTAGAGATGTAGACATACCATTCAGATCAAATGTAGAAGCTCTTACCTAATGATGAACTCTCTTCTTAGTACCTATAGCCAACTGCACCAACTAGGACTTTGCATGCACTTATTTTCTCAAACCACACTTATCCACTAGGTCATGATTAACATAACTATAATTAGATCCAAGGTAAATCAAAATAGAAATAACTCGACCACAGAGCTTACCTTCCATCTCAATAATGGATGCCTGGTGATCTACCTACTTGCTGTCCATAGCTGCATAAATACAAGGAATGTTATGGCTCACATCCCCAACTATATGTGCCTCTTGAGAACTATAGATCTAAGGCCTACGACCCTAGTACAATGGAAAATCCTTCTTGCGATGATCTTTGCCATGTATCTAACATTACAGTGGTCCCCTACAATCACCTCTATTTTGTTTCTCTTGAGGCTACAACCCATGTTCTTTCTCAACTACATTGAACTTCCTATAAGGAGAAACATTTTCTTTCTCACTTGCATCATGAGGTCTTCCCCACTTCGGTGGTCACTTCCATTTAATTTTATCATTTCCCTTCAAATGATGCGTAGACTCAGTTTTACAGTTTGATTTCTCATAACAACGCTTAAGTTTCCTGATGGCTTCCTCCAACGAATGAGGCTCATGAAAATCAATATGGTCCCTATATGTTGTTGGAAAACCATTGATGAACCTATAAATCTTCGCTTTCTCATCCTTGAGGTAAGAAACATACTTCAATAGCTCTAGGAACCTGCTAATGTACTCATCATTTGTCATAGAATCCATTTGTAGCTAATAAAACTCTTTATCTTTGTCATCATAATATCTCTCATATCAGTACTTCTTAAAGAGTCTCTCAAACTCATCCCAAATCAGCTCTTCTTCTCGAATGCACTTGACATTATTCACATCTTCCCACCAAATTTCTGCTTTCCCTTTAAGACTAAAGGTAGATATTTTGACTTTCATATTCTTTGAATAGTTATGCAATCTAAAGAACTTCTTCATCCCCAACAATCATGCCTCTACATCTTTTGACTTCTTCATCTCTCCATTGAATGTAGGAGGCTTGAATTTCTTGAACTCCTTGGGAAGTACTCACTCCTCCTATAAGGATGATGACAACGATGATGGTGATGTGTCTCTTGGATTAGGAATTAGAACGATACCCATGCATAATGGTCCTATTGTCAGGTGTTTCCAATGATTTGCCACCTCTGACTATGTCTACTCTATCCAACCTGTATGATGTATCCTAACCAAGACCTACCACAATAGGCCACATTAATATTATCTTCCTATTCTTGACTAATCCTCAATTTTCCTTAGCTCTGCAAGTCATACAAACTTTAAAGGATCACTGCATTGACCTTTGATTGCTTTTCCTGAGCCCTTGAAATTATTTCGTGAGCCTCAACCAACCTGTCATTATTTGCCTTGCAACTTCTAATCTTTGCTCTCAAAATCCTCAATGTATCTTTTATACCAGGAGAATACTCATCTCCTTACTACCCAACTAATCTGTAGGGAGAGTCACGTGAAGTGTAGTCCACCATTTTCTTTTCATCTTTGATTTTGTTCTTATTGCAATCATGCATCTATATACGGGTACGTTTTCTAGCCTTTCTCCTCCATTGCAATGACGTCCTGTTTGGAGTTTGGATGGTGGGAGAGGGGGGAAATAGGAAGATCAATTGGGGGGTTGAGAATTGTTGGTGGCAAGGGGGGTAGGCAACTGGTAGAAATTGCCTGGTTCTTTGTTTATATCTTGCATCTGTCGAGTATTGCCTATGGTCTCTGTTGTGTTAACCCTACGCTATCTGGTGTAGAGAACCCAAGTTCTGTTAGCTGAGGTTGGTGTGGGGCTGGCCGTAGAAGGCATGTGAGCGATGGAAATGAGATGGATGCTGGGGGAATGGGGGAGCAATCAACTCGGCGCATAGGAGGCAGGCCATGCTATTGCAGCCAAAGCACTTGTTGGGAAAATGGGCATTCCCACTGGGAATATGGAAATGCCAGGGGCTTAGAGTGGAAAGTTGAGCATGACAAAGAGAGTGGCAACACTAAAATTCCCTCGGCAGAGAGGGAAGGGTTACCAATTACCGCTTGGAAATCTGATGGAGTGAGGGTGGGCTCACGAGTTTGGCTGTGGCAAGGAATGACTTACCTGACAATGACTGGAAGGTATTGGTATAGAGGAGGGGAGCGATAGAGGATTGTTGGAGGTAGACCCCCTCTGGGGATTGTACTCTCAGCCATTCTGGCTCTGACCCCAATAGGGAAAGGGTTGAGGAAGAGCACGGCGTGGCTTACCTTACTGAAAATGAAATTCAGGGAAGGAACCAAATTATAATAAACTGTTTTAGATTAATGAACTTTCGATGTGAACAGGTCTCCTTAATTTATGATATAGATCGACCTACGAGAGGTCGTGGGCGTGGAAAGAGGGGACCTGCCCCTTGAAAGAAGGGGGGAATAAGAAGACTGGACACGGACATGGAAGCCTTTGGATATATCATATCAGAACTACACCTTGTGGACATGCCAACAATTAATGGTGTTCATTCCTTCAATAATAGAATGGGAGGGATACATCAGACCACTTCACAATTGGATAGGTTCTGTTATCACTCAGGTTGTTCCCTAAAGTTGAAAGAAAGGGAATACGGCCGAGGTAACCACAGACCAATCTTTTAGATACAGATTCTAGCTAATCTGCATCCATAGAGGGCTCTATCTTTATGATTTAGCTTTGTTTTGAGGTATATTAGGCTAGTTATGAAGTGCGAGGGTTTTGTTTTGAGTTTGGTTGGAGGAATGGGGTTTCAATAGAACAGTGAGGTAAAACTGAAGAGTTTCAGTCCATTGGGCATGATGAAGTCAAAGAATGATAGCTTCCTGGATTAGGTTTTTTATCAGAGGAGGTATCACAGAGCAAGGTACTCAAGTATGGAACAATTTATAGGTTGAAATCGGATGGAATGGAGTCAATTGGGTGAAGGGAAATTAAGAATCCTTCATCATATTTGATAGAGGGAAAATGGATGGATACTGTTGAGGAGAAATTAATAATTACTTAGCAAATATTCAAGATGAAAGAATCAGGGGAAATAGGAGCAATTAAGAATTTACTATTTATTCTAATTCCGAAGAAAACACAGAAAATAACAAAGATTGAAGACAGAGTGCAGTCAAGCAAATTCTGAATTATTCTTTTTCTTTATTTTTGAGATCATAAAACATAGATGATATAATAAACATAGAAACTGTAAAACACAAGTTAGAAGGGACTTATTGATCCATAAGATGATTCAAGAATTCTGTAACATGGTCCTCAGCGTCAATTCCTCGTTCATTAAGCCAGACAAAAATGGTTCCAATAGCCTTTTATTCCAGAAAACTTCAGTATTATAGTCAGAAACTAAGAACACCCACCAACCAACCCCAAATACTTCGTCTGGGGGGTATTTATACAAAAATGTCAAAATATCTGATAGAAATAATATTTGGTGATGATTAATGCGTTTTTACAAAGATAGAGACAGACAGTCTCGAAAACAGGGGAACAATAAATTGATGCAATAAATTGATGTTGTGCTGGCTGTTCCATCTTTATGAGATGTATCGGAGGAAGGTGCTGCGAGTCGGTCTATGGCCGTATTCCATTGATACTTTGTGCTGGTTGCTCCATCTTATGTCGGATGTTCTTCAATTCTGATGTGATGTGCTTTGACCCGCATGACTCTGATTCATTTCTGTTCTCCGCATTATAGTAGATGGTCCAAAATTTTCAATTGACCAAAGATACCAAAGATAAGTTTATAGAATTTCTAACATACTTTGCCACCACTCCGCTCCTGGTAATTTATGTCTCTGAAGCTTCCTCAAAGTTTTGTTAGTCTTTGTGTACCTGAAGAAATTAGGTGGGATGGTGAACAGATGCTTCACCTCATGCTCAATGTAGAACAAATTTTCCAGGCTATTGTAGAGGGCTTGGCCAGATGGAAGTGCCTTCTCTCCTGAAGTACTTGATGATGTATTAACTTGATCAACAACATATGTATTCAATTTAAGTACATAGTCTTTGTGTTTCATCAATGATCATTACTTCCCAAAGGACTTGGCAAACCTTTTTTATGCAAGACTGTAAACTTTTCTGTGAAAGAATTAATCTCCACCTGCATGTCCTGGCACCTTCTTTCCAAATTTTTTATTAGATTTCTCATGGTTAGAAATCTCTTGATGTCTAGAATGGTGTCTGTTATGTCTCTGATTTCTAGTGCTTCCAGTTCTTCGCTGGTCTTGGTGTTCAAAAAATGTATCAGCCGGTTAGCTTGTTCAGGCATCTGTCCTAATAAAGCTCTTGTTTTTTGAATCTCCATTTGGGCCACTCTTATTAAGTCAATCTGTTCATAAATGATTTGGATAGACCTCCACACATCACTAAGGGATTGATTGATGTTGGTCCACAAAATTCCTCTGATTTCTGTTAGAGGTTTATCCAGAGAGAGATCCTTTTCTAATGCTCTCACCTTGTTCTCCAATGTTTTGACCTCCCTTGTTTTCTCTGCCACATTCATTTTGGATTTATCATAATTTCTTTCCACCTTTGCCAATTGCTCTTTGACCAGTTTCAATTCTGATACTTGCAGCTTTAATTCTTCCATGGCTTTTATCAGTTGTTTTGTACTCATAGTAGTATTGCTGCTTGGTGTTGTTGCTGTTGTTGTTGTTGTTGCTGAGGTACCTGTAATGATCTCTGTTGTTGATACCGGGACAGTGGGAGGCAATGTTGTTATAAGTGTGGAGGGGGCAGTAGTAACTGTTGGGGCTACTTCCAGTGGTTGGGAGGTCGACTCTCCCTGCTTTTCTTGTATAGCTTTCTCGAATGCCTGCTCTGTCTCACTCAATCTTTCATTCAGTCTCATGAGTAGGTCCATCATGTCCTCTTCAGATTTTTGTTGTACAACTTCTGCAGTCTGTGGATGCATAGAAGGAGGCAGTTTCAGCTGTTTTCTGAGGGCAGCAATGTCCTCTTCTTTCTTCTTCATCAGTGCCTTTATGCCTTTGGCATCTTTGGGATCATGTCCCAGTTCAATGATAATCTCTTCTAAGGATTTGATCATGTTGTCCTTAGCAAGAGAAGAGGCTTTCTCCAAATCTAGTTGAGCAGAGGTATTATTCAAGGAGTTTTGTAATTTATGAGCTAACATAGCTTTATCAGTCAGTGTGGAGTATACCATTTCTCCAGTCTATTTATGCAGCTCAATTTGGTCCATTCGATGAATATCCTTGGCCAAGACCTCCATATTTGTCCTAATATAATCAGCTGCTAATTGTGGTTGCTGCACCTTGGGCTTGAAATAACTATGATCATTTTGCCCTCCTTAATGTCATAGGCAGACATCAACCTTTTCTGGTTTCTGGGGGCCATCTTAATATATTGGTTATAAATCTGCAGCCTTAGTGGGTCGTTTCTAGCCTTTATCTCTGTGAACATTCTTTTGATGTCGGAGGCCTGCCTACTTGGTGGCCTAATGGATGAAACTGCCACACTATGCTGCCTTTCTAGTTCCTGCCTATGTGAGCTAGTTGATGTTTCCACCACCGGGGATGTCTGCTAGCTGGCTATCTTTTCCCCTATTAAACTTTCAGTTGTTTCTTCAAAGATTTCCTCTTCTAATAGAGGATTGATTCTTTGCATTTTTTCCCTTGGTTGTTCTGTAGGCCCACTGATAGGTGTGGCTTCTTCCCTGTCTATTTTCTTGCCTCTTTCCTCATCCAGAGGAGTCTGTAATGCAGGAATCTCTGCTGCTTTGGTTTGGACTAGAGGAATTTTCCCCTACTGATCAGTCATTGCTTGTTGCTCCTGCTCTGCCACTTCCTTTCCCTTAGAAGACCCTGTAACTGGTGTGATGGTTTCTTGTATAGGCTACTGTGAAGTTCCAGCAGAGGATGTACCCACTCCGGCTTGCTGAGGCAGCTTGAAGGATACCTGTCCAAAAGAGTCTAGGTCAAGGGTCTTTTCAAGATCTTTCATAGCTTTTTCCATCTTTTCTTTTGCAATAATTTCTTCTATTAATGTACCCTCTACCCACTCATCCTGATTAGCAAACTGTTCAATTTCAGGGATCCTATGATGTATATAAGCCGATAGCCTGTTTCTTACTTTTTTGTGACTTATAAAGCTATTTGGGTCATATGGCACCCACCAGAAACTTTTCTTCAATTTAAGGTCTTCCCCTAATATCTTATCAACATCTTCCCATGCCTCCCTCTTATGGATGATAAAAGGGCCTAACTGGTTTTTTATTCTCAGTTGAACCTTTTTCTTTACATTGCAAAAGTGGGTTAAATCTGCATTGATAAGCTGCCTGGAATACTCTAGTGAAAATAGTCTCATGGGCACATATTTGGGCAGCTTTAAAGGACACAGTTCACAGCCATATATTTTGATTTCAGTGTGATTCTGGTAGAGGTACCAGTCACCTATCTTGTACTATTTGGACAGCTGTAAAATTTTCCTCATATCACCAGAAATTCTAGGAGGAGGAGCTCCTATCAATAGGGTGGAGGTTGGATGTACAAACAAATCAATGAATTCACAGTAGGTATAAGGGGATTCACAAACATTGTGGAAGACCAAGGTCCAAAAGATCACAGACCTCCTCTCTCCTTTGGAATCCAATTTCCTGATGGGAAATGAAAAGTTGTCTGGCTGATAATATAGCAGAAGGTGGTATATGAATGAGGTGTACTTGAAGACTCCTTCTCTGTCCAGATTTATGAATTGCTCATTGATTTTATTGGCAATGAAAGAGGCATAATCATATTTGATAGCAGGGGGCTGTCCTGGAGTAAACATTGACAACATAACTAAGATGGTCTCATCAACAAATTCACTGGTTTTGAATCCCAAGATAAAGGATATCATGTCAAGAATAAGCTTGCCTGTTTCAGTGAACCAGGAATGCACATAGGGAGGTGGGCCTTGGGGCTGGAAATCTGGTTTCATGAATAATTGAGCAATCTGGGTTATTTCTGAACTGGGCAATTGAGAGCCTTGCTCAAGCAAAAATCCCATGGAAAGAGGAGCAAGGGGCTGAGTGGGATGGAAGTGTAACATCTCATTGATAGATTCAACAGTTATGTAAAAGAGAACAGTTTGGGATGGGGTCATAACTGCTTTACTGATAGGGTCATAGTTGGCACAACATTGGTGAATAATATCTGGGAACACATTGACTGAGGGAAGGTAATACCTGGGAAGATTAGATTCCCATATTCCATAGATATCAGAGTTGCTCAGATGACTATTCCTAATTCGGCAAAATGCCTGGAGATGGTTCATATCACCAGATAACTCTTTTATTTGAAAAGCTCTATCAGCCAAGGGTAACCAATCTAGGTCTTTATGAGGCGCATTAAGGGGTGTGACGTTCAGGGCTACGGGAGCTTCCATGCTTGGTTCTTGTGTTTTCAAACTGGAGGTCGGGCTTCTGTGGAAAAATGGGAAAAAGAGCAGTTCTGGGTGTGTCTGTATGAGAGGAACAGGCTAAATTTCTTGAACTTGGCTCTCTTGGGTAGAATTCACAGAGGAAAAGACAAAATTACGGGTTCAGAAAGTGAATTGGGGTAAATACCTATTTTTAGAGGCAAACCAGGTACTTCGCAGGTTGACCGACGAGCTGCAGAGCAGGAAGCTGAGATTTTCTTGGTCAGGTGGCGGACTGGATGCTTGTGCAATTGTCTGGACGTAGCTTGCATGAAAACAGTTTCGCAGTAAAAATGGGTAAAAATGACAGTTTCGCGATAATTTTAACGAAAATTGGCTTTGGCAGGTGATTTTGGCATTAATTGGTGGTATGATGTCATCGGGATGGGACGTCTTGTCATTTAGCACAGGGTACGGGATGGTGACGTGGAGAGATAACGTGGTCATGACGTCACCTGAGGGCTAGCGGGAGGGTGGTAAGCGGTTTTGGCCCGCACTGCTTATGGGCTAGAGTGGTTTGGGGCAGAGAGGCAGCGAGCACGGCGGGAATGCACCGCGCGTCCATGGTACGGGCGCAATACCGCCACTCCCCCGAGCGTTAAAGGTCAGATGGAAGGGGGGGCGCGATATAAGCGTGGACCATTAGATGAGTGGCCCTGGATCTGATGGTTGACGGGCATCAGAGATGGCGGCAGATTACGAAGCAGGGCCCGATATATCAAATCAAATGTTTTAATGGTTTCGGGGCTTGTTTTATTGGTCTGCGGGGTGAGTTTAGTTAGGTTATTAATTAACCCGGGTGGTTAATTAACTCCTTTGAGTGCGCAGCGGGTTAGGTTATCAAAGGTTCCAAATGAACCATTAATCCCTATTTAGAATGGTAATATGGTCGTAATCGGTCGGGGGTGGGATATTAGTACTTTGGGGTTTTATTGCATATTTATATTAATACGAGGAAGGGTAATCTTGCAAGGGAATTAACATAATAATGTTAGCAGTTAATATGAATATGGTTTATGAACTAGGAAGCGCTGAGTCTAATGTTTAAGAAACTTAGGCTAAGGGAATGAAAAGGGTTTTACACAAGAAATGTGGCTTCTTTGCCTAAAGTAAAGATGTGGTTTTACTTAGGCTTTTTTCATGAAATGAGATGGAGTGATTTAGTGATATTAAGCAGATCCTAATATCCTTGGGGGGAGGTTAGTAAGTGATTTTGGGAGAAGTGTGAAGGGAAGTTAGTCATGCCCCACTTGATTTGTAACCAAACAGTTGCCATGGTACTTATGATAACAATAATATAAACATCTTGAGAGACAAAATTAACCATAAGCATACTTTTGCAACACCAAAACCGCCTACCCAGCCTATTTTACCTAACATTTTTTGTTCTTCTTCCATGGGTGCACTTGGACTGGCAAACCCTCAACAATATTCTTTTCTCTGCATGATAAGCCTATCTAAATCAACACTTGTAACTTCTAAGGGCTCAGATTTAACTGTTGAGTTCCTTTGCTTCTCTACCTAACTATTTATCTGCCAAGATTAAACATTTTGGACAGATTTTATTCTCTATCACTGAAACAAAAAAATGAAACATGAACTAGCCAAGATTAAGCTATTTGGCCATTCATTAATTGTAGCATAAAGTTCAACAAACTGCACATGATACTTTATTTACAAAAAGTGAAGTAGTAGTGGCATTTGGACTTGCACACTTTCCTGGTCCTTTTATTTGGGGTTCATTTCTTTCACTTTTTCCTTTTGACCATTTATCTTTTCAGCCTTTGATTTTTCTTTTAGGGTATACCCTCTTTACATTTTTTAATTTTTTGATTTTTTTTTCAAAATATGGAAAACCTTTGCAGCAGGGAAGGATGAACATATTGCAAAGCTAATTCAGTCAATCATGAAATATGACACCTATTGGTATAGGAGCATAACACTGGCTCCACTTGGGGATGGCTTTTCTTGGTGAAAAGTCAAGAACAGCAGGTCAGATGGCCTTATGTACAACTCTTGCTGCACTCC
The DNA here is from genome assembly GCA_031772625.1 of Pinus tabuliformis. Classification (NCBI taxonomy): domain Eukaryota; kingdom Viridiplantae; phylum Streptophyta; class Pinopsida; order Pinales; family Pinaceae; genus Pinus; species Pinus tabuliformis. The sequence goes on along the minus strand of CM062815.1, from coordinate 700,200,120 downwards.
AAAATCTTCCTTTGCTACAAGTAGACAAAACTGTACACAGGACCATGTAACATATATACATTTTTCTTGAGCTGATTCAAACAATTGCACCTTTGTTTTGGATAGTTTGTCTGAATGTTTGTTCTTATGTTTTCAGCTCCCAAGTCTTCTTCTACAACTTCTGATAAACTAAAAATGAGGCAAAACACAAAAGTGGTAAAGTTCCCTGACTGTCCCTCAAAATTTTCTGCACATTCCTTCCTATTCTTATTGCTGTAGAAAGTTGTATAAACTGAACTCCCTATGTACAAGTTAGAGTCAGGATATATCAACAAACTAGATCAAAATAGTGTTTCAGCATCCAACCATTAACTGGTCCATCTTCTGCTTCTGTACCATCCAGGCTTTTTAGAAAGTAGGTATTGTTTCCTTGTGAGGCCTGAATAATAAAAGGTCCCTTCCATAGGAAGTCAAACTTCCCATGTTTTCCTTTATCTTCTCTTCTGGAGTCCCACTTTAACACTTTGTTTCCTATGTAAAAATCTTCTGCCTTAGTCCTTCTATCAAATATCTTCTTGAGTTTTTCTTGTAGCACTTGAGATCTTTGATATACCTCTTCTCTGGTCTGCTGTAAATGGATAGTCTGATTAATCCTTCTCTGAATGTCATTGGGTTCCACTTGAGCTTCTTGCAGTAATTTCATTACAGGGACCCCTAAGGATGAAGGAAATACAACCTCCATACCATAGACAAGCTCATAGGGACTAGTTCCAATGGATCTCTTGGTAGTTAATATGTCTGCCCATAGTGCATTTATAAGCTTCTTATGCCAGTTTTTCTTGTTTTCTTCCAATACTTTCTTAATAATATTGATCAGGTTTTTATTGGAGGACTCAGCTAGACCATTACCTTGAGGGTAATATGCTGTGGAATGGCCTAAGGTAATGTGGTACTTGTGATAGAAACTTATCATTTTCTTGGATTTGAAAGCAACAACATTATCAGTTATGATTTTTTCAGGACAACCAAATCTAGACAAGATGTTGGTTTCTAAGAATTGAATGATCACTGAATCATTGGCTTGTCTACAAGAGATGGCTTCTATCCACTTGGTGAAATAGTCTGTAGTAGTCAGGATCCATTTATGCTGTCCAGATGAGGGAGGATGGATTTCCCCAATAAAGTCTAAACCCCATTGTTGAAATGGTCTTTCAGTGGAAATTGGTCTAAGGGGTAGAGGTAAAAGTTTCCTCTTGCCTTCAAAAATTTGACATTTATGGCAAGCAGTGACGAACTTTTTGACATCAGCAAACAAGGTGGGCCAGTAAAATCCAGCCCTTAGAATTTTGTCTGTAGTTGATTTCTAGTAAAGATGTCCACCACAGTCCCCTGCATGAAATCCTTTGAGTACCCTGTCAGCTTCATCTTTTATTAGACAATTTAATAGAACACCTTCGTGATTTTTCCAAAAAAGAGCACCATCTAAAATACAAAAATTTGAAGCTTTCATTTTTATAAACCTTTTCTTTGTTCTGGATAACCCTGGAGGAGCCTGCAGGTTTAATAATACATAACATATATCAACATACCAAGGTGATTCTAGGAAGGCCTGGCTGATTTGTGGAGTCGCCATCTCCTGTTCATTATCCAGTTTATTGATATCCTAGGCTTGGCAATTAGTTTCAGTCATGAGTTTAGCCAATCCCTATCCTTTTATAAGCTTTGTAAGTTTTATTTCAATATCATACTCTAATATAGTAGCAATCCATTTACCTCTCTTGCCTTCAATCCCCTCTTGGGTTAGGATATCTTTGACAACAGTGCTTGGTACATAAGCTATTATATGAGAGTATAATATGTAGACTCTGAAATCTTTGATGGCTTTCACAAGTGCATAAGCCTGTTTTTCCATGATTGGGTATTTTAGAAGTGCATCTCTAGGTGCTTTACTAAAAAAGGCTATGAGTTTTTCACATCCTTGATCATCTTTCTGTAGTAAAACAACAGCGATAGTGTGTTGAGATGCAAATGAGAAGGTTATGAAGTCTCTGTCAAATTTTGGGCTTGTAAGGACTGGTGTCTTGGTCAAAGCCATTTTGATTTCTTCAAATTCTTGTTTAGCTTCTACTGTCCATTTAACCTTGGAATCCTTTTTCAGCATATTATTCAGCAATCTAATTAGCTCAGCCAGATTGGGTATGAATCTTCTTAAAAAGTTAATTTTCCCTAGGAAATCTTGAAGTTCTTTGACATTTCTGGGGTGGGGTATTTGCAAAATGGCTTCTATTCTGTCAGGATCAATTTTGATGCCATCTTTGGAGATTATATGACCTAACAATTTTCCCTCCTCTAGACCGAACAAGGATTTTTTAGGATTCAAGGAAATACCGTACTTTCTGCATGTTAAAAACACTTGTCTCAGATGATCTAGATGTTGCTGATCTGATTTGGAAAACACAGTGAGATCATCTAAGTATATGACTAGAAAATCATGAATTTCTTTAGCAAAAGCTATGTCCATTGCACGTTGGAAGGTTGCCCCTGCATTCTTGAGTCCAAATGGCATTTTCACATATTTGAAAGTTCCCCATGGGGTTGTAAAAGCAGTCTTTTCCTGATCATCAGGATGAACTAGAATCTGGTTGAAGCCTGAAAACCCATCCAAAAGTGAAATTCTAGAGGCACCTACTACCCTTTGTAAAATGTGGTCCATCTTAGGTAAGGGGTAGTGGTCTTTCAAGGAAACTTTATTTACATTCCTTAAATCTACACACAGTCTGATTTCTCCTGTTTTCTTCCTAGTGGGCACTAAATTGGACACCCATTCTGAAAATCTAATAGGTGCAATTATCCCAGCTTCATACATTCTTTTGACTTCTTTTTCAATTAGAGGGAGGAGTACAGGGTTGACCCTTCTGAGTTTTTTCTTGAAAGGTTTCTGATTTTCTTTGAGGGGTATTATATGTTGAATCACAGAGGTATCATAAGATTTGAAATCTTCATAGCTCCATGAAAAAACATCCTGGAATTCCTTGAACAGTTCAACATATTTAAGCTTTTGGTCAGGAGGCAGAGTTTTGGATAATTTTATCATTTTAGGATTTTCTTCAGTTCCTATGTTACATTCCTCAATGTCTGCGTTTAGAGACTGCATTTTGGGTTTCCTTGGAATATCATTAGTATCAAAGAAATCTTCCAAAGGAGTTAATCCCGTGGGCAAATAGTTGTCTTTTAAATCAATAACTTCGGATTCTCCTCCAATAGCCTCATCAATGTCTACTTCTTTAAGCTCTTGCAACTCTTTCCTGGTAAATTCTGTTGGGTGAAGTATTCGTGTTGCCGTTTCTGCTGCAATATCTGTTTCAATTTTGTATATTTGGTCAACCTCTCCAACAGTGTCCGTGTCTATATTAATGCTGGAAAATTCTTCTTTTAGGGTCAGGAAATTGTTAATCTGCGTATCATTGTCAAACACTTGCCAGTTTTTTACATTGTCAGGTACAGTTGGCCTGTGTTTAATCTCAGCTGTAAAATGATGATTGGGTTCAAATGGCAGTTTACAAGTACTGGCAAATGTTGCGAAACTGTGAGCATGAAAATTGTGTTTTCTTGGAATTTTGGCAAGCTGTGTTTCCAGAAATGTATTGAGGATCTCAATCGTTGCCTCTCTGTAAGATCTTAATCTGGGATCATTAGTGAGGAAGTTCCCTTTCATTTGTTGAATGACTAAATCAAAGTCTCCCAAAACTGATACCTTAATTGCCCCTAAACTTTTAATCAATTTGAGTCCTAGCAAAAGGGCTTCATATTCAGCCATATTATTAGTGCATCTAAAATTCAACCTGTAAGCATGCCCTTCAGCATGATCATTTTCTAGATTGTGTACCCAAATTCTTGCTCCTGCTCCTAGTTTATTGACTAATCCATCAAATTCCAAGTACCAAAGGATCTCATGTTCATAATTAGTATCAGGAGTCTTGGAAATTTGTTTACTAGGGAAATCTGGATTTTTAGCTTCATCTGGTTTCTCTTGAGTGTCTGTTATATCAATCATTTCAGAAATTTCTTGAGTTTGAGTGCTAGATTTTTCATTTGTGATGTTTTCTTGTTCTAATGCTAAAGCCTTGATATCAGTTGGGGGATAAATTTCAGCATTGTATAGGATGAAGGAGTCCATGTCAGAATGCATGGAATAGATGGGAAAATTCTGGGGTTTCTCCTGGCTGCTAACCACGTATTTCATTAGAGTTTCATGGTACAAAATTTTTGGCTGGCCAAATACTAAAATGGTGGCATAGGACATGTCCAACTGTAAAGATCCTTGGAGCTTTGCACCCCAAGATCTAGACAACAACATGCCATATTTTGGTGGAATATCAACTACCACTACATCCATTAAAATTGTCTTGGCAAGGTATTAAACTAATGATACACATAAATCTTTGATCAATCCTAGACATCTGACTTGACTTGAATCAAAAGAGAATAAGTCTTTGTATGGCCTGGTAATATCTAGGTCCAACTTCTCCATCACAGATTTAGGCATTAAATTATGAGAAGCACCAGAATCAAACATTGCATTATGGAGTATCTTATCATGAATGTTCAAGCTTACATAGAAAGGAGAGACCCCTCCATCTACTGATTTATCATTTACCTCAGGGCCAAAAATTAATTCTGGTTGGTCATCAAGGACATTTACTGCATCTTTTTTTTCTGAAATCTGAAGTGATTTGTAATTTGATCTCTATAGATATCATGCTTGGCCAATTCTGACAATGGAATTGCTATCTTTAATTTCCCTATTTCGGTCTCAAGGTTGAAAGGTTTTTCTGTTTCATTTTTGCATTTCGAGCAGTGAGATTTTCTTTTTCTGCTGTATTTTCTGTGCCTTTTTCTTTTTCAGGAGTGCTGTTATGGGCTGAAGCTGTTTCCAAATCAATTTCTGGGAGTTCTTCCATAGTTTCTTTGGAAGGAATGGAAGTTGAAGGCTGTGTGTTAGGTGGTTGATTATCTGATACATCTTCAACTGTTGGATTATTTGAGTTAGGATTTGTTCTAGGAAGGGTTTGTACGGGGGGTTCTTGACCTTAGGTTTGTTAGGTTGCCTAGTATGCTTCTGTTTATTAGTTTCAGGAACATTTATCCTTCTACTCCTCAATATTGCTTGTGGACTTCATAGATGGCTGTGTCATATCCCTCCCTAAAATCAAATGATTCACCTGATTGAATTTGGAATTGATTGAGAGTATGAGCTTCTTGGTCTTCTTGGGTTAAGAAAATTTGTTGTTCACTATTAAGACCCATTAAGTTAATTTGAGTATCTTCTGTTGGTTCACTGGAGGTTGAAGCTTCAACATAGTTTTCCCGGAATGGAGGTCTAATGTTTTGGTCTAGACCAGCCTTTCCAGTATTAGAGTTCTGGTTTTTTCTAAAGTTTGGATTTCTCCCAGTATTGCTTGGTTGACCATCCCAAGGGGATTTCCTCTCAATTGTTTCTACTCTATCACCAAGTCTATCCATTCCTTTAATGATAGCATCTAATTTTTGTTCAAAGGCAGAAGGTTCTTCTTTGATGGGTATCCTCCTTTCAGCTCTAGCTCGAGCTCGTTTAGAAATCAGGTTGGCCTCAACACTGACAGCTATACTCTGCATGTCTTCTAAGCTTCGAGGAGCTCTTTCTCTAAGCTGATATGCCATATCAGAATCAAATGCATCAGGGAATTTGATCAAGGCTAAATCTGGAGGAGGTCTAAGATTCTGAGGAATAGCATTGTATACATTATTAAATTTGGTACAGTAATCTTGAACAGTTTCTTGTGGGCCTCTTTTCAAGTTTTCGTGCTCTGATAAAATGTGTAGAGGATCCTTCTTTTTTTCCCATCCGTTCAAGAAGGTCTGATAAAGGGCTTTTGGTTCATTGATAGTGTTTGCAGGAAGTGCTCTAAACCAGGTTCTAACATCCCCAGTTAAACTTTGAACAAAAACTTTCATTCTGACATCATCATCATCAATCTCATAGTTTTCAAAATAATCTGTCATTTTCTTGGTATGTTGTTGAGCTGTGTAAGTGCCAGTACCATCAAAATAGGTGATTTTTCTTTGATAATCTTGAGGCATAGCCCCTGGATTTGCAGGTAATTGCAAAGGAGCATAACGGTTTGCCATGTTTGCAGAGATAAGTTTAACAGCTGGAAGAGCAGGGATAACAGTGGAAATGTAAGTTGTGGATAGAGGAGTGGAAAGGAGGGTTTGAAGTGCTGATGGTGAGCTTGAAGAAGATGCAGCAATGGCAGAAAAGATTGGTGTTTTTCCAAAAGTAAGCTCAGATTGGATAGGGTTCTGCTGCTGTGTGTCAAGGGGTGGACTAGCAGAATGTTCCTGGCTCTCTTGGCTTCTAAGGATCTTAGGAATTAGATTAGGATTCTCAAACACAGGTGGGGGATTTGGATCGGGATTTGATCTAGTGTGACAGATCTTCTTCTTTGAAGCCAGTTTCTGAGTATGTTTTTGGTTTTTCTTGAAATAGTTTAGGAATTTATAGATGAGGAGATTATGAATTTTCCTAAAGATCTACTGAAACAAGGGACTGATCAAGTTTTTGAGACAATTGTTCAATACATAAACTAGATTGGAGATAGACTGAAGTAGCATTTATTTATTTCTGCAATTGCAAAACAAAAGCAGTTTTAAAGGCTACCTGGCCAACTTTAGACTCCATCTGTAGCTTATGAAATAAACAGCAGTAACAAACAATTATTCAGGTCCCCAGTGGAGTCACCAAAGATTTTATCACTCAGGTTGTTCCCTAAAGTTGAAAGAAAGGGAATACAGCCGAGGTAACCACAGACCAATCTTTTAGATACAAATTTTAGCCAATCTGCATCTAGAGAGGGCTCTCTCTTTATGATTTAGCTTTGTTTTGAGGTATATTAGGCTAGTTATGAAGTGAAAGGGTTTTGTTTTGAGTTTGGTTGGAGGAATGGGGTTTCAATAGAACAATGAGGTAAAACTGAAGAGTTTCAGTCCATTGGGCATGATGGAGTCAAAGAAGGATAGCTTCCTGGATTAGGTTTTTTATCAGAGGAGGCATCACAGAGCAAGGTACTCAAATATGGAACAATTTATAGGCTGACATCAGATGGAATGGAGTCAATTGGGTGAAGGAAAATTAAGAATCCTTCATCATATTTGACAGAGGGAAAATGGATGGATACTGCTGAGGAGAAATTAAGAATTCCTTAGCAAATATTCAAGATGAAAGAATCAGGGGAAACAGGGGCAATTAAGAATTTCCTGTTTATTCTAATTCTGAAGAAAACACAGAAAATAACAAAGATTGAAGACAGAGTGCAGTCAAGCAAATTCTGAATTATTATTTTTCTTTATTATTAAGATCATGAAACATAGATGATATAATAAACATAGAAACTGTAAAACACAAGTTAGAAGGGACTTATTGATCTATAAGATGATTCAAGAATTCTATAACATGGTCCTCAACATCAATTCCTCGTTCAGTAAGCCAGACAAAAATGGTTCCAATAGCCTTTTATTCCAGAAAACTTCAGTATTACAGTCAGAAACTAAGAACACCCACCAACCAACCCCAAATACTTCGTCTCGGGGGGTATTTATACAAAAATGTCAAAATATCTTACAAAATATCTGATAGAAATAATATCTGGTGATGATTAATGTGTTTTTACAAAGATAGAGACAGACAGTCTCGAAAACAAGGGAACAATAAATTGATGCAATAAATTGATGCTGTGCTGGTTGTTCCATCTTTATGAGATGTACCAAAGATAGGTGCTGCGAGTCAGTCTACGGCTGTCTTCCATTGATACTTTGTGCTGGTTGCTCTGTCCTGCGTCGGATGTTCTTCAACTCTGATGTGATGCGCTTTGACCCGCATGACTCTGATTCATTTTTGTTCTCCGCATTATAGTAGATGGTCCAAAATTTTCAATTGACCAAAGATACCAAAGATAAGTTTATAGAATTTCTAGCATACTTTGCCACCACTCCGGTCCTGGTAGTTTATGTCTCTGAAGCTTCCTCAAAGTTTCGTCAGTCTCTGTGTACCTGAAGAAATTAGGTGGGATGGTGAACAGATGCTTCACCTCATGCTCAATGTAGAACAAATTTTCCAGGCTGTCGTAGAGGGCTTGGCCAAATGGAAGTGCCTTCTCTCCTGAAGTACTTGATGATGTATTAACTTGATCAACAACATATGTATTCAATTTAAGTACATAGTCTTTGTGTTTCATCAGATGATCATTACTTCCCAAAGGACTTGGCAAACCTTTTTTATGCAAAACTGTAAACTTTTCTATGAAAGAATTAATCTCCACCTGCATGTCCTGGCACTTTCTTTCCAAATTTTTCATTAGAGTTCTCATGGTTAGAACTCTCTTGATGTCTAGAATGGTGCCTGTTCTATCTCTGATTTCTAGTGCTTCCAGTTCTTTGTTGGTCTTGGTGTTCAAAAAATGTATCAGTCGGTTAGCTTGTTCAGGCATCTGTCCTAATAAAGCTCTTGTTTTTTGAATCTCCATTTGGGCCACTCTTATTAAGTCAATCTGTTCATAAATTATTTGGATAGACCTCCACACATCACTAAGGGATTGATTGATGTTAGTCCACAAAATTCCTCTGCTTTCTGCTAGAGGTTTATCCAGAGAGAGATCCATTTCTAATGCTCTCACCTAGTTCTCCAATGCTTTGACCTCCCTTGTTTTCTCTGCCACATTCATTTTGGATTTATCATAATTTCTTTCCACCTTTGCCAATTTCTCTTTGACCAGTTTCAATTCTGATACTTGCAGCTTTAATTCTTCCATGGCTTTTATCAACTGTTTTGTACTCATAGTAGTACTGCTGCCTGGTGCTGTTGCTGTTGTTGTTGCTGTTGCTGAGGTACCTGTAATGATCTCTGTTGTTGATGTCGGGACAGTGGGAGGCAATGTTGTTATAAGTGTGGAGGGGACAGTAGTAACTATTGGGGCTACTTCCGGTGGCTAGGAGGTCGACTCTCCCTGCTTTTCTTGCAGAGCTTTCTCCAATGCCTGCTCTGTCTCACTCAATCTTTCATTCAGTCTCATGAGCAGGTCCATCATGTCCTCTTCAGATTTATGTTGTACAACTTCTGCAGTCTGTGGATGCATAGAAGGAGGGAGTTTCAGCTTTTTTCTGAGGGTAGCAATGTCCTCTTCTTTCTTCTTCATCAGTGTCTTTATGCCTTTGGCATCTTTGGGATCATGTCCCAGTTCAATGATAATCTCTTCTAAGGATTTGATCATGTTGTCCTTAGCAATAGAAGAGGCTTTCTCCAAATCTAGTTGAGCAGAGGTATTATTCAAGGAGTTTTGTAATTTATGAGCTAACATAGATTTATCAGTCAGTGTGGAGCATACCATCTCTCCAGTCTTTTTATGCAGCTCAATCTGGTCCATTCGATGAATATCCTTGACCAAGACCTCCAGATTTGTCCTGATATAATCAACTGCTAATTGTGGTTGCCGCACCTTGGGCTTGAAATAACTCATGATCATTTTGCCCTCCTTAATGTCATAGGCAGACATCAACCTTTGCTGGCTTGTGGGGGCCATCTTTATATACTGGTTATAAATCTGCAGCCTTAGTGGGTCGTTTCTAGCCTTTATCTCTGTGAACGTTCTTTTGATGTCGAAGGCCTGCCTGCTTGATGGCCTAGTGGATGAAACTTCCATACTATGCTGCCTTTCTAGTTCCTGCCTATGTGAGCTAGTTGATGTTTCCACCACCGGGGATGTCTGTTGGCTGGCTATCTTTTCCCCTATTAAACTTTCAGTTGTTTCTTCAAAGATTTCCTCTTCCGACAAAGGATTGAGTCTTTGCCTTTTTTCCCCTGGTTGTTTTGCAAGCCCACTGATAGGTGTGGCTTCTTCCCTATCTATTTTCTTGCCTCTTTCCTCATTCAGAGGAGTTTGTAATGCAGGAATCTCTGCTGCTTTGGTTTGGACTGGAGGAATTTTCCCCTGCTGATCAGTCATTGCTTGCTGCTCCGTGTCTACCACTTCCTTGCCCTTAGAAGACCCTGTAACTGTTGTGTTGGTTTCTTGTATAGGCTGTTGTGAAGTTCCAGCAGAGGATGTACCCACTCCGGCTTGCTGAGGCAGCTTGAAGGATACCTGTCCAAAAGAGTCTAGGTCAAGGGTCTTTTCAAGATCTTTCATAGCTTTTTCCATCTTTTCTTGTTCAATAATTTCTTCTATTAATGTACCCTCTACCCACTCATCCTGATTAGCAAACTGTTCAATTTCAGGGATCCTATGATGTATATAAGTCGATAGTCTGTTTCTTACTTTTCTGTCAGTTATAAAGCTATTTGGGTCATATGGCACCCTCTAGAAACTTTTCTTCAATTTAAGGTCTTCCCCTAATATCTTATCAGCATCTTCCCATGCTTCCCTCTTATGGATGATAAAAGGGCCTAACTGGTTTTTTATTCTCAGCTGAGCCTTTTTCTTTACATTGCAAAAGTGGGTTAAATCTGCATTGATAAGCTGCCTAAAATACTCCAGTGCAAATAGTATCATGGGCACATATTTGGGCAGCTTGAAAGGACAAAGTTCACAGCCATATATTCTGATTTCAGTGTGATTCTGGTAGAGGTACCAGTCACCTATCCTTTACTATTTGGACAGCTGTAAAATTTTCCTCATATCACCAGAAATTCTATGAGGAGGAGCTCCTATCAACAGCGTGGAGGTTGGATGTACAAACAAATTAATGAATTCACAGTAGGTATAAGGGGATTCACAAACATTGTGGAAGACCAAGGTCCAAAAGGTCAGAGACCTCCTCTCTCCTTTGGAATCCAATTTCCTGATGGGAAATGAAAAGCTGTCTGGCTGATAATATAGCAGAAGATGGTATATGAGTGAGGTGTACTTGAAGACTCCTTGTCTGTCCAGATTTATGAATTGCTCATTGATTTTATTGGCAATGAAAGAGGCATAATCATATTTGACAACAGGGGGCTGTCCTGAGGTAAACATTGACAACATAACTAAGATGGTCTCATCAACAAATTCACTAGTTTTGAATCCCAGGATAAAGGATATCATGTCAAGAATAAGCTTGCCTGTTTCAGTGAACCAGGAATGCACATAGGGAGGTGGGCCTTGGGGCTGGCAATCTGGTTTCATGAATAATTTAGCAATTCGGGTTATTTCTGAACTGGGCAATTGAGAGCCTTGCTCAAGAAAAAATCCCATGGAAAGAGGAGCAAGGGGCTGAGTGGGATGGAAGTGTAACATCTCATTGATAGATTCAACAGTTATGTAAAAGAGAACAGTTTGGGATGGGGTCATAACTGCTTTACTGACAGGTTCATAGTTGGCACAGCATTGGTGAATAATATCTGGGAAGACATTGACTGAGGGAAGGTAATACCTGGGAAGATTAGATTCCCATATTCCATAGATATCAGAGTTGCTCAGATGACTATTCCTAATTCGGCAAAATGCCTGGAGATGGTTCATATCACCAGATAACTCTTTTATTTGAAAATATCTGTCAGCCAAGGGTAACCAATCCAGGTCTTTATGAGGCGCATTGAGGGGCGCGACGTTCAAGGCTACGGGAGCTTCCATGCTTGGTTCTTGTGTTTTCAAACTAGAGGTCGGGCTTCTGTGGAAAAATGGGAAAAAGAGTAGTTATGGGTGTGTTTGTATGAGAGGAACAGGCTAAATTTCTTGAACTTGGCTCTCCTGTGTAGAATTCATAGAGGAAAAGACAAAATTACGGGTTCAGAAAGTGAATTGGGGTAAATACCTGTTTTTAGAGGCAAACCAGGTACTTCGGAGGTTGACCGACGAGATGCAGAGCAGGAAGCTGAGATTTTATTGGTCAGGTGGCAGACTGGACGCTTGTGCAGTTGTCTGGACGTAGCTTGCATGAAAATAGTTTCACAGTAAAATGGGTAAAAAATGATAGTTTCACGATAATTTTAACGAAAATTGGCTTTGGCGGGAGATTTTGGCATTAATTGGTGGTATGACGTCATCAGGATAGGACATCCTGTCATTTCGCGCAGGGTATGGGATGGTGACGTGGAGAGATGACGTGGTCGTGACGTCAGCTGAGGGCTAGCGGGAGGGCGGTAAGCGGTTTTGGCCCGCACCGCTTATGGGCCAGAGTGGTTTGGGGCGGAGAGGCAGCGAGCACGTTGGGAATGTGCCATGTTTCCACGGTACAAGTGCAATACCGCCACTCCCTCGGGCATTAAAGGTTAGATGGAAGGGTGGGCGCGATATAAGCGTGGACCGTTGGATGAGCGGGCCCATATCTGACAGTTGACGAGCGTCAGAGATGGCGGCGGATTACGAAGCAGGGCCCGATATATAAAATCAAACGTTTTAATGGTTTTGGGGCTTGTTTTATTGGTCTGCGGGGTGAGTTTAGTTGGGTTATTAATTAACCCGGGTGGTTAATTAACTCCTTTGAGCGCGCGGCGGGTTAGGTTATCAAAGGTTCCAAATGAACCATTAATCCCTGTTTAGAACAGTAATATGGTCGTAATCGACCGGGGGCGGGATATTAGTACTTTGGGGTTTTATTGCATATTTATATTAATACGGGGAAGGGTAATCTTGCAAGGGAATTAACATAATAATGTTAGCAATTAATATGAATATGGTTTATGAACTAGGAAGTGCTGAGTCTAATGTTTAAGAAACTTAGGCTAAGGGAATGAAAAGGGTTTTACACAAGAAATGTGGCTTCTTTGCCTAAAGTAAGGATGTGGTTTTACTTAGACTTTTTTCATGAAATGAGATGGAGTGATTTAGTGATATTAAGCAGATCTTAATATCCTTGAGGGGAGGTTAGTAAGTGATTTTGGGAGAAGTGTGAAGGGAAGTTAGTCATGCCCCACTTGATTTGTAACCAAACAATTGCCATGGTACTTATGATAATAATAAGATGAACATCTTGAGAGACAAAATTAATCATAAGCATGCTTCTGCAACACCAAAACCGCCTACCCAACCTATTATACCTAACATGTTTTGTTCTTCTTCCATGGGTGCACTTGGACTGGAAAACCCTCAACAATCTTCTTTTCTCTGCATGATAAGCCTATCTAAATCAACACTTGTAACTTCCAAGGGCTCAGATTTAACTGTTGAGCTCCTTTGCTTCTCTACCTAACTATTTATCTGCCAAGATTAAACATTTTGGACAAATTTTATTCTCTATCACTAAAACAAAAAATTGAAACATGAACTGGCCAAGATTAAGCTATTTGGCCATTCATCAATTGCAGCATAAAGTTCAACAAACTGCACATGATACTTTATTTACAAAAAGTGAAGTAGTAGTGGCATTTGGACTTGCACACTTTCCTGGTCCTTTTATTTGGGGTTCATTTCTTTCACTTTTTCCTTTTGACCATTTATCTATTCAGCCTTTGACTTTTCTTTTAGGGTATACCCTCTTTACATTTTTTAATTTTTTGATTTTTTTTCAAAATATGGAAAACCTTTGCAGCAAGGAAAGGATGAACATATTGCAGAGCTAATTCAGTCAATCATGAAATATGACACCTATTGGTATAGGAGCATAACAGGTTCCTAATCGCGGAATAAGCTATAAGCAGAGATATTTTCATAGAAGCCTTGATCCTCCCATGTATGGGCTTGGATCACTGGCTGATAAGAATGGAAGTGGACCTGAAAGCAAGACCTAAGAACAAACCTTTCAGGTTTGAAAACTTTTTCCTAAGAGACTCGGGTCTCCTTAAAAGACTTGAGGAATGGTGGAAAACAAACGAACAACAAGGGGAGGAATTGTATGCATACTTTTCAGCTGAAACTCGGGAAATGAAACAAAGAAGAATTTGGACATATTATGAATGGCCAAAACAAGATAAATATGTGCATGACGAAGGTGCAACAATAAATCATACAACAAGGGAGATTGGAAGAGCTCATCAGAGAAGAAGGGCAACTAATAAACCAGCTAGAGTAAAGAGGAAAATAGGAAGAGATCCTATTGAAAAAAAAATATCAAGTAAACTGGTTGCAGGAAGGAGAGTGAAATACAAGATTCTTCCATAAATCCATGGTTCATCCCTGAAAGATGAGGACGGGAACAGTCGAGTCCAACATGAAGAAATGGAGGAGCTCCTTGTAAACCACTTCAAAGACCTCCTCTCTGAACCTCCAAAGAATAGAATAGAAGCAATGCAAAGAATTACATAACAAATCCCCCAACTAGTAACATGATATTAGAACCTAGCCTTGATGTGAGCTTCTACCTTGGACGAAGTGGAAGAGATTGTCAAGGGAATGCAGAAAAATAAGGCCCCAGGCCCAGATGGGTTCACTATGGAATTCTACTAGGCCACCTGGAAATTCATGGGCCAATATATCTTAGAGGTAGTAGAGGAATCTTGACGCAACCAAAAGGTATGCTCTAGCTTGAACTCTACTTTTATTTCTCTTATTCCTAAAACTTCGAAATTTGGGGATCCTCAAGGATTTCATCCTATTTCCTTATGTAAAGTTATTTATAAAATCATTGCTACCCTTATTGTAAAACAGCTAAAACCTCTCTTGCCAAGCCCCGTCTCTTTGAAAAAAATAGGATTTCTAGAAGGTAGGAAAATTCTAGATGGGTTTATCACCTCTCAGGAAGTTGTACACTCTCTCAAGGCTAAAAAGATTCCAGGTATGATGATTAAGTTGGACCTCTCCAAGGCTTATGATAGGCTTAGTTGGGACTACCTATCTGGTATTCTTAAAGCTTATGGTTTTGCCCAGAGATGGATAAACTGGATCCTATCCATGATCTCTTCCTTAGTCATTTCTATTCTACTGAATGGGAATCCTACCTCCACTTTTAATCCAACTCGGGGCCCAAGGCAAGGTGACCCAATATCGCCTTTTTTGTTTATTATTTCTGTTGAAGGGATGGGACTTTATATTAAAAATGAAGTCATATGATCTAGGCTTAGAGGCCTAAGGATCTAGGGCAATGACTTAGCGATCACCCATCAACAATTTGTAGATGATATCATGCTAATATGCCAAGTCTCCCTGAGGGAAGCTCGTTGAATAAAAGAGATTCTTAGCATTTTTATGGAGGCTTCTGGGACAAACATAAACAATTAAAATCTTGTATTTTCTTCTTTAATACTCAAGGGAATGTCAAGACCCATCTAGCCAGGATCCTAGGGTTTAGTACTGGAAATATCCCATCGAAATACCTCGATATGCCTCTATTGGATAATCCTCTAAAATTATCCTGTTGGCAGCCAATCCTCCAAAAAATATAGGGAAAGCTAAGTTGTTGGGCCTTTAGATTCCTCAACCTTTCCAACAGGACTATCCTTCTTAAATTTGTGCTACAATCGATACCCATTTACCAACTCTTAGAGATGGCAGCCCCCAAAGGGGCATGCACCAAAATGGTTTATATCTTCAAGAAATTCTTGTGGGGAGGGGTTCAACAGATCCAAAAACAGGCACTGGTATCCTCGCAAGGCCTGGAAAAAAAGAAAATGGATGGTGGGTTAGGCCTCAAAGACCCTATGATGGAGATGGATTGGAGGTGGAAGGGAGCTATGGAAACAAATATGGAAAAGAAAATACAATATGCCTGAGAGAACTGAGGATATTTTGAGATACAGAGACCCCCTAAAAGGATCGAGAGTGTGGAACTTTGCAGACCAAAACAGATACCTCATAAACCAACATGCCTTTTGGGAGATCTATAATGGCAGAACAACAAGATTTTGGCTTGATTCTTGGCAACAAAGGGAATAAATGATCGATAAGCAAGAACTCAGGGACATATATCTATATACCAGTGACAAGAACATACACTTGGTGGAGCAATTATGGAAATAGGACCAAGGAATGGGAAGCTGGAGGAGATGGAAGAAGAAGGAAGATTGGGACCAGGTCATTGAGACTGACCAATGGACAGCGCTAGACAAAGAACTGAGATCGAGACAATTAACGATCCGAAATGATCCTGATATCCTAAGATGGGGCCATACTACAAAAGGAACCTTCACCATAAAAGAAGCCTACGAAATTCAAGTAGGACAAGGTCAAGAAGGGCAAGATATTATATGGAAAAAAATATGGAAGGGATGATGGTGGCCTAAGGTATCCCATTTCTTGTGCCTGGTTTGTAAAGGATGGATTCTAACCTGGGATCAATTGCAAAAAAGGGGTTTTGAGGGTCCTTCCTTTTGCTGGCTCTGCCATCAGCACAGAGAAGATCTAGAGCACATGCTAAACACATGCCTGTTCACTAAACAGAAATGGAGGCAAATGCAAAGAGTTTTTGAAAGAATGGATCGAGACCAGCATAACATTAAGGAAACAATCCTTCTCTGGAGGAGCCATATATTCTCAAGCCCAATATTTAATAAAGCATGGGGCCTAGCCTTAGGATTTAATCTATGGGCAATATGGAAGGAGCGAAACTATAGAGTCTTTAAGAATAAATCCAACGCTCAGGAGAAAGTGTGGGAAGAAATAGTCCAGAACATTAGGGAAACAATCCTAGCTGAGCAATGGCACCAAGAAGATTGGCAAGTTCCCCCCCAAGAAGCTTGAATCCTCCATAAACTCAACATATCATCAAAAATGATAGCTCCATCGGTTTGGAAAAAAAATCGAGTAGGCTGAATATCCTGGGCTCACTTCACCCCTCCTGGAGAAGGATTCATAGAACTCAATTTCGATAGGGTGTCATAAGGGAATCCGGGAGTGGCAGGCCTAGGTGGCCTCTTCCGAGACCCCCAAGATAACACTTGGATAATTTATGCTGACTCATGCGGGATATCAAGTAACAATGGGGTGAAGTTTGCAGCAACAAGATAGGGACTTCTAATCGTTGTCGGAATGGGGTATCGAATCTTAGTGGTAGAAGGAGACTCAAGACTGGTCATCAACACATTGGCGAAGCTGAACATTGGCACCAAATGGGAAAATCTCAGCCAAAGTTGGAGGACAAATCAACTTATCCAAGAGACAGGAGAAGTAATTCAAAAGTTTTATAACATTCTGGTCCAGCATGTCAAAAGAGAAGGGAATAAAGGGGCATATTTTCTTGCCAATTGGGGATGAAACCACCAAAATGAACCACTAGAAAAACTATGGCTAGTCCAAACTTGGGACGAGAGATTTAAAACCCTGGGGGAAATAATTGAGTAGGATCACAGGGAAAGCTAGGATAACAACTACCTAGAAACACAAGACCCTGATCGGGGTGCAAGACAGTGGTTGGGACAGCCTGGGCATATTAATGATGCGTACCTCTGAGACATATACTATCACCCCCGACACGCTGAAGGTGATGGGTGCGATGACCCTTGGCATGAGTGCATGAAAGGGTGGTGGGAAATGTGGCAAGGATGGAGGCAAGGTAGGATGTAAAGGAGAATACAACATGAAAGAGGGTGAAGCTGGAATTCTGGCTTGCAAAGGAAGAAGGTGCTGCAGAGGAATGGGAAGGCGATGAATTCTTCAGCTCCAAGCTTGGAGACAACCTGTATCTATATACAGGTATGTTTTCCGGCCTTTCTCCTCCATTGCAATGATGTCCTATTTGGAGTTTTGATGGTGGGAGAGGGGGGACAGTAGGAAGATCAATTGGGGGGTTGAGAATTGTTGGTGGCAAGGGGGTAGGCAACTCGTAGCAATTTCCTGGTTCTGTGTTTATATCTTGCATCTGTCGGGCATTGCCTATGGTCTTTGTTGTGTTAACCCTATGTTATCTGGTCTGGAGAACCCCAGTACTGTTAGCCAAGGTTAGTGTGGGGCTAGACATAGAGGGCATGTGAGCGATGGAAATGAGATGGACATTGGGGGAAGGGAAGAGCACTCAAATTGGCGCAGAGGAGGCAGGTCATGCTACTGTAGCCAAAGTACTCACTAGGAAAATGGGCATTCCCACTCGGAATATGGAAATGCCAAGGACTTAGAGTGGAAAGCTTAGCATGATAAAGAGAGTGGCAGCGCTAAAATATCTTGGGCAGAGGGGGAAGGGTTACAAATTACCACTTGGAAATCTAATGGAGTGAGGGCGGGCTCATGAGTTTGGCTATGGCAAGGAGTGGCTTACCTAACAATGATTGGAAGGTATTGGGTATGGAGGAGGGGAGTGATAGAGGACTGTTGGAGGCAGACCCCCTCTGGGGACTATTCTCTCGGTCATTCTGGCTCTGACCCCAATAGGGAAACGATTCAGGAAGAGTGTGGCATGGCTTACCTTACCGACAATTAAATTCAAGGAAGGAACCAAATTATATTAAACTGTTTTAGATTAACGAACTATTGCTGTGAACATGTCTTAATAATTTACGATATGGCTCGACCTACGAGAGGTCGTGGGCGTGAAAGGAGGGGACCGACCCCTTGGAAGAATAAGGAGCCGAGTACGTCAGAGCCCCACAGGGGAAGAAAGTCAATAGAACAACTTATCATTGAATCCGCAGAGGCCTACCACGAGGGTACTGATGAGTGAATTCAGAAGCTGTTAGAAGAGTGGGAAGAGGAAATAAAGCAAGGTAGTGAGACAAAGGAGGATATGGAAAATTGGAGGACCTTAGTCCCGGACTCAGGAAACACCAGAGGAAGAATCACATAGCTCAAGCAGACCTTATATATATATATATATATATATATTGGTTGATGAAGATCCTGTTAAGCAAATCCATGGAGAAAATCTCAGTAGCAATGGAGGTTTCACTGCATGGTATGTCGAGCTACAAACAAGACCTACATAAAATTCAATTCCAACTCCATAAGAAAAACATCAGGTCAGACAGAATTTAAAGACACATTCCATGCATCCTAGAACTGTCTGAGATGCTTGGATCAATAGTTAAGGACCCAGCACCAGTGGAATCGGCCTCAGAGGAGCAAAAGGTCTAGTCAGTTCACTATGTTTACTTTTTCTTTATACTTTTGTTTTATATGTGGATAACTTTTAATTTCCATCATGCAAGTCTATGTATAGCTAGAAATCTAGAATATGGACATGAAACAGAGACATATATAGCTTGGTTAGAGAGATTAAAACTCTATTGTTTTTGGATGGCTTACAATGCGGATAGGTGGCCAACAAATTTGGTTTCCCTCTGGGGCAAGTTGAGGCCACCTAGCCAATCTATGTGGCGTAAACTTGCCTATGTTTGAATAGAAAATGAAAATGTCCTACCAAGCTTAAAAAAAAATAAAAATTTAGTGATAGGCGTTAGAGCCTAGATTTGCCTCAGGCTGAAAAGACAAGGTAGAGGGCTCTCTCTAGGTCGATCTTGGCAAAAGACAAGCGATGGGGCTCAAGATGACTGAAATAAAAGCTAATTTTAGGCTAGGTATGAAGTACAAGGGTTTGATTTGAGTTTTTGGGGGTTTTGTGCTGGAAATAGGGAAAGGCAAATTGGGCTCGAGGATGAGGCACAGTTTCTGCAGAGTTCTGATTGGGGCAAGGAAGGAAATCATTTTGATGCTTTAAAGTGAGTGAATGGATAGAGAAGACTAGTGAAGAGCTAAGGAGAGCAAGAGAGTCTCAAGGATTCTCCTTAAACATATGAAAACATGAAAATTTAAACAAATTCAAAGGCAGAGCATAACAGTTAATGGATTCTACCTTAATCACTCATTTGTTCAAATTCAGAAGAAGAGACAGGAAAATGATACACATAACACTAATGAACTTACAATTACTTAGAGAATAACACCATCAAAACATAAAGCCACATGGATCCCAAACAGTGCTGCAAAACCCTGGTCTTTCCTTAGCCAAAAATGCAGAGATAGAATGTACAATGATATGCCAAAGCAATCCCTAGTGTCCAACCTTGAAAATGAATTAGAAATTACATAATATAGACAAGCCAAAACCATTCCCTTGCCTCTAGGGGTCGATCTCATCATTCTAGGAGTTGTTTGAACCAATTCTAAACAAGGAACTGAAAACTAGGTAGTCAAACAACTTACCCCTATATGCTAGGAAACTTATTCATTCACTCACATTTCACCTTTTGGTGAATGAATCTTCTAGAACAAGTAAAAATGTGCCAATATTACATCATGGTTGTCAAATTACATCATGAAAAGTCAAGAATAACATCAAGAAGCATAACTGGTCAAAATTGGGCGAATTATTGAGCTGAACAGTGAAAAAGGGGCAAAAATCCTCTATGCGTCGCCCCTGATTCTCTATGCGTCACGCCATTTTGGAGCTGATTTTGAGGCACTTCCTGAAGTCCAAATTGAGCCCAAGTGTGCTTGTTGGAAATCCCTGCCTATCTAATTTCCAAAAAAAGGTGGAATTTCTGAATTTGGATGTCATTTTCCCCTCCAAAACTTCAATCTCCCAACACTGCTTCTTGTGTGTCAAAATAGGGGCAATGAGGTCATTTTTCGAGTGTTTTTGGCCTCCTGAGGACTCAAAACTTGCCCAAATTTCTTGGGCATGCATCAGAAACCATAATTTATCATGAAAAATCTAGAAATGTAAACTTTTTTTGATTTGGAGCTCCCTAGCAAAAGCGAGCGCCACGTGGCGCGGCGCATAGGGAGAAAAACCTTGTGTTAAAAATTTTTGTGTGTAGCACCTTTTGCAGACCAGTTTTGACGACCTTCCCGGTGTCCAAATTGGATGCAGGATAGCTCGTTGGAAAGGTATTTGAGTCTAATTTCCAAAAAAACTTGAATTTGTCAATTTGGAGTTCATTTTCACTATCAAAAGTCAAATCTCCCAAGACTGGTGAAAATGTGCCAAATGAGGCTGCCTCAGGGCAGAGTGTTGTTGCAGTCAACTTTTGAAGATGTTCCTCAACTCCAAATTGAGCTCACGATAGCTCATTAGAGATATATTTGTGTATAGTTATCATTTGACTCATCCGTCAATTCATTTGGCCAACCACGCTAGGAGAAAACTTGATTTTCCCAAGGTCACTTCAAAGGTGCATCAATTCTCCCGAGGCAACTGTATTTTTGACATTTCTCTAAAACCATAATAGTTGTGTAAAAAATCAAAGAGGATTTTCTTATTGGGTCATTGAAGGACAAAAAACTCTCTCATCTTTTCCAAATTCATCCTTTCTAGCTCAGAATCACAATTTGCAGAAAAACAATCCCTTTTGTGTGATGAATGACTTGCTCCTTGGAATGACTTCTCGACAAATGATGGAGATCTGATGTTTGATGATATGAAATGACCTCATACCCTTTGATATCCCTTACACCTCCTCTACTCAGATATCTCTGATCCCATAGCCAACCCTAGCTCAGTGAGAGAGGAAATTAGGGTCTAGGGATTTATGGTTAGGATTCTGGGGTTTTACATTGGGAAATTTTGTGAAAGGGAATTTGGGATATGGGATGGGGTTTTAGTAATTTTAGGGGGGTAGGGAACAATGAAATCAGGGACAAAAGGAATAAGGGGGACAAGAGAATGATGGAAAGAGCAAACTTGGTGGCAAATAGTTGATAAAACCCTAGGCAACACTTTTTATATGAGAACTTTGACATGGTAGGGTTTAGACCATCACCATTGATCAATCACCATATCATAGGACAAATTTGAATGAAATGCAATGATTGAGGCTCTACCTGGCAAATCCGTGTGAATTATTGGCAATTTGGAGGAATTTTGAGCAGTTTCGGGCCTTTAAGTGTATGCGCCGCGCAGGACGCCCAATGCGCCGCGCCTCCCCAGTGCGTCACGCCAGTGTTGTTTTACATTGTGAAATGCGGCCCAATGCACCGCGCCTGGTGGGTGCACCGTGCCTCCTGCCCAGTGCGCCGCGCTGCTGAATTGGAGTGATTTTCACCCAATAACCTCACTTGCTTACCAAAATTGCTCTATGTTGCTTCTCCATGTTTCCACTTTAGCTCTTTGATGTATTTAGTATGCAAATAAACTCTTGGAACACAAAAATGATATATATGCCAAGGATTTAACTCTTGATTTCAAAAACCAATTTGTCATGTTGCAAACTTTGACACTTCACTCTGGAACTCTGTTTTTTGCTTCCTTTATGATTTTTTGAGCTGAATGATGAACCTCTTGTCTTTTCGTGCAGTGATAGCTATCATTGGATTTAGGAAAGGAGACTAGGCCTGCACTTGAAGAATTTCACAACTGAATGAGCTTTGAGAATTACATATTCATTACAAAAAACAAATTCGACGATTTATTCTTCAAAACAGAGTTTTGAAGAAGAATCATTCTCAAGCATTATTGATGATGAAAATTCTGAAATGAAAACTTATTGGAGACATCCTCATGGCCTGCTGGCATTATTTGACATTCTAAAGACCAAACCCTAGACGCAATGACTGAAATGACTCTTTGCTGACCACGAAACCAAACAAGACTGTACATGACTTTAAAATTGACTTCGATGAGCAGACATAGACCAGCAGGTACATGACATGAGGGAGATTAATGACAAGACCCTTCCGTTAGAAGATCGATGCTTCTAATGGAATGCAAATGATCAAGCTGAATGAGACACCTAAAATGAAATGCAACAAAAGAGGTTTTGATCACTGACGGAAGGCTGACCGACTCTAACATTGGCTCCAATGGGGATGGTAGCTCCTTGGAGGTGCCAAGAACTACAGATCTTTGGGCGAGCAGACAGTGCCTTCGTCCATTGGGCTATGGAGTCAATGACTTGACAAAACCACACAAGATTTGTTAACTCAATTATTAACTGAAAATTGAACTCAAAACTAAAATTGAAAACCATAATAAAACCAAACATGACTAAAACATAACTAACAAACCTACTCTAAGTGTTCTTTTCACCCTCGATCAAGTGAAATGGAACAGCCAATGCAACCATGTAAGCATCCTGGCTGCTATTTGAATTCTCTGCAAGTGCTCGCTTAGGTACAACAAGAGAAAACTACTGAACGACAACTCCCATGGAAAGTTAGAATCAAGTTGACTGCTGATAAACTTGCAAAGCATGAATTGACTGGATGACTTTAAGAATACTACAAAAGGATCTTCATAAGCATCGCTATTGATTTCCATTAACACATTACTACTCTGGTCCAAGTAATCTTCATAGCTAGATATTAAACTTTTCCTCACATCTGCACTGTCTTTCTTTGATGATTGCAACAAGCTGTTAAAAGGATCCTGAATTTCGTGAATAACCAAACTCTATTGCTGATTCCAAACAGAACAAAAGTCTCCTTTATCAATCTCCTCATATGACTGCAAACCTTGGTATGGGGTATGCAATGAACAATCTGTTAAACAAGACAATGAAGGCGACTTTTGAATAAGATTATTATCAACATTCTTCTCTGGCACATGATTAGCCAATGGGGGAGAACTTTACAGCAAACATCATCCAACACACAAGCAATAGGATCATCAAAAATTTGAGAAGACTACTGCGAGGTATCCATTAAAATTGTCTGACATCCTACTGGCTGTTCATCTTTTTCTTTAGAGATATTACGAAGATTCTACCTTATAAACTGAAATGCTTCGAAACAAAAGGGTACATAATCCTCTTGCATCATTAGATCATGTATTTCAGATTCCATGCCTTCATCTATAATCTGACCTTCATCCTCAACATTAAAGCTGAGAGATTGTTGATTTCCTACATGCTGCTGATTTGAAGATTTACTATGCAATTTACCTTCGAAAACTGAAATGATTCAAAACAGAAAGGTAGGGAATCTTCTTGTATCATTTGATCATATGTGCCAGCTTCCATGTCTTCATGTGCAACTTGACAATCAATGGCATTTGGGGGCTGGAAATCTGAATATGAGAAGTCTGGAACAAGGTTTTTATTGCCCTCAAGATGGTCCAGATCAAGACTTGTTGACAGTTGATTTCTGATTGCATGGAAATTGTCTCTGATGAACTAAAATTAATCAAAACAAAAAGGCAAAGATCCTTCACTTACTTCAAAATTTGTTGCAATTTCATCATCATTGTCATAGCTGATATGCATCGGTTGATTACTGTATTCGAACTGCTGAAAGTGAACTTCTTCCTCCCACAAACTAGCTGTTGTTTCGTCTACAAGATTAGCTTCTGTTTGGAGAACATAATCATCATCATACTGATCAAACTGAGGCAAATCATTAGTACAAAACACATCATCAAGCATACATGTCATATCAATAGATCTCTCTTCTCCAAGATGATCTATAAGACAATCATTATGAGATCTATAACAATTGGGATAAGAAAGAAGATGTTTTGGATCAGCAACTTGTTCTTCTTCAATCAGCGAGCTATGGGCTTGAACATCATAATCATTCCTTGTAGTGATCTTTTGCATCATCTCTTCTACTGCACTTACCAAAATGTCAAGCTTTACTTCTAGAGATGTCGATTTCTCTAGATCTATGTTTTTCGTCTCTTCTTCTTTCAACCTTGCCCTTCGGATCAGCAAGTGAGCCTCTACATTTACTGCACTGTTCTGCATCTCTTCAAGTGTTGCGACATTATTTTCTCTCATCTAAAACTCCATTTCCGGATCAAAGGCACCCGAGTAGTGCAAGAGAGTAGATCTAGGAAGAGGTCTTATATCAACCGGCATTGAATAATAAACTTGATTAAATCTGGCTGAAAACTGTTGTATTGTCTCCCCTGGCAATCTTTTCAGCTGGTTATACTCTTCTATAATCAAGAAATGGTTTTGTCTTACTAGCCACCTGTCGAGGAAAACTTTGACGAACTGCTGGAAATCTGAGATGCTCACATCAGGCAGGGTTTTGAACCAACTCTTGACTTTGCCTTGCAAAGAAAGAGCAAAAAGCCTAATACTGACATCTTCTTCATCAACTTCAAAAAGGTCTAGAAAATTCTCAACATTCTGCACATGTTGCTCAATGTTGACATTCTTACATTCACCGTCAAATCTCGGCAAGTATGGATCATAGTTTTTGGGGAAAGCATGGAGAATAGAAGGTAAAACAAGAGGTTTATACCTATCCGGGACTATAAAAGGTGTAGGAGTATATACAAGAGCTACAGGATTAGGTTTGTTTTCTTTAGGTTCATCACTTTGAAGAGAGTCATCATAAGATTCAGAAAAAGGGTCTTGTTCAAGCTCAAAGGCATGCAAATCTTTGGTATTCACAATTTTCAAAGGGAAGGAATCAAATGCAGGCGGAGGTTCTTTTCTCAAATACAATATACTTTGAAAAGCCTTCTTGACATTCTCAGGAAAAGAGAAGAAATAATTTATAACAAAGAACAAAATGTCTTGGATGAAATTCCAACTTGAATACCTGATCTATCCATATTGTCCTTTCATGTTTCCGCTGGTCAGGTTCATCCTCCAACGGAGTCTTTGGATCTGATCTCAAAAATGATTTGGAATCTCCAGGTAAATGATTTCAACCTTCTTATGTCTGATCATTTTCCACCATCAACAATCAGATCTAACTTGATACATGTACTGGGGTGATCGTTTAGATCAGATGTTCAGTTTATAAACTAGACCGGAGATTGACTGAAGCAGCTTTTATCTACTTGTGCTAATGCAAAGCAAAAGCATTTCGAAGGCTACCTAGCTGACTTTAGGCTCCGTCTGTAGTCTACAAAGCAAAACAATGAAAATAAACCTTCTTCCCCAGTATGGTCGCCACTATGTTAGAGCCTAGATTTGCATCAGGTTGAAAAGACAAGGTTCTAGGTCCACATCAAACCACGCTCAGCCTTGTAGCTAGCCCTACGAGGATAAGAGAGGGCTCTCTCTGGGTCGATCTCGGAAAAAGACAAGCGATGGGGCTCAAGATGACTGAAATAAAAGCTAATTTTAGGCTAGGTATGAAGTACAAGGGTTTGATTTGAGTTTTTGGGGGTTTTGTGCTGGAATCAGGGAAAGGCAAATTGGGCTCAGGGATGAGGCACAGTTTCTGCAGAGTTCTGATTGGGGCAAGGAAGAAAATCATTTTGATGCTTTAAAGTGAGTGAATGGATATAGAAGATTGGTGAGGAGCTAAGGAGAGCAAGAGAGTCTCAAGAATTCTCCTTAAACAAATGAAAACATGAAAATTTAAAGAAATTCAAAGGTAGAGCATAACAGTTAATGGATTCTACCTTAATCACTCATTTGTTCAAATTCAGAAGAAGAGACAGGAAAATAATACACATAACACTAATGAACTTACAATTACTTAGAGAAGAACACCATCAAAACATAAAGCCACATCGATCCCAAACAGTGCTGCAAAACCCTGGTATTTCCTTAGCCAAAAATGCAGAGATAGAATGTACAATGATATGCCAAAGCAATCCCTAGTGTCCAACCTTGAAAATGACTTAGAAATTACATAATATAGACAAGACAAAACTATTCCCTTGCCTCTAGGGGTCGAGCTCATCATTCTAGGAGTTGTTTGAACCAATTCTAAACAAGGAACTGAAAACTAGGTAGTCAAACAACTTACCCCTATATGGTAGGAAACTTATTCATTCACTCACATTTCACCTTTTGGTGAATGAATCTTCTAGAACAAGTAAAAATTTGCCAATATTACATCATGATCGTCAAATTACATCATGAAAAGTCAAGAATAACATCAAGAAGCATAACTGGTCAAAATTGGGTGAATTACTGAGTTGAACAGTGAAAAAGGGGCAAAAATCCTCTATGCGCCGCGTGATTCTCTTTGCGTAATGCCACTTTGGAGCTGATTTTGAGGCACTTCCTGAAGTCCAAATTGAGCCCAAGTGTGCTTGTTGGAAATCCCTGCCTGTCTACTTTCCAAAAAAAGTGGAATTTCTGAATTTGGATGTCATTTTCCCCTCCAAAACTTCAATCTCCCAACACTGCTTCCTGTGTGTCAAAATAGGGGCAGTGAGGTCATTTTTCGAGTGTTTTTGGCCTCCTGAGGACTCAAAACTTGCCCAAATTTCTTGGCCATGCATCATAAACCATAATTTATCATGAAAAATCCAGAAATGTAAACTTTTTTTGATTTGGAGCTCCCTAGCAAAAGCGAGCGCCACGTGGCGCGGCGCATAGGGAGAAAATCCTTGTGTTAAAAATTTTTGTGCGTAGCACCTTTTTGCATACCAGTTTTGATGACCTTCCCGGTGTCCAAATTGGGTGCGGGATAGCTTGTTGGAAATTTATTTTAGTCTAATTTCCAACCAAACTTGAATTTTTCAATTTGGAGTTCACTTTCCCTATCAAAAGTCAAATCTCCCAAGACTGGTCAAAATGTGCCAAACGAGGCTGCCTCAGGGCAGAGCGCTGTTGCAGTCAACTTTTGAAGGTGTTCCTCAACTCCAAATTGAGCTCATGATAGCTAATTAGAAAGATATTTGTATCTAGTTATCATTTGACTCATTAATCAAGTCATTTGGCCAACCACGCTAGGATAAAACGTCATTTTCCCAAGGTCACTTCAGAGGTGCATCAATTCTCCCGAGGCAATTGTATTTTTGACATTTCTCTAAAACCATAATAGCTGTGTAAAAAATCAAAGAGGCTTTTATTCTTGGGTCATTGAAGGAAAAAAACCACTCTCGCCTTTTCCAAATTCATCCTTTCTAGCTCAGAAACACAATTTGCAGAAAAACCATCCCTTTTGTGTGATGAATGACTTACTCCTTGGAATGACTTCTCAACAAATGATGGAGATCTAATGTTTGATGATATGAAATGAACTCATACCTTCTGATATCCCTTACACCTCCTCTACTCAGATATCTCTGATCCCATAGCCAACCCTAGCTCAGTGGGAGAGGAAATTAGGGTTTTGGGATTTATGGTTAGGATTTTGGGGTTTTACATTGGGAAATTTTGTGAAAGGGAATTTGGGATATGGGATGGGGTTTTAGTAATTTTAGGGGGGTAGGGAACAATGAAATCAGGGAAAAAAGGAATAAGGGAGACAAGAGAATGATGGAAAGAGCAAACTTGGTGGCAAATAGTTGATAAAATCCTAGGTAGCCATTTTTATATGAGAACTTTGACATGGTAGGGTTTAGACCATCACCATTGATCAATCACCATATCATAGGACAAATTTGAATGAAATGCAATGATTGAGGCTCTACCTGGCAAATCCGTGTGAATTATTGGCAATTTGGAGGAATTTTGAGTAGTTTCGGGCCTTTAAGTGTATGTGCCGCGCAGGACGCCCAATGCGCCGCGCCTCCCCAGTGCGCCCCACCAGTGTTGTTTTACACTACGAAATGTGGCCCAATGCGCTGTGCCTGGTGGGTGCGCCGCGCCTCCTGCCAAGTGCACCGCGCCGCTAAATTGGAGCGATTTTCACCCAATAACCTCACTTGCTTACTAAAATTGCTCTATGTTGCTTCTCCATGTTTCCACTTTAGCTCTTTGATGTATTTAGTATGCAAATGAACTCTTGGAACACAAAAATGATATATATGCCAAGGATTTAACTCTTGATTTCAAAAACCAATTTGTCATGTTGCAAACTTTGACACTTCACTTTGGAACTTTGTTTTTTGCTTCCTTTATGATTTTTTGAGCTGAATGATGAACCTCTTGTGTTTTTTTGCAGGGATAGCTATCATTGGATTTGGGAAAGGAGACTAGGGCTGCGCTTGAAGAATTTCACAACTAAAGGAGCTTTGAGAATTACATATTCATTACAAAAAACAAATTTGACAATTTCTTCTTCAAAACAGAGTTTTGAAGAAGAATCATTCTCGAGCATTATTGATGATGAAAATTCTGAAATGAAAACTTATTGGAGACATCCTCATGGCCTGTTGGCATTATTTGACATTCTAAAGACCAAACCCTAGACGCAATGACTGAAATGACTCTTTGTTGACCACGAAACCAAACAAGACTGTACATGACTTTAAAATTGACTTTGATGAGCAGACACAGACCAGCAGGTACATGACATGAGGGAGATGAATGACAAGACCCTTCCGTCAGAAGATCGATGCTTCTAATGGAATGCAAATGATCGAGCTGAATGAGACACCTAAAATGAAATGCAACAAAAGAGGTTTTGATCACTGACGGAGGGCTGAATAGACCGACTCTAACAATAGGAATATATATATATATATATATATATATATATATATATATATATATATATATATATATATATATATATAGATATATATAAAATAAGCCTAGATCTAATTAAATATACCAAATATTTCAAGGTGCAAATATTTCTCGAATTTGGTACCAAAAAAATGAAAAAATAGGTTTGCACCTTGAGAGATTTGATCCCTCAAACCACCTAAGAGTTCCATAATTAAGATAAATCTAAGCTAGTTTATAAATTATTATGTCATGAACTTGCATGTACCCATAAATACAAGTAATTCAGCCTATAGGCCTTTCGTTGAATCAATTCACTTCCCTTTGGCATCTACACTTTTGTTTTCCATTTGACCCCTGGCACACAATTTGTAAAACACGTATGTTTTTGGACAGTTGGCCTTTAGACACGTCATCTCCTTTTGCTACACGTATGAAACACGTGTCGAGTTTTTTGAGTCGCCAAATGGCAGAGGAGCACTGCAATCAAAACTACGTAGTTATAGTAATAATGAAAGTAAGGCGCTGTACATGATTTCTTCTAGTGAGTTTCAATGATTATAATGCATAGTGTGTGGGTGGAGGAAAAATCCCCTATGCGCTATCTCAAGGTCTTTGCAAAACGGGATACACCTCCAGATTTCTTCGGTGCATGACCAACAACTATTTGCTTCCATGACGATGTTAAACAAACTCGTTGCCATTTCGAGTTAAATTGCATTAACAATCGTATTTATGTGTGGTGTGTATTATCCCTCGATTCCAGTTTCAATCATTGTTGCCTCAATTCGACTTGCACTGCAAGTAGCCCTCGTCACGAACTAGAAGAGAGATAGGAGCAAGAAGCTTCTTCCCTCACGATGTAAAAAGTGTTTTTGGATCCATCCTCTACCCGGAGTAAGTGTTTTTGCACCTAATGCATCTCGATATCAAGGGATTGCAGGGAAATGATGAGTGTAATTCCCATATTTCACGCATACAGTGCATGCATGGTTGGTGCACAATGCCTTATGACGTGCGGGTGTGCTTTTTTCTCCAATAGGGGGAGGAGGGTTCACTAGTGCTTTTGGGGCATGCAGAAGAACTTTGAGCTCGTCTAACTTGGGGAACATATTGGTGGGGTGCCCAATGGTTTGACACAAAGCACAAGGTTGAGAGACCCTAAAGGAGGGAGTGTTTGAAGCTTGCACCTTTTTACATTTTTTCTTATCCCTTTTTTTGGCACCAGTTGGTGTCGGTGTAGGCGATGTTTATTGTGGTGTGATATCCTGAGGAGGAATAGGACTGACACTTGTTGCAGTGATCCCTGAGCTTGTTAACGTGGCCCAAGAGGCCAGATACCAAACCATTATTGCTAGATCCATATGGATCAACGACAGTGTTGTGATGACTTGGTGCAAGACAAAACCAAGTGGGGGGAATAAGAAGGGTGTTTGATTGATGTAATATGGTAATAAAGTAGGATCGATAATAATATTATTTTTGGTATTAAAAACTGGTTCTTGATCTTGGGGGGTTTTGATGAAGTCATCATACACGTTGATGCTCCTATGGTTGGATAAATCTCCTCTATCATAGGAGGGTCTCCCAGGAATGTCCCTAGGAGTTTTGATGGCTTAAATTGGTCTGGGTTGAGTTCATTGTATGTGGTGATCCATTCATGAGAATATGAGATGAAAGATAGCACACCATTTGGTCCAGATAATGTCTTCTTCTCATAATATGTGAGTTAATCTATTGTAATGAATTTTCCATCATGGGGGAACATCATTACCCTAAATACAGATGAGAAAACTGCTAACATCTTGTACATGTAACTTTGGACCAGCGAGATATTGTAATCCAACTAAGTTTCTAATACTTTGATATCTATTATCACGGTTTTGTCAGCTAGTTGTA
Source organism: Pinus tabuliformis (assembly GCA_031772625.1). Lineage (NCBI taxonomy): Eukaryota > Viridiplantae > Streptophyta > Pinopsida > Pinales > Pinaceae > Pinus > Pinus tabuliformis. The sequence goes on along the minus strand of CM062815.1, from coordinate 700,169,183 downwards.
CTGGAAAGCCTTTGTATAGGTCTATAGGCACTGAAGGGCACCCATCGTATGCTCTATGTGTGGTGTCAGAAGGTTTGAGTTCAGGGTATTCCATTTTCTGCCAAACATATTTGGACATTATACATGTCGATGCCCCTTTGTCGACAATGCAACGATGGATGGTGATGTTTTGGACTGAGACTAGATTTTAGAAAGCAACGGTGAATGGTAGTCATGGGGTACTTTATCTAATTCAAAGACCACTAGGTTGATTGCACCTATAGCAGAAATTAGGGATTTTTGTTGGGTTGGGAATGTTTGTAGGACCTCTAATGTTGACATAGAGTAGTGAGACTACGCTAAGTCATCGACTATGTTGTCGCTATGAGAAGCTTTTGAGTTATGTCTGTCTCGTCGTAAAGGTCCTTTGACCATATTTGGCATGGGTTCTATACGAAGTCGAGGAATGGTCAATGCAGTTGTAGGTGTTTTCGTGGTCGAGGTGGATGGGTTGGGTTCTGGGGGAGATTCATAACTTCTATTTCGTGTTTGCAGAAGAATATTTTCTCCTGTCATAAAAATGTTGTGATTAGAATTATTATGGGGGTTCCCTCTAGAAGGATGTGGATGGGATGGTTTTTGTTGATTGTTAACCACTCCCTAATGGGGAAAAGGGTCCTGCATTACTGCAGTATGTTGACCTCCCTACCCCCTATTGTCCTATATCCTTTTCAACTCAGGGAGTTGAGGATAATGATGGGTATAATGACCATATTCCCTACAGATGGCATAGGAATTATTAGTTTGTATACTTGTGTTCTTTTTTTCCCATGTGGGTTGTTGTTGACCGACCCCTAGTTTTGATTTCGGTTAGGGTTTCCCCTTGTCAATTGCTGCAGGGGTTGTTGTTGATTTTTGCCCCCCTGTTCAAGCTCTCCCTTTGGTTTTCTCTTTGGTATTTTCTTAGAAAAATTAGGTGGGTTAGCTAGGTTCATATGCTCCTCGGATTATTGTTGTTGATTGAGAGAAGGTTGCACTAGATTAACCGCTATGTTGTTTTGTGTTGGTGGGTTATTTTGTTGTTTTGTGGGGAAAGGAGAATACTAGTTTCCTTGTCCCTGATTGGTATATGGATTTTGGAAAGAGGACATTGCATCCATATTCATAGAGAAGTATTGGTTTCCCTGAGGGGGAGGATGTGGGCCTCCATGTGGGGGCTGATATTGGTTAATCCTAATAACCATGTTTTTCATTGATGTGGGTTGACCAGGGTAGTATCCTATATGCTATAGTGGTGGTGTATTTTGTGTAGCATCAAATGCTCGTCCACTGAACGAGTATCCAGGGTACGGGTAGGTGTTACTGAGTTGGTTTTGAGTTATGGACCCAATTAATCCATCAACAGCATTGGATGCACCTGGTGTCTCTTTATAAGTCTATAGGCATGGGGCATCTAGAAGCACATGATAGATATATCCAAACTGGGTGTATATAAGCTCTAACTGTTGGGATTTTCTAATGGCTTCTTCCTCGTTATGTGGGGATGAATTTTCCACCTCTTTTGAAATTTTCGATGTGATGGATCTCAAAACTAATTCGAGGAGTACATTATCTCCAAATTGTTCTTTACACAAGCTACAACTTTATGCCATTCATGGATATGATCTGATATGTGTGTGGTGGGTGTTTGTTTGAAGTGGGTGAGGATTTCCAAGCCCGAGTCATGGTGAAGCGGAAGCTAGAACAATGTGTGAAAAGTTGTAGCTAGGGAGCTAAAGTTTCCATGTGACATAGAGGGTTGTTCAATGTACCATTTCGTTGTTGGCCTAGTAAGGATGTTCTGAAATAGTCGTAATCAAATAGTATTTTTTATGATATTATTAGATGAACACCACATGTGAGAAGTCATGACATGGTTTCCTGAGTCTTCTCCCTATTTCCCTTCGAATTTTAGAATGTTCAAAGGGAGCTTGGTGAGCATGACTAGCCGATTCTGTCTATGAAAAATTAGGTCATTAGTTAGCTTACTTAAATCTAGTAGTTTTAAAGAAGCTAAGAATGAGATCTACGAGTTATCCCCCATCATGAAATGATTATGGATAACTATATGTAAAAGGGTCCTATATGCGGAAGTGTTAGGAGTACTACCTTAGTGGGTGTCTCATGGACTATCCAAAGGAGTGGTATGTGGGCTCCCAAAACGGGTAGCATGTAGGGACCCTTGTGGGGTCATGAAAGGTGTGCTTTGACGAGGAGGGGTCCCAAGCAAAGATGCACCAATAAAGGAAGATCCTATAATAGTGGTTGTGTGATGTCCTCTACGCCTAAATGGCGGGAGTCCTGGCACACCTCCCAGTAATGGGGGGAGGTTTAAGAAGCATCTAGATCGACGGGGAGTCGTGGGGTCCCCTATGGTGTCGATTAGAGTGTGTGATAATTTGTGTATGGTGAGGGAAGGAGATGATTCTTCAAAGAAAATAAATCACATACATAAAACAAAGCGAAAAATAAAAAGATTACTTTCCCTTTAACTTTAGCCTATGTGATCAATCAAACAAAAAATGGTTTTCGTTTGTTTTTGCATATGAAAAATATCCTAAGAAGACTTATTCATCCTTTCCACTCTCAAAGTAATAGGGTCTTATGGAGATATCTTCTGATGGGTCCTGGGGCAACGTCCCAAAATAATTAGCGATGCCTTCCAGCAGTCGAAGAATCAACCAAGGTAATGCAAAAATGAGTTTTAATTTATGCCTGCATCGTCACCTATAGGGAAGGATACCCTATAGTTTTACCACTAAAGTACCTTCATCCCATGTGAGAATTCGAGCCTTTAGCTTCTTGGTAGTAGATTACAAGTACCGAGCACTAGATGTGTCAAGTAGCCCCAAAGAGTATCGCATGCACTAGACCTAAGCTGAACCCCCTTCAAAGCGGGTCTCTACCATGCTCGAGTATTTTTTTTGTGGGATGATTGAAGGATTTTAAGCTCCCTAAAAATTCAACTATTATGTCTCAAAGATGTAACATGACCATGGAGGCTTATGGGATGCCTACCCCCAATGGTCCTAACCTGAACTATAAATTCTTTGGTGGCCCCTATGGGGAATTTAGTTGATTCAAGTTATGTTGCTTTTAAGGGTCTTACTTTTCTTTAGGGTGTGGGGTGTAAGCTAAAATAAACTAAGTATCAAAAGCTCCAGAAATTGGATGCCTTCTAATATGAATTTTATAGAAGCTTAGTGTGTGATGTGTAATTGTGTGTAAGTGATGAAGTGAGCATTAAAGTGTGAGAAGATGTGGATATTTGGTGCTCTGTTCCAATATTCCCCTACTTACACTAGATTTCATTTGTTCCTTGCATGAAAAAGAGATGATATGCAGATAATGGGTTGCTTACATCTTTTCCTATTACACTATGTGAATTTCAAAACAGGGAGATGGAAATTCAAATGCTTTAAGAAAGTTTCCTTATGCAAACCTAGGTTCATCTAAGAGATGCAAGGGAAGCATGGATTACTTACTTTCTATACTAACTTTCTCCTATTCCCATAAAATGAAATAAATGAATGCTTTGGTTAGTAACAAGATTTGTGGAAGATGGGCACTTACTCCTTTACTAATTAAGTTATGTGAAAATTGACAATAGAAGTAAATATAATTTAATTACCCAGCTAATTATGATTAGTAGAGAAATTAAGTAATCTACGCTGACTGGAAAAAAAATTCAGAGGTGAAAAATTCACTAAAGGTTGCGAATCACTTGAAAAATGTGAAATTAAAAGGTATTTTTTTTCTATAAAATTGTGCATGTTTATCAATGCACATACGCAATGGCACATCTATCAGAGGAAAAGTCACAGAGTGCACATATGTCTAAGATGAAGTTGTGTGGTCGATAATAAATTGTAAGTTAACAAGTTTCTCGGCTAACAATAGGTCCATAAGGCCCTGCAAAAAATCTAGAGAGGTATTGAACACCTTGTAAGTCGACTATGCAAAGAGAAGGTCCTACAAACACAACCTTTAGATTAAAGAAAAGACAACAATATGGTTTCCATTTATGTGGTAGTGTTTTTGTGGCAATCATGTACCAAAATACCTACAAAGGAACACAGATAGAGTTGGTGATGTTAGTGAACAAACCTAGATAAACAAAGCATTACAAATAGTGAAAACAATGCATATACAAACATAAACTAAAACAAAGAGATAAATACACAAAAAAATTATTAATGGAGAAAACAAGTCAATAAAATAATGGAAAAAACTCCCTTTATTGACTCCTAGTAGTAGAAGTTGAATACTATGGATGAATACTAAACACTTGAAGAGAATTCTTTGAGCTATGGTGCTCAAAAATTGTTAGCAAGGAGGTTACTTTCCTTAATCTCTTTGCAAGCTTATCCTCTCTCTTCAAAGAAGTATGAAGAATCTCTCAATGGTGGACTCTTCTCCTTTCCCTAAGATGATGGATTGCTTAGAAGAAATATGGACAACGTGCTAGTTCTCTTACTTTCTTTGGCTTCAATAATGGAATTTTTGTTTTCTCTGATAGCAATTTGGTCAGCATAACATTGTCTCATATTTTGGTTCTCCCATGGCCTGTTTATATAGAATTTTTTAATCCATCTTCCCTCTCTTAGTTCATGAATGACAATGACTCAAGAGCAGGACAATATGATTCCATTAAGGGTGTTGGGCCGCCAAACTAACATTCACTTTCACTCTATTTTTCACCTTTATCCTCATTTTGTCACCTCATTCCATCACATTATCATTACATAACCCTACTACATGAGTTCACATTACATTTTCCAAAGTTGTTAAGTTCATGTATTTAGAGTGAATTTATGATTAAAAGTTAGAGAATAACATGTATTTTCTTATACCTAAAAGTAGCTCGAGTTTGATGAAATGTGTAGATCATTTGGAAGCTTCCAAGGCACCCTTATGTGGCCTCCCAAGATCAAATTCGAATTTCAACTCAAGACATGGACCATATTACAAGGAGAAAGATCATGGAGATCTTGATGTGTCATGGGATTTGTATCTAGTATTTAGGGATAAGTTGAGACAAGTATTGATCTAGTAGATGTTTAAGGGATCTACATTTATTGAGTATATATCCCTAATTCATGTATAAATAAGAGGAGCATCCTTCAAAGCAAGGGAAACAATTACCAATTATTCATTAGCATCAGATTTATGATTGTTCATTCAGCATGAATAATATCATTTTCTCCAAAATTATGAGTTATAAGTGTTGTTTGATTCTTAACGTGTGATAGTTGTTCATGTGTGCTCATTGAGGAATGGAAGGATCCCCATACAAAGCTAAGTACACTTTGTTGTAGAGTAATGTTCATAGTTGTGAATATACTAGTTTTAATTTTGGATGTTCATCTAATTTCCGTACTGTAAATACTTGTAGATAATTTTAGCATGAATTCATGTTATGGTCATGTTTTGTTGTGTGAATTTTGATCTCCTTTCAGTAATTAGTTTGGATGTGGAAGGACAACCAAGACTCTTAGAAAAGAGACTCTTCTCCGTCAACTAGGACTGGACGGAATCAAGATTCACTTTCTTATATGCTTTCCTAAAGTAAATTTATATGTTTTCATAGTTACATTTCATCATGCTTTCTTAGATGTTTGGAAATGTTATTATAGAAGGAATGTGGAAGGACAACTAGGTCTCTTAAACAAGAGCTTCTTCTTCATCTTCTAAAATAGACTAATCTCATTGACCAATCATTTATATGCTTTCATAGAATAGATCTGTATCTTTTCTTTTCAAAATATTTTAGATTTGTAATATACATTTCCATTCTAAACAAACTTCCTACAATAGTTTCATCTGAGGTCCCATATATTTTGGTTTGCTTATAAGTTTACGAAACACCCTGGGTTGACAAATTAAATGACAGGGATTTAGCATACAATTAAATCGCCCTACATTTTGGCATCGTTGTCAGGGAAGCAAACTTAGATGTAAGCTAGTTAGGAGGATTGTTTAGGAAGCATTTTCATTTAGGATCATTTTTATTTAAGATTAATTTCATTTAGGCATTTTCATTTAAGTTCATTCTCATATAGAAAACATAGAAATAGAACACAAATCAAAAACCCCCATTCACTAAAAAAAAACACACAATAAAAATCCATATGTATATATGGAAGAACGATGAGTTTAAGTTTGGAACAACTCACTTAGATCCTAGCAAGAGTCAGGATTCTTGCGAATGAGAGATCTTGACAACAGCCAAAAGCTTAACTACTCCTCCAGACGAAAACAATGAATTAACATTCGAAGAATCTTGTACATCTGATGATGAACAATTATTTGAACAGGAGATTGAGGAGGACAAAGAGAAGTTGCAGCATGATCTGAATCAGAGAGAAATCATGCCTATGAAAGCCTTATCGAAAGGTGGTTTCGATGGTTTCAAGAAAGTACCAGGTTAGATCAATTTTGTTTTTGTTCTTATTTCATTAAATCACATTCACAAAAAATAGATTCAATCATCCTTGTATATTTTCATTTTAAAATTGGGAAATTGAAAATGAATCTATTTTTACTACTATTGCATGAATGGTTACATTGGAAATTTAATTACACATAATAGTTTTTAATTTCCAATTAACATAGAGTAGGTAAGATGCTATTTTCAATCTCGAATAAGTATGCTCTCCTCCTGCGTTTTTGCACGATCTCGAGGATCACAAAGTAGGATGTCTATAAACGTTTTCAGGGTTTGCAATTTTGTTTTTTTTTTTCTCCATTTGCTAAAAAAATTAAATCAATAAAAAATTGCATGTTTTTAATAATCAAAATTTAGATTTTTAAATAAAAATATCAATTTTTTTTTTTTTTTTTTTCTCCAAAATAAATTGACAATTAAGAAAAAAAAACTAATTACAATTTTCTCCACTAATTTTTTTTTATTTGAAAATATATATATATATATAACATTAAAAAATAAAAAATAAAAATAGAAATACAAACAAAAACAATAAAACATCACACAAGTAAAAAAAAACACAAAACACATGTTAAACAAAAACATAAAACACAAATCACATAATAAAATACAATAAAAAACGCCTGGCAAATAAATAAAACCATGCACCCATGTTGTGAGTTAAAAACAATATGCATAAAACATAGCAAAAACCCACGATGCATATAATATGATGTATAAAACAAATGGTAGAAAATAGTATTTTTCAACACCAAGTTTTATGCATGCACTGGATTTCCAATCTAGTTGTTTGGCCTTCTGCTTGGAATCAAGCTGTAAAAACCAAAACAAAACATGCGAATAAAAAAACCTTTTATGCTTATGTCATTGAGTTTTCAGCATTGGTGCGGTGAGCGTGGAAGGATGCTATGGAGAGCTTCTGATCCGAAGTTTGGAGTGTTGTAGACGCCCCCAATTATGGGTGTTGGAGATTTTATGGCTGGACCAAAATCAACGCCATTTATCCAATGTTATTTCTTCAACAGTCAATTCCAAAAGGGATTATGATTGAGGTCATGTTGAATAAGAGTTTCAGGTATGCAAATCAATGTTTAATGGTTATCCCAAATCTCTCGTGCAAGATCGAGATTCTATATTGGTAATAGAATTATGTGACTCTTCCTTCAAATAACATAATTTGCATTTTCATTAGGTGGGCAATTCAAGAAAATTTGTGGCATGAGTGCTAATGCATGGTGATTACGATGGCATCAATAAAGGATTTGTGATAACCATGTTGACAATCAAGATATTTGACCCACGATTTTCTGTAACAAATATGCCACATTTAATGATCAAATCAAGATGCAATTAATGGAGATATGATATTGTTGTTAACAGATTTAGTGGAGATTTTGTGGCATGGGCCATGTAAAACATGGTCATATGCCCCATAGTTAAATATTTTCCTCCAGCGATGGTGCAAGAAATCTTGTGAAGAACGTATCATGGGCAGGTTTCTTAGATGGTGTCGTATGGTACAAGGATGTGGAAGAATGGGTGGAACTTCCCAATGGTTGTGTGTGCTACACTGTCAAACGTAGCTTTGTTCAAGCGTTGGAAGAGCTCATGGCCAACTGACAACGATTTGATTATATCCTACTGGAGACAACAGGGCTTGCAAATCCTGGTCCTGTGGCATCTCTGCTTTGGCTAGACGATGAGCTTGAATCTTCTGTTCGTCTGGATTCCATCATCACTGTAGTAGATTCCAAAAATCTCTGCTTATAACTCAGTGAACAGCGGGAGGGTAGTGAACGTCCTGAAGCATATTTTCATATCGCATTTTCGGATGTTGTTCTCCTCAATAAGGTTGATTTGATTGTTGAGAAACACCAAGGCATTGCGCAGTCAGTGGTCCTAGAGGATTTAAAAGGGGAGATTAAGAATATCAATTCATTAGCACACATTATATGTACAGTCCGGTGCCAAGTAGACTTACATGATATCCTTGACTGCAAGGCCTATGATGCGAAGCATGATGTACGTCTAGAAGAATTATTGGCAAAGAGAAATTTACAATCAAATAGCCACAACCATGATAGTGAAGTTAAAACAATGTGTGTGGCAGAGCAAGGATCAATGGCTATTGATCAGGTGAACACATGGATTGAAGAGCTTCTTTGGAAAGAAAGGGCAACATGGAGGTGTACCATTGCAAAGGTGTTCTAAACATCCTCGACTCCAATATGGTTCAGACGGAATTCAACGTTGATTCAGCTTCTTTCAGGAATTTTCCCGCCTCGCATTTACCCTAGTGGCCATTGATTTTTGGTGTTCTTTGCTTTTCACTCTGGCCATTATTGTAGGTTCCTTTTGTTGCACCTCAAAGTTGTGGGGAAGAGTTGGGGTTTTGATTGCTCTAGTTTCTCACTCAGAATTCAATTGTACAATGTTTACATTCGGTTCCAAAGTTGAAGTTTTCCACAACATAAATTCTGAAACTTTTACATAGCAGGTGAAAGTTATGCAGGATTTTACATTCCAGAGTTGGCTTCAACAATTTTACAACACAAAAGGTATTCCCATCAAGAAGCCATTGGTTCTCTGGGTTAACGACGGACCTAGATGTTCTTCGATTGGATATGGAGAAGTTAAGAAGTAGCCAATTGGGTAGGAATATTTCGCTTTCATTGTTTGCAAATTGAATTGTGATCGTAAACAAATTTTGAGGCCATAATTCTAGGAGGGAAGATAGTTTGAAAAGTGCTAGGGTTTTCGAGTGGCATCCATTAATTGACTATAAAAACCCTATTTGTGTTTTGTTCCTTGTCCTCCATTCTCCGGGAGTTGTCCCTGTTTCTTATTTCTAATGCTCCATGGTTGATTCCTCCATCATTTTTTATATTCTTTAGACTTGTCTCATTTTGTCGAAAACACGTTTAGATCAGTCAAATTGAAGGTTTAGTTGCCAAAAATTATTATACTTATTCAATCTCAAAAGAATGAGTATTTAAAAAAAACAACAACAACAAAACAATTAAAAATAAAAAATAAAAAAAATCGGGGAACTTGCCCGCAAAGGCAATAGGTAAAAAAAAATCATTTTATTTTATTTCGTTGCTAGCATTATGTTGGGTCGCCAAATTAACATTCACTTTCACTCTATTTTTCACCTTTATCCTCATTTTGTCACCTCATTCCATCACATTATCATTACATAACCCTACTACATGAGTTCACATTTACATTTTCCAAAGTTATTAAGTTTGTGTATTTAGAGTGAATTTATGATTAGAAGTTAGAGAAATAACATGTATTTGCTTATACCTAAAAGTGGCTTGAGTTTGATGACATGTGTAGATCATTTAGAAGCTTCCAAGGCACCCTTATGTGGCCTCCCAAGATCAAATTCGAATTTCAACTCAAGAGGTGGACCATATTCCAAGGAGAAAGATCATGGAGATCTTGATGTGTCATGGGATTTGTATCTAGTATTTAGGGATAAGTTGAGACAAGTATGGATCTAGTAGATATTTAAGGGATCTACATTTATTGAGTAGATATCCCTAATTCATGTATAAATAAGAGGAGCATCCTTCAAAGGAAGGGGAACAGTTATCAGTTATTCATTAGCATCAAATTTATGATTGTTCATTCAGCATGAATAATATCATTTTCTCCAAAATTATGAGTTATGAGTGTTGTTTGATTCTTTAGGTGTAATAGTTATTCATGTGTGCTCATTGAGGAATGGAAGGATCCCAATACCAAGCTAAGTACACTTTGTTGTAGAGTAATGTTCATAGTTCTGAATATACTAGTTTTAATTCTGGATGTTCATCTTATTTCTTTGATGTAAATACTTGTAGATAATTTTAGTATGAATTCATATTATGGCCATGTTTTGTTGTGTGAATATTGATATCCTTTCAGTAATTAGTTTCGATGTGTAAGGACAACCAGGACTCTTAGAAAAGAGCCTATTCTCTGTGAACTAGCACTGGACGGAATCAAGATTTACTTTCTTATATGATTTCCTATATTAAATTTATATGCTTTCATAGTTACATTTCATCATGTTTTCTTATATGCTTGGAAATGTTATTATAGAAGGAATGTGGAAGGACAACTAGGTCTCTTAAGCAAGAGCCTCTTCTCCGTCTTCTAAAATAGATTAATCTCATTGACCAATCATTTATATGCTTTCATAGAATAGATCTGAATATTTTCTCTTCAAAATAGTTTAGATTTGTAATATGCATTTCCATTCTAAAAAAACTTCTTACAACTGTTTCATCTGAGGTCCCATATATTTTGGTTTGCTTCTAAGTTTACGCAACCCCTGGGTTGACAAATTAAATGACATGGATTTAGCATACAATTAAATCGCCCTACAGAGGGTTTCATATCTTCAGGGTGACTCAAATTCAGTTGTGCTAGACAAAGATCCTATTAAGGAATCCCCTCCAAGTGTGTGAAGTGGTCCTGAATTCATTGAGTCATCCATTTTCTCGACCGTAGTGCGTAGCTATCGAAGAAATAGTCACAGAGTCTTCAATTTTTAAACTCCATAAACATTGGACCTTATGATAAATTAATTTTTTTGAAATTCATAATGCCTTCAGGTGGAAAATCTTCCTTGTGCATTCTGTTAGACAACTTTTAACATTTTCTGGATTGTACAAACATGTGAACAATTTTCCAGTCTTAACAATGCCCATTTGACAAGCTAACTGCATGTTGAGTTGACTTGAATTTATAAAAGAAATGTATAGTCTTGGGTGATTTCTCTAGTTCTTTGATGTTCAAAAATAAAATCCTATGCCCCACCATTTTGTTCAAGGGTTTCAAGCGTTAGTTTTGGTTCCCTGGTTTATTAAAAAGGAAACCCTACACTTAAATATTGTTTTGAATAAGTTTCAAGGGTTTTTCTTTGTTTCTCTAATGTATAAAAGAGAAACATGTGACCAACCATTGTTTTATATATTTTAAAGGGTTTGTTTTGGTTCTTTTTTGTTTAGAAAGGAAAACCATACACCATATTGTTTCTTTGCAAATGATAAATGAAGAATCAATGACTTATGTCATTGAATCTATGCACAAGGTTGACTATTTCCGATTGCATGCATCTCAACATTCAATATGTATTTATTTAGATCACCCCCATTTTTCATTTTTGGTTATTAATTTGATTTGTCATTTGTGTAATATGCCCTGCCTGAAATTTGAATTTGTCTTATACAACCTTCTAGAAGCAATAAAAAGTTGATTAAAATCTTGTGCACTATTGCACAACTTGTACTAATCTTGAATGCAACACATGTAACCTGGTTGTAAATCGATTTTTATAGATGGTTTAAATTATGTAGAGCAAGTTGATTATCTTTATGGTGTAAAATCAAGATTTTAAGAGACATAATGCCAAGATATGTGAAAGAAGGGTGTTAAAAAATAAGAAATGTGATTATTCCCTCAAGTCTTTAGGCTCTTCTAAACCACAATGGTTTCAAATGCTTGATTTCACTTCCTCTTTTCATGACCAATTCTATTATTTTTCAACACAAAGTTTAATGATATTATTGGATGTATTATTTTGCGATAATTTAAAAGTGACATGAGTTGGAAATTACATTAGTAATTATTTTTGCAATGTGTCTCATGTTTTTAATATGATTGCATAAATTAGTCTATATAATATGGGATAGCCAGGCAAGGTCATGGAAAAGGACATGATAAAGGAAACAAGCCTCATAATTTGTGGGAAAATGGGAGAAATAATAAGATAATATTTTATGTACATTAATTGCATATTCTAAGGAATTTCACCAACTTGCTACTATTAGCCATTTATTCCTTGGATCGGCTAATGTGTCTTTGGATCTTTCAATTTTTCATGTGACACCTCATTCTCCTTTGTAACCACATCTTAATGTGGAAGAGATCTCTAAGCAAAACTAAGATTATGATGGATGGAATCCCATTCCCAACCCACCTCATGAACAAGACCAAGGATGGGGTATAATATTTTCTAGTACTACCATTAAGCCAAACTCTTGTGATAGTCATTTTGAATCATCTTCTTTGGGAATGTTAAACCATAAGAAGCCTACTAATACCCCAAATCCTAAGCACATGGCACTAGCTAGGTATTTTCAATCTATTGTTGACCATTATGTTCATCTTACTAATACTACTAGTCCTATCACTCACCATTCTTCTAGTCATGTTGATCATATTCCTGATGACCCTTTAGCTTATTCAATTCCTAATCGAGTTTCTCTTAGATTAGCAAAAATGTGTGATACTGATGAATCCCTCAACCAAGAAAATTTTAGTCTTGCACATACCTCAACAACTACACTGAAAAAAGGAAAAGGTAAGTGAAGAGGAGAGTTTGAGTATAAACATTTCAGTTGGGACTTCTGAAAGTTGAACAACACCTTCAGCAGAAGATCACATTCCTGAGATTCATCATAATTCAACACAATTTTCGTATAAGTTATGATATTTCAGTGGCAGTTAGTTGATGAATTTTGAGCTTTATTTTTCAGTTATATGGGTTATATGTTGATGGTTATATAGTCTAAAAAAGTGGAAAAATGTCCACCAACATATAACCGATATAACTGAAAAATAAACCTCAAAATTCATCAACTAACTGCCACTGAAATATCGTAACTTACACGAAAATTGTGTTGAATTATGATGAATCTCAGGAATGTGATCTTCTGCTGAAGGTATATATATATATATATATATATATATATATATATATATATATATATATTTATTTATTTATTTATTTATATTTGATGCACAAATGATACAAATCATTTGATTAATGTGTTTTTTCTTAGCAATGCATCTGTGGGGGTTACAAGGGGATGGATCATGCAATATGGTAATTTAAATAAATTCTAAAACATAAATTAAAAATGCGAAAATGGAAATAGGATCCTCCCTTCCTAATGAGTCATGTATTGAGCCATCTACTTTCTAAGAAATTGTCATTCTTATTATTTTTATTTTCCTTCTTGTCTTGGAATAATTATTGAGAAAAGTTAAATGATAGTTGTTGAGCATTAGAAAAGGTATGTAACTACCACTTATTTCTTTATCTTTTCCCTTTAATTCATAACTTCTTTACATTCTAATATGGGTATATGATAAAGGAACATGATAAAGTTAATGGGATTTGTGTTTAACGTAAAATGACTAATTATTACCTTTTTCTATGCAAAAAATGAAGAAAATGGAAGATCGCCATTTCGGAGAAAAAGACAAGGAAAAAAAAATTGTTGTCCCTTTGATAGGAAACTGCATCCAGACGAGGCAATCGAGATCGGAGCGCATGGGCCAGGAAAAGGAAAAAGAAATGCCATATCAGCGCAAGAGGACGAAAAGATAACTGAAGATTAAAGATATGGCAAATCCCTCAGGATCCTTGATCCTGAGGAATCGCTACCTCAAGGCTATCTATACTATTGGTATTTCCACCTAACCACTATAAAAAGGGATAGCACCACAAGCCCAAGGGGCGGATTATTGTTGATTTATAGAATTTGTTGTGTAATCTAAACTTTGATCATCGACTCTCTTTAAAGAGCGATCACTGTAACTCTGTTTTTATGATTAATACATAAACTCTGTTGTTGTTCCATTATCTGATTCTGGAGTAATCGCAGCAGTGCGCCCCTGGTGGCTAAGGGCCCAGCCCTAGTGGATCACTTGCTTCTTGTATCATTATTTTCTGACTAAAAGTCATGTGTGGTTTGATTTCCTTTACTTGTTTTATTCAGTAATCTGTTGTTCCTTAACATTTCATTTACTTGCTCTGTTATATTGGATTCGTATTTGAATAGTAATATTATTATTTGTAACTGAAGATGTTATGTTGTTCGTTCTAAAATCATATTGCGTTGTCTAATTCAGACATTGTTGTTCATTTACAGATTGACACTACTGTTCATTTATAGAGTAACATTGTTGTTCATTTACAGATTGACATTACTGTTCATTTACAGAGTAACATTGCTGTTCATTTACAGATTGGTATTATTGTTCATTTAGCTCCGGTTTACCTATAATTGTGATTGTTGTTCATTCGGATTACTGTCCCATTATCATCGCAATTGTTGTTCCCTTATAACTGTGGTTAATACTTATTATGCTAAACTCAGATTACTAATTCCATCATTCTAGATTCATTGTGTGTTTACAATTGATTTAGTTCGTTGTTCAATATTTCGTAGAATTACTTAAGCTTGTTGTTCCATTCTTGGATTGTTGTTCAATTCATTTACTAGTTAAGATTGTTGTTCAATTCCTTTTGGTTACGATTGCTGCTTAATTCATTCCTATAGGTTAAGCTTTGTTGTTCGATCTTTTCAATAGATTAGTTTTTGTTCCTTTTTCTGTTAATTGAATTGTCATTTCAAGTATTTGCTTTGGTGTGAACAGAACAATCTGCAACTGTAGTGAACATTGACTATTGCTGTCTAGTTCCCAGATTGGAGATCTTCTCTTTGATTGATTTTCATTTGCATCAGTTTACAAAGGAAAGAGTTATCATTACTGCATCCTTGACTGATGATTGTTGTAGCTTCTTAAGTGAATGATTTAGTTACAAAGCATTTCAGTTTCTTGCCATTACATTTAGAGTTTGTTTCCAGCATTTGTTTACTTTTGTAAAAGCACTATACTACTAGCATTACCCTTGACAAGTGACCGCCTCAGACTGAGTACACCCTTGAGAGAACAAAACGTACCTGGATTGATAATTAATGTAGGGTAAATAGAGGTTAAAAAGACCCTTTTTATTGCTTAGCATTTTGGCGTTGTTGCCGGGGAAGAGTGTAGCCATTATTTCTTTTGAGAGTAGTGTAAGTACCTGCTAGGAGAGAGTTGGGTTTTAAAAACAGAAGGTAAGAACCTACGTACGAAGCATGTAATAGCCCTGCTCCCCCGCCCTCTTTCCTGCAGATTTGTTGTTATTTTGGGTAGAAAAAAACATTTTATTTGTGTGCATGACTAAGCAAAAAAAGCTTGAAAAGAATCTTAAACCACTACCCAATCCTGATAAAGCTAAGGGTCCAGTGACCCTTGGCCGATCAACCTTTATATACAAAATCCTTAAAAAAGAAAAATCTTAGCCTTCAGTAGGACCTAGAAAAGATGTTTCTAGACAACCTACTAGTTCCCTTCAAGCCACAGAATCACCATCTGTAGCCTTTGCTGAGGTGGACAACCAAACAGAGCAAGATTTTCAAGAAATTGAGAATTCTAGCCAAAAATCATTACAAGAAGGGAACCTTAGTAATCTCCGCGAAGGAAGAGGAGAAATAGGGGAAACTGAAGAACCAAGATCTCCTCTTGGAATAGCTAAGCCATTAAGAAGCCCAGATAAGGGAAGTGCAGTAAAAATCATCCAGAACAAAGTTGAAGAACCTCAAGAGCTAAAATCCCCTGAGACATTAGTTCGGCAAGGAACTCTCATCATCCCAGACAAAAAAAGTGCTATTAAAGCCATCCCTGTTAAGTCCATTCCTGCTCCTTCTATCCAGCCTAAGAATACACTCCTATAAATCCCAGAAGGCTATTGGCACATATTCGACCAAATGGCCCAGAATCAGCAAACCCCCCAAACCTCCACACTGCAATATCCCATTGTAGATACTGCAATTAATGCACCTATGAAGGCAATTCCTCTCCATCACATCCCTACATTCCATGGCCTAACATCGAAAGAACCAGACACATTTTTGTTTGAATTTTATGTGTTGTGCAGGGGGTATGGTTATACCACCGATCCCCAAAAGCTGAAACTATTTCCCTCTACATTAAAAGGAGCTGCTTTACAATGGTTTATGTGGTTAGGTGGAGGTGTTATAAATTATTGGGATCAGATGAAAGGTGCCTTCCTGAAGAAATATCAAGATTATTGTAGGTCTAGAGAGTTAAAGGATGAAATATTTCATATGGTAACTAGACCTAATGAGACATTGGAAGAATATGTTGAGCGTTTTCCGTATAATCTTTAAAGATCTCCTTATGCATCATTACCCTTACCTGAAAATGTATTAAAAACAACATTAATTAAAGGCATGAAGGAACAATGGGTTGAAACACTAAATATTATGGGAAAAGGAGATATTTATCAAGAAAATTTTGCTGACATTATTGATTTATGTATCAGGAGCTCACAGGGCAGCACAAGGCTAAAACCAGCGGAACATGACAGGTTCACAAGGGACAACAAGATCTCTGGAGAAGGAGTAACTCGCACAGAAATCAGAAATTTACTGGAGAATTTCAAAACTGATATATTGGAGACTCTGACAACACAGCTCGATATTATGCAAGTGAAACAGAAACAAGCAGAAGCAGAGCAAAATCTAGCAATATTCTGTCCCAGATGTAGAAAGAAACACATCCACAAAGAGTGCCCACTAGATGTAGTTCAAGTCTACGCTATTTGTACAAAATACCACTCTACGGAGAACTGCCCCACACTTCCTGGTTTGAAAGCAGTATACAAAGAAGCGGAAGAATAACCAAAACCAGTGTACCTACTTAATCAGCGTCGTCAATGGCAGCCGTGACAATCAGGTATGTTCCCTGATCCATCTTCTTCTTTCCAACCTCCACAATATCATGCTCAACAATATAATATAATGTGGCAAAATCAACCTCCCTTCTCAAACTGGTCACAACAACCATTTCCTACATCATCACCATGGCCGAATCAAGCAAGCCAATCTAATTGGCCAAATTTTCCCTATGCTCCACCATATTGGCAAAACAATGCATATCCAACACAATGGTCCCCTCCCACTTCACAGAGTCAAGCCTGGCAGAAAAACTAGCAAAGACTGATGAATCAGCCAGCAGGAACCATTCCACTCCCTCAACCTAGACTGCCAGCACTACAACAAATTCCCCAGTCGAACTTAAGACCGCAACTCCCAGCCCAACCCAACCCGAACCAAAATAACAGACCGGTTCAATCTGTTCAAATAATTGAAACACCATAACTAGAAACCGATCTAAGGGAGTGCAATGACCTTCAATTAAGGTCTGGGCGCATTATAGAAACTGAGGGACATAAAAATATTCAAGTTGAAAATCAGTTAACCGCAGAAAAACCATTACAAGAGGAAGATGTGGTCAACCAACAGACTCATGACCAAGCAACCACATCTTCTCCCCCATTCCCAAAATGATTAATCATACCATGCCCTATAGAACATCCTGACTTTGATATTCTCGGAGAACTAAAAAATTTGTACATAAAAATCCCACTCCTCCAAGCTATCCAAGATATCCCAATATATGCAAAGACCATCAAAGAACTATGTATAAAAAAACCAAGGAGGAGAATAACAAATAACCCAACAGTCCAAGTAGTTGGCACCCTATCTAATATGTTATCAGGAAGAGAAGCACCTGTCAAATATGAAGACCCAGGAAATCCAATAGTGATAGTGCAAATAAATGGAAAAACCTTTTCAAATGCCTTACTTGATTTAGGGGCTGCAATTAATATTTTAACAACTGGGCATTACATCAGTAGAACCAACCTCCACCTTATTAGAACTGGCTGACCGATCAGTAGTTAGGCTAGAAGGTACACTACATGATGTCATGGTATCTGTTGATTCCTAGGAATATCCTGCTGACTTTTTGATAATAAACCCCAAAAACCAACTCGATGGACACCCATTAATTTTAGGCAGACCTTGGCTTGCGACCACTGATGCTTACATTGGCTACCGATAAGGCAGTATGACCATAACTAGAGGGAGTAATATCAAGAATCTAGCCCTATACCCTCCAGCCCAGCCAAGTGTAACAATAATAAAAACTAACAAACATCCTATATCATACCTCACAAAAAACATTAGATCCCCATTAACCATAGAAGATGCCCTCGATTTTAAAGATCAAACAGAGGATGATGTTATTAACAACTTCTTTAACCAAGCTGAATCCAGATCTCGTGTACAATGTCACATGATAGAGGCAAGATTTGACAATGAACTAGAAGAAGATCCTCTAAAAGGCACTCATGATCAAACAATACCCACTACCTCTGTTTCAAACAACAAAACTATAGAGATTGAGCCAGGAAAAACCTTGAACATCAATAATAACCTGACTCTTGAACAAGAAGAAAAGTTGGTCCAACTACTGAGAAAATATAAAGAAGCTTTTGTATGGGATTATTCAGACATGAAGGGAATCGATCCCCAACTATGTACGCACCACATTTATATAGAAAAGAATGCGAGACCCATTCGACAACCCCAACAGAGACTCAACCCTCACCTGAAAGACATTGTGAAAGCTGAATTACAAAAAGATTTGGATGTAAACTTCATTTATCCGATCTCAGATAGCAAGTGGGTCTCTCCGCTAGTAGTGGTGCCAAAGAAAAATGGAAAGTGGAGGATTTTTGTAGATTATAGAGAATTAAACAAAGCAACCCAGAAAGATCACTTTCCCCTTCCATTTATTGATCAAGTATTAGATACATTAGCAGGAAATAAATTCTTTTCTTTCTTGGATGGCTTCAGTGGGTACAATCAGATTCAAATTGCCCCTGAAGACTAGGACAAAACTACTTTTACCTATCCTTGGGGAACGTTTGCCTACAGAGTCCTACCCTTTGGCATATGCAATGCCCCTACCACATTTCAAAGGGTTATCCTTAGCATCTTTTCAGATTTAATAAATGAAGGGCTCGAAGTATACATGGATGATTTCACACCATACGGAGATGATTTCGACCCAGCACTAGACACATTGGAAAAGGTGCTAGAATGATGTATCTCCACCAGGCTCTGTTTGAGCCATGAAAAGTGCTATATGATGATGACTAAAGGACTCATTCTAGGTCATTATATCTCAGCAGCTGGAATATAGGTAGATCTGGCCAAAATTCAAATATTTTTTTTAATACCTACTCCTACCACACAGACACAGGTACGCAGTTTTCTTGGATTTTCTGGTTATTAGAGGAGATTCATAGAACATTTTTCTCAAATAGTTGCACCTCTATACACACTAACAGGAAATGTTGATTTTTTTGGATAGATCAATGCGACTATGCTTTTGAGGATCTGAAAAAGCTTGTGTCAATAGCCCCAGTGCTTAGAAGCCCGAATTGGGACCTGCCATTTCAAATCTCATCAGATGCTTCAGACACAGCTCTTGGAGCAGTCCTTGGGCAAGAAGAAGAAAAAAAACCATATGCAATGTGTTATATTAGCAATAATTTGTCTCCTGCTGAGCTAAACTATACTGTTACTAAAAAAGAATTTTTAGCTATAATACATGCTATAAATAAATTTAGGCATTATATCACTGGATATCCTGTTGTTTTATATACAGATCACTCTACCATAAAATATTTAGAAAATAAACCTATTAAAAATGGTAGAGTAACAAGATGGTTGATTTTGTTGTAGGAATTCGACATCACAATAAAAGATCGACCTGGGAAAGAGAATCATGTAGCTGATTTTCTCTCACGAATGCCGAAGCCAGTGGACACAGTAGCAGTCGAAGATCAATTTCCAGATGAACATTTATTTGCTGTTACTATCAAGACACCCTGGTATGCTAATGTTGCAAATTATTTAGCAGTAGGAAAATTACCAAAGCATCTGACCCCCAACGAACGAAAATAGATTGTGCAACATAGTACCCAATTTTCTTGGATTGGGGACTACCTATTTCATACAAGGGCAGAAATGCACATCAGAAGATGTGTCCATGAAGACGAAATATTTGACATTCTGAAAGCCTGTCATGACGGACCATGTGGCAGACATTTCGTAGATCAAAGAACTAGTCACAAAGTTCTGCAAACAAGGTATTACTGGCCCACAATCTTCAAAGACGTGAAGAAATTTGTTCAAGCCTGTGACAGTTGCCAAAGAGAAAGACGCCTTGGATAGTCCAACGAAATGCCTTTAAACCCCCAACTAGTAATCGAACCATTTGAGCATTGGGCACTCGATTTTTTTGGTCCGATCAACCCATCATCAAATCAGAAAACATATATTTTGGTAGCAATAAAGTATGTTACCAAATGGGTTGAAGCAGAGGCACTTCCAAGAGCTAAAGAGGACTCTGTCATTCATTTCCTGTTCCAAATATTTGTGCGATATGGCCTCCCAAGGGACATAATCACGGAAAGAGGACCACAGTTTGCAGGTAATAAAATTGCTACAACATTAAAAAACTATCACATTCAGCACAAGATTACCACTTCGTATCACCCACAAGCAAATGGAAAAGTAGAGAGCACGAATAAAGTGATAGAGTCAATATTAACAAAAACCATTGCGTCACACAAACGTGATTGGGCTACATGATTATCGAAAGCCTTGTGAGCATACCGAACAACATGGAGAAACACCACCGGTTATTCACCATATCAGCTAGTATTTGGAAAGGAACCCATCTTTGCAATAGAATTCGAAATACAAACGTTAAGAATAACACAGGAGGTTGGTTTGGATTTAAATGAGGCCCAGACTAATAGATTACAACAAATTAATGAGCTAGATGAAATTAGGCTCTCGGCTCTTCAACACACTGCATTAATCCAATAGTAGAGAGAAAAATGGCACGATGCCCTGATCCAAGAGAAAATCTTCCACGAAGGAGATTGGGCACTCCTAAATACGATTCCAGGTTTAAGGATTTTCCAGGAAAACTTTAGACTCGCTGACTTGGACCATATGAAATGTAGAAAGTGCATGACAATGGCACCATTACTTTGACTACTATTGACGGATCTGGACATACCTTTAAAGCAAATGGCCACCGAGTGTGACTATACCATTAACTGCTTACTCAAGAATCCTTCTACTAGCAACTCCGGGAAGATTCTAACATGCAGATTCTGGCTGAGGAAGAGAATTCTTCCTCGCCTTTGGTTCACTACGTAATTTGATTGCTTTTAAATTTTGTACATAACTTTTTCTGTTATGCTTGTATAAATTACTTTCTGTATAGATTTCTGCATTTCTGCATTTTTTTGCATTTTGTTGTTCCTTTCTGAAGGAATAGCATTTTCGTTGTTTTGCTGTTCCTTTTCGAAGGAATGACACTTTTTCATTTTGCTGTTTCTTTCCGAAGGAACAACATTTTTGTCGTTTTGTTGTTCCTTTCCGAAGGAACAACACTTTTGCATTTTGTTGTTCCTTTTCGAAGGAACAACATTTTCGTCATTTTGTTGTTCCTTTCCGAAGGAATAACACTTTTGCATTTTGTTGTTCCTTTCCGAAGGAACAACATTTTCATCATTTTGTTGTTCCTTTCCAAAGGAACAACACTTTTGCATTTTGTTGTTCCTTTCTGAAGAAACAACATTTTCGTTGTTTTGCTATTCCTTTCCGAAGGAACAACGCTTTTGCATTTTGTTGTTCATTTCCGAAGGAACAACATTTCCGCCTTTTTGTTGTTCCTTTCCGAAGGAACAAAACTTTCACGTTTTGCTGTTCATTTTCGAAGGAACAACACTTCCGCATTTTTGTTGTTCCTTCGAAAAAGAACAAAACTTTCATTTTTGTTGTTCCTTTCCGAAGGAACAGCACATCCGCACTTTTGTTGTTCCTTTCCAAAGAAACAACACTTTCGTTTTTCGCTATTCCTTTCCGAAGGAACAACCCTTTCATTTTTCGTTGTTCCTTTTCGAAGGAACAACACTTTCATTTTTTTTTGTTGTTGCTTTCTGAAGGAACAACACTTTTTTTCTTTCGTCGTTCCTTTCCAAAGAAACAACATTTCCACATTTTTGTTTCGCACTTGCTTTATTTGATGTTCCGATTAAGGAACAGCTGTTGTTCCTCTTAAGGAACAGCTATTGTTCCTCTTAAGGAACAACAATTTCAAGTATGTTTTTCTTTTTCTTTTTGTTCCTCTTAAAGGAACTATGGTTTTTGAGTGCAAATATTCTTTTGTTGTCCCTCTAAAGAAACAACAGTTGTTCCATCTAAAGAACAACACTTTTTGAGTGCATTTTTTTTTTTTTTGTGTGTATGTGTGCTTCACCATTTAGAGGATTTTTGTGAGCAATGGTCATTTAAGGCACAACTATACATTTATGCAAGAATACAAAAACTAGAGGATACTGAAATCAGCAAACCAAAGAAAAATCGTTATCTTTAAAGAAATTGCTTTGAATTGATAAGAGAAAAGAGGAAAGGACACAACTATTTATATCACTTTGTTGTCTTTATTTTCACTAATACCAATGTGATTGATTATTTTTATCATGATGGTTCTTCCTAAATCCCCATAATTCTCTTTGATCATTATTATTGAATAAGAATAAGAGCATATTTTCCTCTATTGAGATGTTCAGAGTTCTTCCACCATCCCTACTCTTAAGGAGTGTTGAGCCACCCTCTGTATATAAATAGGAAAGTGCTATATAAAAGAAAATAAGAAAAAAGAAAAGATACATATCTATATGATTACTAACATGATTTGTCAGATGAAGGATAGGGGATCTCATCAAGAGCCAACCTACCATGATCATAAGGAAGAAAGTGAAGTGGCATTCCCACTATGGCCACCACACCAGGGATATGATCCAAGAGGCACATCAGAAAAATAAAAAGTCCTTGGAACAGGAGGTCTCATCACAAGCCGGCTTGTCCACCTTTCACTCCTTCCTGGTGAATGGCATTGTGATTCATCTGGTTACCAAGCCAGCACGATGGCCTCCATTCTGACATCACACAACACTTTCCTAGGCATACACAAAGGATTATGGTTCCAAGGATGAAATAAGCAACTCTGTCAAGGTTATGGACACCTGTGGGCAACAGATCTCTACTGATGGTATTGAAGTCATATTGTTTTACACTAATAGTCATTATAAACTCTTCTTCTCATATCTTTATAGTGATTTCAAATGAGATTATGTCATATAACCCTTTCAAACATTTGATACTTGAAAATCATTTACAAATAAATCATGATGGTTAAAGTGGATAATGACCGCATAAGAACTTTTACTCACGTCAGCTGTCCTATCCTCTATTTTTCGCATCATATCATGGCATTTCCATATTTATTAGTGATTTCCATCATAAGCCTCGATTTTAGTAATCCGCTCATTTTTGTAAACATGTCATCAATCTATACGTTGTTCCTTTATTCCATTGTATGATTGCAATTCAGCATGTTGCTCCTTTATTTGTCGGCCGAGGACGGCCTATCACATTTTAGGGGGGTGCGAGTGATCTCCATAATTCACTGGCATACATGTCAGCTCATTATTCGGAGGTATTATGACTTCATCAAAACTCGGGAATAGCAAGTCTAACGGTATTGTATTTCCCAATATGCATGGCTTGCTGTTCCAACGCCATTTCCATGTTTTGCTTTGTAAAAATTAACAGTGAGTTAAAGTTTGAACAGTTTGTTGTTCCATCATCTTCTCTGTGTTTTTTTAACAGTGAGCTAAAAATTTGAACAGCTTGTTGTTCCATCGTCATCTTTATGTTTTTTACAGTGTGCTAAGCTTAAACAACGTGGGAGGAAGATCAATTCACAGTGAGCCATAGGTGTTAATGATCTCTGACGCTGCACCCGAAATCTTAGTAAGGGCGGGATGGATAGCCTACCTTAGCCGTCTACAACTATCTACCGAGACAGTGGCAATTGAATTTCTGCAGAATTTGCAGGAAAATCATTCCATGGTGAGAGGGAGACAAATAGTAGTAACAGATGAGATAATTGTTAAAATTTCGGGACTGCCAGCCATTAGACCTATA
This sequence comes from Pinus tabuliformis, assembly GCA_031772625.1. Lineage (NCBI taxonomy): Eukaryota > Viridiplantae > Streptophyta > Pinopsida > Pinales > Pinaceae > Pinus > Pinus tabuliformis. The sequence continues at coordinate 700,144,937 of CM062815.1, read as the reverse complement.
TGGACCCTCAAAAAGGTGAGACTACAAGATGCCATACCATCTTCCGGGACGAAGGCCAGAACCTTACTGTTAAAGGAAAAGGAGTCTTGTCGGCAAGTTTGGGAGAGCCTTAGACAGAATTGGTGAGAATTATCCAAAGCTACATCACTTGCAATGGCAGAAAAGACGTGGAAAGACCATGCCATCTCAAACTGTTAGCCGTATTAAAACAATAATGTGTTGTGAATTTTTCCTGCATTCTTAATTTTTTTATTGCATGATGTTGCCCGAAGTATAAGAAAATCTTGCCATGTAGAATCAGTAGTAAGCCATCATGGTTTAATTTGGTTGATAGTCAGTTACAGTCTTTCCCAACAGTAGAGTAATTGGGAAGAATTGATTTTCTCAATAGATGGGGGACTGGCCTTGCCAGCCCCAAAACGAAAACACATTGCTAGCACATCAATTAGACCATTGAAACGAAGACAATCTGTCAGATTGGAAAGAAGTAGAGAAATGCTGGGAAATTCCCAGGGAAACAGTGGCCAGTCTGTGGAAATACACGACTCAGAAGATAAGCAACCCCCACAACTTGAAGGAGGGGAAATTGAAGAAGAATTAGAAGAAAACGAAGAAGAAGAACTGGAAGAGGAAACTGAGCAATCCGGTCAAGAAGAAGGGGAGGAAGCAGAACAACACAGTGAAAGTCCACTACAAAACCATATGTAAGAAGATGAATTGGCCCAAATTTTGGCCAATATGGGTGAGTATGTCCAACCTCACATCCCACTCAACCCCCATACTGAAGGACCACAGGAACACTCTGCTCATGATAAGAGTGCATCTGAGGAGATGTGTGACATGGAGGAAGAAGAAGAACAATCCCAGAAACACTCTGCTTATGATAAGAGTGTATTTGTGGAGATGGGTGATGAGGAGGAGGAAGAAGAACAATCTCAGGAACATTCTGTTCCCAGTCAGAATACACCCAAAGAAATGCACGATGAAGAAGAAGTAGAAGAAGAAGCTGCCCAGGAGACAGCAGAACAAACCAGGGTTTCTACCCCTGAAAAACTTGATCAACAGAACACTGAAGAAGTGTTCCAAGAAGGAAACATGGAAATTGGCCAACGAGAGGGTATAATCCCTTAAGTACAAAGCCCGGGCCCAAGAAAAGAAACAATTGTTCCTTCTAAGAAAACAAATGAAATTAAAAAGTTGCAAAAGGAACAACAAATATTGCTTAATGTAATTAAACAACTTCAACAACAAATAAGAGTCCTAAAAATGGGGAAAAGCTCAAAAAGAACTCCTGGGTCAAAGCGTGCAGCCACCCAGGCAAAATCCCATAAGAAAAAGACCAAGAGGACTCAAGTCAAACCTGTTATTCAGGACCACAAGGAATAGCATGTGGCTGTTACAAATGCAGAAGAACAAACAAAAAACGCACCAGTCTGTGATAAGGAAGTCTAGATAGAGGCAGTGTCCTCCAGCATTACGACCAACTGGACAGTTCGTGAGAAGAAAACACAGACCATAAAAACCAAATGTCGTAATAAGAAGATCCAAGTAGATCTCCAACCCAAAAATGTCATGATGGATAATGACCGGAGGATAGTAACGCTGCAAAAAGATCTGGCACAGGCCCAACAAATGATAGAAAAGCTCACAGAGGAAGCTATTTCTCAAAAGAAATATCAGAAGTTACAACAGCAGCTAAAGAACATCAATGCATCGGAAAGCCAGGTCTTCAATGGATGGTGAAAGGCAGAGGAAAAAGTCAAAAAGGTAACCCATAGACTAGACACAGTTATGAATCAAATGGATACCTTATGTTCTATGTATATTGATGTTCTATCGTGTAGGGCACCCACCAAAAACTATGTTTGGTTTTTTATGAAAAGATATTTACAATTGAAAATTAAGGATGTCAAGGCAGGGGTGCCTATAGATATAAAAACCATTGATGATTTCATAAACTGTTTTAAACATTACGGGGTGAAAGTCTAGCGATTTTTATGTGAGTTTTATTTGCACAATCTTGTGTTAGATGGAGAAACAAAAAAGAACCCTAGCCCTTTTGTGGGTGATATCTAGCTTCAGGCATTTATTTCTTTTGTTGTTAATTAGATAAAGTGGCTTAAAGCCTACAATACCTTCCAGCGACAAGAGAATGGGTTAGATCTGTGGGTAAGGGGTGAACTTAGAAACCCATTGCAACTATGGAATAAACATAGGAGCTTAATGAGAATGCAGGGTGTGATCCAGACATTGGGACCTATTCACATAGCAGTCATCTGGCAAGGGGTAGAATACTTCCTAACCATCAAAGACCTTGCCATAGCAGCAACCAAATTCCAATACCAGACTTCCAATCAGAATATCCAAAACAGAGAGCCATTCAATTATGAGAATTTTAAGCTAGCTACTAACCGCTTGGTTATTTATGGTGACCTCATCTTGAGAGAAGGCCCGTCTTGGTTAGGCTGTAGGTTTCGAAGTCCAATCATCTGGTATCCTGCACCAGGGTATAGAGCCTTATATGAATTGCCTGAAGGTTAGACAGAGCATATTTTTGAAGTCTTAGCTAGAAATCATGGTTTTAGACCACTGACTGAAAATCCTTCTCCAGCCTATTCCTTAACTGCCTTGCATGTCAATTACAATGTTTTCATGAGGGCATGAAAAAAGGTAAGTAGGGGGGTGTGTGGAGCAATAGAAAACGTATGTAATTGCCACTTATTTCTCTATCTTTTCCCTTTAATTCATAACTTCTTTACATTCTAAGATGGGTATATGATAAAAAATTATGATCAAGTTAAGGGGATTTGTGATTAACGTAAAATGACTAATTATTACATTTTTCTATGCAGAAAATGAAGAAAATGGAAGATTGCCATTTCGGAGAAAAAGACAAGGCAAAACCAATTGTTGTCCCTTTGACAGGAAACCGCATCCAGACAAGGCAATCGAGATCGAAGCTCATGGGCCAGGAAAAGGAAAAAAAAACACCATATCAGTGCAAGAGGATGAAAATATAACTAAAGATTAAAGATATGGAAAATCGCTTAGGATCCTTTGATCCTGAGGGATCGCTACCTCAACGCTATCTATACTTTTGGTATTTCCACCTAACCACTATAAAAAGGGACAGTGCTGCAAGCCCAAGGGGCGGATTATTGTTGATTTATAGAATTTGTTGTGTAATCTGAACTTTGATCATCGACTCTCTTTAAAGAGCAATCACTGTAACTCTGTTTTTATGATTAATACATAAACTCCATTGCTGTTCCATTATCTGATTTTGGAGTAACCATAGCAGTGTGCCCTTAGTGGCTAAGGGCCCAGCCCTAGTGGATCACTTGCTTCCTATATCATTATTTTCCGATTATAAGTCGTGTGTGGTTTGATTTCCTTTACTTGTTTTATTCAGTAATCTGTTGTTCCTTGACATTTCATTTACTTGCTCTATTATATTGGATTCATATTTGAATAGTAAGATTACTATTTGTAACTGAAGATGTTATGTTGTTCGTTCTAAAATCATTTTGTGTTGTCTAATTCAGACATTGTTGTTCATTTACAGATTGACACTATTGTTCATTTACAGAGTAAAATTGTTGTTCATTTACAGAATGACATTACTGTTTATTTACAGAGTAACATTGTTATTCATTTACAAATTTGTATTGTTGTTCATTTAGCTCCAGTTTACCTATAATTGTGATTGTTGTTCATTCGGATTACTGTCCCATTATCATCGCAATTGTTGTTCCCTTATAACTATGGTTAATACTTATTATGCTAAACTCATATTACTGATTCCATCATTCTAGATTCGTTGTGTGTTTACAATTGATTTAGTTCACAGTTCAATATTTCGTAGAATTACTTAAGCTTGCCGATCCATTCTTGGATTGCTATTCAATTCATTTACTAGTTAAGATTACTGTTCAATTCCTTTTGGTTACAATTGCTGCTTAATTCATTCCTATAGGTTAAAATTTGTTGTTCGATATTTTCAATAGATTAGTTGTTGTTCCCTTTTCTGTTAATTGAATTTTCATTTCAAGTATTTGATTTGGTGTGAACAGAATGATCTGCAACTGTAGCGAACATTGACTATTGTTGTCTAGTTCCCAGATTGGAGATCTTCTCTTTGATTGATTTTCATTTGCATCAGTTTACAAAGGAAAGAGTTATCATTACTACATCCTTGACTGATGATTGCTATAGTTTCTTAACTGAATGATTTAGTTACAAAGCATTTTAGTTTCTTTCCATTGCATTTAGAGTTTTTTTCCAGCATTTGTTTACTTTTGTAAAAGCATTATACTACTAGCATTACTCTTGACAAGTGATCGCCTCAGACTGAGTACACTCTTGAGATAACAAAATGTACCTGGATTGATAATTAATGTAGTGTAAATAGAGGTTAAAAAGACCCTTTTTACTGCTCAACATTTTGGCGCTGTTGCTAGGGAAGAGTGTAGCCATTTGTTTCTTTTGAGAGTAGTGTAAGTACCTGCTAGGAGAGAGTTGGGTTTTAAAAATGGAAGGTAAGAACTTGCGTACGGAGCATGTAACAGCCCTTCTCCCCCGCTCGCTTTCCTGCAGATTTGTTGTTATTTTCGGTAGAAATCAGCATTTGATTTGTGTGCATGACTAAGCAGAAAAACCTTGAAAAAAATATTAAACCACTACCCAAGCCTGATAAAGCTAAGGGTCCGGTGACCCTTGGCGAATCGACCTTTATAGACGAAATACTTAAAAAAGCAGAATCTCAACCTTCAATAGGACCTAGAAAAGCTGCTTCTAGACAACCTACTACTTCCCTTCAGGCCACAGAATCACCATCTGTAGCCTTTGCTGAGGTGCACAACCAAACAGAGGAGAAATATTTTCAAGAAATTGAGAATTATAGCCCAAAATCATTACAAGAAGGGAACCTTAGTAATCTCTGTGAAGGAAGAGGAGAAACAGGGGAAACTGAAGAACCAAGATCTCCTCTTGGAATAGCTCAGCCATTAAGTAGCCCAGATAAGGGAAGTGTTGTAAAAATCATCCAGAACGAAGTTGAAGAACCTCAAGAGCTAAAATCCCCCTAGACATTAGTTTAGCAAGGAACTCTCATCATCCCAGACAAAGGAAGTGATGTTAAGGCCATTCCTGCTCGTTCTAGCCAGCCTAGGAATACCCTCCTAGAAATCCCAAAAGGCTATTGACACATATTTGACTAAATGGCCCAAAACCAGAAAACACCCCAAACCTCCACACTGCAATATCCCATTGTAGATACTGTAGTTAATGCACCTATGAAGGCAATTCCTCTCCAGCACATCCCTACATTCCATGGCCTAACATCGGAAGACCCAGACACATTTTTGTTTGCATTCAATGTGTTGTGTAGGGAGTACGACTATACCACCAATCCCTAAAAGCTGAACTATTTCCCTCTACATTAAAAGGAGTTGCTTTACAATAGTTTATGGGGTTAGGTGGAGGTGTTATAAATTACTGGGATCAGATGAAAGGTACCTTCCTGAAGAAATATCAGGATTATTATAGGTCTAGAAAGTTAAAGGATGAAATATTTCATATGGTAGCTAGACCTAATGAGACATTGGAAGAATATGTTGAATGTTTTCTGTATAATCTTCAAAGATCTCCTTATGCATCATTACCCTTACCTGAAAATGTATTAAAAACATCATTAATTAAATACATGAAGGAACAATGGGTTGAAACACTAAATATTATGGGAAAATCAGATTCAGATTGCCCCTGAAGACTAGGAAAAAACTACTTTTACCTGTTCTTGGGGAATGTTTGCCTACAGAGTCCTACCCTTTGGCCTATGCAATGCCCCTACCACATTTTAAAGGGCTATCCTTAGCATATTTTCAGATTTAATAAATGAAGGGCTCGAAGTATACATGGATGATTTCACACTGTACAGAGATGATTTTGACCCAGCACTAGATACATTGGAAAAGGTGTTGCAACGATGTATCGCCACCAGGCTCTGCTTGAGCCATGAAAAGTGCTATATGATGATGACTGAAGGACTCATCCTAGGTCATTATATCTCAGCAGCTGGAATACAGGTAGATCTGGCCAAAATTCAAATAGTTTTGTTAATACGTACTCCTACCACACAAACATAGGTATGCAGTTTTCTTGTATTTTCTGGTTATTATAGGAGATTCATAGAACATTTTTCTCAAGTAGTTGCACCTCAATACGCACTAACAGGAAATGTTGATTTTGTTTGGACAGATAAATGCGACCGTGCTTTTGAGGATCTGAAAAAGCTTGTGTTAATAGCCCCAATGCTTAGAAGCCCAAATTGGAACCTGCCATTTCAAATCTCATCATATGCTACGGACATAGCTATTGGAGCAATCCTTGGGCAAGAAGAAGACAAAAAACCATATGAAATCTATTATATTAACAAGAATTTGTCTCCTACTGAGCTAAACTATACTATTACTGAAAAATAATTTTTAGCTATAATACATGCTATAAATAAATTTAGGCATTATATCATTGGATATCCTGTTGTTTTATATACAGATCACTCAACCATAAAATATTTAGTAAATAAACCTATTATAAATGGTAGAGTAACAAGATGGTTAATTTTATTGCAAGAATTCGACATCACAATAAAAGATCGACCTGGGAAAGAGAATCATGTAGCTGATTTTCTCTCATGAATGCCGAAGCTAGTGGACGCAGCAGCAATCAAAGATCAATTTCCAGATGAACATTTATTTGTTGTTACTGTCAAGACACCTTGGTATGCTGATGTTGCAAATTATTTAGCAGTAGGGAAATTACTAAAGAATCTAACCCCCAATGAATGAAAACAGATTGTGCAACGTAGTACGCAATTTTCTTGGATTGGGGGCTACCTATTTCATACAGGGTTAGATATGCACATCAGAAGATGCGTTGGTGAAGATGAAATATTTGACATTCTGAAAGCCTGTCATGACAGACCATGTGGCGGACATTTCACAGATCGAAGAACTGGTCATAAAGTTCTGCAAACAGGGTATAACTGGCCCACAATCTTCAAAGACGCGAAGAAATTTGTTCAAGCGTTGGGCACTTGATTTTGTTGGTCCAATCAACCCATCATCAAATTAGAAAACATATATTTTGGTAGCAACATAGTATGTTACCAAATGAATTGAAGTAGAGGCACTTCCAAGAGATACAGAGCACTCTGTCATTCATTTCCTGTTCCAAATATTTATGTGATATGGCCTCCCAAGGGACATAATCACGAACGGAGGACCACAAGTTGCAGTGTTGAAGGCCCGAAAATCGGGTCGACAACAAGGGGGATACCCACCCGGTCCGGACCTTGGTTGGCAGCTCCTTATCCGTTTGGTATAGCGGGTCCGACTGGGGATAATGGGACCAGTTTCCCAATCTAAGGGGTGTGTGTGTGTGTAGAGTTGAATGATGCTGATCTAGGAGTGTTTTAAGCTAATTTAATTCAAACTTCTAAGCTAACTCTATGCTATTGTAATCTAATAAAGGAAAAACAACACATCTAATCTACACTAACCCGGGGTGTATTTCTTCTATTATGCGATCTAAAAAGATTTCAAACAATAACTGGTAATAAATATCATTCAGCTATCATAAGAATAGAAATCAATTAAGATAAACCGTTCTGCATAAAAAGTTAGGCAAAACAGTTGTGAACAGCATATCGCATAATAAGTTATTCATATATCAAGCACAAATAAATGACTCCACCGTACAGAAGTTCCAAATGGTAACCCACACATTCATGCATTAACGTATAAACAATTGAAACTGCATATCACTTTAAGAATATGAACAGAAATAGGTCAAGAGATAAAAGTACCATTTATGACTGGTTCCACTCATAAGCTTCAAGCAATAACGATTTATCTCTACTTGTTCTAACATCTACTAAGAGTACAAAAGTGCAACATCAGTAGCAGACATTAAATGCAAACATTGATAAATCTCGATCCGTCCATTCACCAAAAACCCCCTCCGAGGGTGCAAAAGTGCATGTTCTGAGGACAAGTTTTTTGACAAATTTCCAGACCCTTCTCCAAATGCCTGAGAAGGGTTTAAATACTGCTAACTAATTAATCTTAATTACATAAATTTAGGACACGGTTTCAAATGACCGCCCTTCTACTAAAGCAAATTATTTCTAAAAATTGAATCTAATTTCTAACAGTTTCTGTATTTGCTCCTTAGTGCTGTAAGCAATGCAACATTCGCCTGGGGAGAGTCGGCTGGTTGTTTTCTCCTTTTGTTTGAGTTATGAAAATAGAAACAACAAGAGCTGGCACTGCTTTCTGACAAATTGGAAGATATTTTCCTCTGGCTTGGTGTATTCGCTGCGTGTATACTTGGTAATATCCCAAATTTCTCTCAAACTGATTATGCTGTTGCTATTTCGGTTTCCGGCCTAGCGAATGACTGAGCAAGTTATGGACTTTGCTCTCTGAACAATTTTCTGTAATGAAAACTGTTTCCATTCTTTGTTCCAGGCTTTTCTGGTGAGTTTTCCTCCTTTAGCGTTTTTCTTTTTGCTTTACCCAGTCTAAGCTTCAGGATATTTTGAAAACATGCTGCTTTTGTGCGCCTTTGACTCTGAGTCTTGGATAGTCTATTTCCATCAGTCTCTGTTGAGTGATACTCTGAAATCCGCGGTCCTGCTGCATGCGGCATCCATTTGCGAAGGCATTTCTTCTCTGTTCTCCGAGTATTGACGCTTTCCCCTTTTCCTTAGATGTTTCCTGCACATTTATTTATATTAGTTGTTGTCTTACAGCTTACGCAAAGAAAAAGAGTAACAACGAAAAGATTGACATGAAAGCTTTAAGCTCTAATGAATGCATAATCATGACACTCATAATGAACTGACTCTTCGAAAAACACAACACAATCCTTCTCGGATACTTTGGCGTACAATCATTAATTTCCTTTTAGGTGCGCGCCCAATTTTGGTCTGCAGACAGCTTTCCTTGAACGCTGTGCTGAGGAACCTTTGCGATGAGTGATTTCTGCGACTCGCGTCGCAGCGTCGAGGATTGCGTCGTTTAAGATGTGTTATCGCAGGATTTGATGATCGCATTCATCGCAGATCGCAATATCGCAGATCGCTAATATCGCAGATCGCAAATATCGCAGGTCACAAATATCGCAGATCGCAAATAATTATAATCATCGTGTACTGCTCATGCGTGTTATAGACATTTTTGTGCCTTACAGCATGAAGCATGAAATGTTAATAATCTGAGGGATCCAAAGTCCCTAAACATGTTGTTCCTACCCCTAGAGGAACAAGGCCAGCAAACCACAGCACTTCAGATCAATTCTCCACTGAAAAACACTCAAAAACAGGTCAATTTTGGATCATAGCAACTGCTCCACTGAGCATCTGCGCTGAATGTCAACTGCTCCATGGTGTACTTGCGCTGAATGTCAACTTCATCAAAGGCTACCTGCGATGAGCGAGTTTGGACATGTGGAGGAATCTTTCCTCAATGTGTCAGTGCCCAGGAAGCTTCCAAAATGACACTTGGATCAAAAGATTCGCCTAAGTGAAGAGTAAGAGGTTCTAAAACTCCCAGTGGAAGGTAGAATCTCCAAGTGGACTCAAGAACTGAAGAACAACTGGGGTTGAAGAGGACAACAGTCACACATCAAGCTGACTTATCTTCACTCCAAAACTCTATATAAGGATCTCATCCCATGGGATCTGGAGGCCGGAATTCTGTGCAAAGAATTGTTGTTGGTTTACAGTTGAAAGTATTGGGTGATTGCTTGAGGGAGGTGAAGAGGAGATTTCTTTCCGTCGGGAAGGTGATGCTGGATTGGGCCTCTTATGGTTGTATCACCGCCTGAACCTTACTTTCTTCCATTAATAAAGCATTTGAGGTTCTTCTATCCGCATGTGTTTCAATGATGTATTGTCTTACTTGCGTATTTGATTTATGCTAATCCTTGAATCAATTATGAATGCATGCTTCTTGTAGTTTCCTTTTCTTGTCTTGTTTGCAGGATCTTGTGTAGCTGGGCCCGTGAGAAGACAAGGAGCTGGGAGCAAGCGGCAAAGAGAGAAGATTGGATCGACCATTTGTGCAAGACATCGGTAAGTGGATCTCTTCCTTTCCTCTTTTGCATGTCATAAAGAAGTAATCTTAGATAGCTTTGCTTTGACTGTTGCTAAGGAACTATCACCCTTAGAGTGGGATAGGGTCATTCCGTGTTGGATACTTTTCCCCACAACAAACTGGCGACTCCGCTGGGGAACGTGTCTTGTTGGTAGCTTGTGTTTCTTGCTATTCATTTCCTAAACAAAGGGAGTACCGAATCGAACTGCATTCGAATCCTTCGAAGGCAAAGTAGAGGGCAGTTACTCTAGCTCAGTTCTGGGCATGTTTATGATTTGAAGAGCTGATCCACAAGGACTCTTATTAGCTCTTTGTGATAGTGTTCATCTTCCTTTAATCATCCTCTAGTGTATACCTGGTTGATAGCCTCTGATTTGGCCAAAAACAGTTGATTTTTGAGCAATCTGTGACCCAGAACCAAAGAGAAACGAGAGTTTCCTCTTCAGCGCAGCTGCAGTGAAGGCACTCTGCATTTCAACGCAGGTCCCGAAGGGGCTACCTACGCTGAATGTCAAACTGACAGTGTTCTACCTGCGCTGAACCAGTTTTGCATTGTGCAACTGGGGTTCCCTGCCTTCTGTTGCCCAGTTTTCAGTATTGTTTTTGCAGCCTGTTGTCAACCTGTATACCCATCTGAAACTATCTTTCTTTGCCATCATTCCGCCTCAGTTGTATGAAGAAACCGTGATTGTTCTTATTGTATTTCTTACTTTCATTCACAGTTTCCCATAGCGAAAGTGAACTAGTCTTGCTGTGGCCTCTTGAATCTAGACCTGTGATAAAGTGTCGTTGTGATTCCAAGAGCTAGTTTATTGTTGTTCATAGCTTCTTGAGCATTTGCTTTCATTATATGGTTCGAATTTCAGTATTTCTTGTGTTGAAACGAGTGAATCTTAAGGTGTTCTTTTGATTATTGGACAAAAAGTTGTTTGCTTTCGCTTGAAATTGAATTCGAAATTATACGACAGCGTTCTTTTTGTAATACATCAACATTAAGAAAGAGGAAAAGAAATACTTGCATTGTGCATGTACATGTTGACAGTTTTCATGTCGATTTAGGAAAAGTGCATCAGTGTGTGCTCTATGATCTGTGTGAAAAGATGATGTCTTTCTTTTCCCTCAGTAGTTAAGATTTTCATAAGTTGAAAGAATTGAAAAAGCTTGCTTATCATTCTTAGACTGCATTTAGGAGTTGTATCATACATCACGTGGTGATCCATAAAGGCAAACTTCTAAGCAAGATCAACCTAAAACGAACTGAATTTACATAACAACGCTTTGAAACATAACGAAACACAGTAGAGGTCTAGGTAGAGACGTGTTCCGGCATCGTTAAACATAGTGACTGTCGATCTCTACGAAGGTGGGTGATTCCTCCTGAGGGACGATAGCACTAATACGGACTTGTGCTCCCGCGTACCGTCGCGTATATTGGGAGACCCCTATAGGAACAAAGCCTTTATCCATAGGAAGCCGTGTCGGCCACCCTACTGATCGCGATGCAGTGAACACAGCATTCACGAAGATCGACCACTCGTACCATAAAACGTATTCTGTGGTTTCGCAAAGGTTTGGCACACCCTCTACCTAGAACTCCAGAGTAGTTTCTTTTGGCCTTTTTCAAACTCTATAACTGAAAAAGTCCGTCCGAGCATTTGTCACTTCGGGCTCATTAATACATCGAAGGAGACTAGAGTCATCTTTAGCTTTTTCTCGACTCTTAAAAAGTGAAAAAGCAAGTTGTGTCTAAAGCGTCGTCATATAAAATTCATTTTAAACGGAACATAATCACCCCTTATTCCTGCGTTGATCTTTAGGTTGAGAACATGGAACACACCAACCAAGGGATTCCACATGATGGGAATCCTAGCCCTTTCTCCTCTTGGGGAGAAGTTGGTGCGCCCCACATGGCCACATTGTCGCTTCCAGGGCTGACAATTGGCCTGCCAGTTTGGCTATTCTCAACCACTGTAGTTCAGAACACCACGGTTCCTGAACAGTCGAGTCAACAGTTAGACCAGTCTAGAGCTGCCCTCCAACCTTCCACTTCTTTTAAGTCTTCCTCCGATCCTTCCTCTTCGAAAGGTAGAGCCGCCGAGAGCAGAGCTCCCGCGGAGAAGAAGGAGACCGATCTTTCCTCTTCGAAAGGTAGAGCCGCCGAGAGCAGAGCTCCCGCGGAGAAGAAGGAGACCGATCTTTCCTCTTCGAAAGGTAGAGCCGCCGAAAGCAGAGCTCCCGTGGAGAAGAAGAAGGAGAAGAAGAAGAAAGAAAAGAAGCAGAAGGAGCCAAAGGCGGCTGGGGGCAAGCAAAAGACATCTAACCAAAATCCACACACAGCACAGACCAGGCCTAAGTCGCCATGTGTCATATGTAAAGGAGACCACTTCCACCGTGATTGTCCCGGTATTCCCCAGATACTAAGGGACTGGTCCCCTCGTTTGCACAGTTTGGAAGCATCAACCTCTGACAGCCAGGTTGAATGCTTACCATCGACCAGCGAAAGTGAAGGTTCTAGACAACGAAGGGGAGCGAGATTCCCCTGCGAACTGTGTGAAGGCAATCACACCCTCCGTCGTTGTCCCTTTTTAGACGAAGCAAAGAGAGTTTTGGAAGATCAACCGGTTGCACCGTTGCTACTTCCTCCTGGATACCAAAAACTCGCGCCAAGTCCTTCGTTGGTCGAAAATACAGCTGCCCCGCTCAAGAGGTCAGCTGAAGCGTCAGTCACTGAAAATGAACTTACTGAATCCGGACCGGACGAAAGTCCAAAGGTCGAAACGGCAGTTGACCCGGTTCTCCCTTCAGAAGTTTCGTCTTCAAATGACACCGTCACTGAAGATTCATCCTCAGCTGACACCCTCACCGAAGAGAATAAGGATGACACCATCCAGATTCTTTTCATCAACACCGATTCTGATGAGCATCAGGGCAATGCACCCACTCCTTTATCGCAGGAAGGAGCATCGTCAGGATCATATCCGGCCGTATATTCGGTCCCACCGCCAAGCAACCTGGTTGTGTCCTTTGATTGGAACCAACTAGGCAGACCCCGGTTACCAGCCAGTATACCATTCAGAATCATAGTCCAAATATACAGAATGGTGATGGCTGGAACTATCATTGATGAAGGGGCGTCTGTGAGTATCCTGTCCTCTATTGCTTGGAAAGCACTGGGTTCGCCAGCGCTTTTGCCTGAGATAAGGAATCTCTCGGGTTTTGATAAAGGAACCAGTCGACCATTAGGGATACTACCTAATGTGCCTATTACATTGAAAGGGAAGGCTGTCAAGATGAACTTGATGGTCGTCCAAGGACCCTTGGATTATAACCTACTCCTTGGACGAGACTACATATATTGCATGGGAGCAATAGTCTCCTCACTCTTTCGAATAATGTGTTTTCCACACGAAGGAAGAATGGTCAAGCTCGTAGACCAACTTTCATTTCCAGGATCACGCATCGCAAATAGTCACATACCAACCCTGAATGGTCTTTTCGATCAAGAAAGGTCTCCACCCCCGGTTCTTCTTCCTGATGAGTGCGAGTGATTCGGGAAAGTAGGGCTGGAACCCAGGGGGCATGCATCCTGGTCTGCTTTGGGCAGAGAAAACCTTGGGTATAAAGTAGAATTTCCGCGGGAGAATATGACCAGTCCGTACCCCGTCCCCTCCTTCATCTTCGTAAAAGAAAGAGTCGGCAAGAACTCTCATGAAGAAGAAGGGGCAGTTAGGAATTGGGGTTGGTCTGGAAAAAGATTCTTTTGTCAAAGTTATGTGGGAGGACGGGGGCCCGTTACTCACCCTTGTCTATCCTAGGGTAGGCATCGCCGAAGAAAGTTTTGTTTGAAAGGATTAACAGAACAATCTTTGGGTAACCTGAAAGAGGTAAGCCTCACCCGTTAAAAACAGGGTTTTTTGACGGATAAGTAGGGGCGACCTTGAAATTAGACTTTATACCTGGGGGCATGCAAACCTCTTGGAATGCAAGCACGGGCGGCTATTTTGTTTTTTAGTTTTTTAGGTCCTCCCTTTAAACCTGTAGGTCTAACCCGTTAAACTCGTAGGATTAGTCGATACCCAGCTTGCATAAAGAGAGGATATGGAGCAAAGCGTAGTGAGATGAAGCTCCTTAAAAAATAGCGAGCTCTAGGAGACCTTCCTACTTTATGACTGGTAAAAACGAGCAGTTTTGGCAAAGTTCATGCTCATTAAAAAATAAACGCAAAAACGAGCAGTTTTGGCAAAGTTCATGCTCGTTAAAAAATAAACGCAAAACCGAGCAGTTTTAGCAGGAGTTCATGCTCGTTAAAAAATAAATGCACATGTGAGCAAGCTTCCCCCAGAGTTCAAGCTCATCAAGAAAAAATGAACCGGTAAATAGCCATTTGAGACCGTAGATTCATCAGCCATAAAAACCTTGGTCGTGTTTGCACCGTCACCTCCACTCGTCATTTGGCCGATCATTCACATCCACTTGATTGTTTACCTATTTTGAGGAACAGCTGCGAAGAGTGATTTCACCTAGCCATCCTTGTAACATTGCCGTGATTGGAAAATTCCAACCTGTACCTGGAATCTGCTGCTATCCCTGTTTATCACTCGTTCCTCAAAATACGAGTCTTCTTTGAGCTCTTTTCACTGACTCGTAAAATATGAAAAGTTTGCCGAGTTTTGGCCTTCCAGCTCGTTAAAGGGACCGGAAGAGCTATCCCTCCTCTAGATTTTAATCTTTTTGGACCTGAGGGATTATTGCACAAAAAGATCGAGCGCTTGTCTAGTTCGGCTCGATAAAGCTATCGAACATTCATCCCTTCTGTATTGTTTTATACTTTTTCGGACTTAAGGGATTAGATGATGAAAAAGGACCTATGGAGTTAACTTTATGTACCCTTTTTAGACTCTCTAAAAATGAAAAGGACCGAGTTGTCTTTGTCGCTAGGCTCGTTAAAAATATTGAATAGCGACAAACTTGTCTTTAGATGAGAACGAGTTTCCCTATCGCTAGGCTCGTTAAAACATAGCGATGGGCTTGCCCCAAGGGCAGGTTATAGAACAAGCATATGTTATCCTCCTCAAGCTTGACAAAAATAAAGAGGTACTGGTCAGAAATGACTGGGGAAAAATTGGGAGAACCTCAAAGCTTAATGGTAGCAAGTCGCTCTTGAACATGACACTTTTGCCTCTGTAAGAACATCAGGTTGGGTTGTTTTCATTCACCGGTCCCTTCACCATGGTCTCGCCATACCATCCACATTTGGGGTAATGCTACCGATCCATCACATCAGTGTCGTTATATGTTCAAGAGATGTCATTCAGAGAGTGTCAACCGGGTCCCATCCACTGCCATACATCATCTTTCATCCTTTCATGACCGCCACCCTGAATCATATTTCACAGATCGTTTTCACCATCATCACAATCACTAGCTTCGTTCCGTGTCACTGATGTGGGATTCATTAAGGCCCTCCTTTGACAGATCGCTTCTTGTCGACATCAGCTCATTATCCAAGAAGTTGATCTAGGAACACCCCCTCAATACTTTGAAGCTTGCATGCCTCAATGGCAAGTTTCTCACTTCCGGCGACAGGTATACATTAATGACCTTCGACCGGGAGACTTTGCGTGGTGTTCGACGCCAAATCCTATATTCATGCCACGTGAATTGTGCTGCAGTACCTTGAGGGTCATCATCATTATCGGTGATTCCTCTCGCGCTTGTTAACAGTTTACATTATTGACTGGTAATCAAGCGATGTCTTTCCATGTTCGACTCCAAGAAATTCTCACATGGATCGACCTGTACTTAGAGTGAAGATCGGAAAAGTTTGAAGACCCCGGATCTAGTTTCATCCATCCGGGCTGCGATATATATTCAGGAGATAAAGACATAGACACGTGCAGCAGATGATCATCCTACTAAAAGGATGATAATTTAAGCAGAGAGTTATCAGTCTACTATCAGACGATCGTCTGTTTATGTACAGAAAATGTATTTATAAAGCTGAGCATGGGAAATGCCCGCATCAGCTAGATCATGAAAGCAGTATGAAAAATAATGCATTGTATTGTATTTTGTTACAGGTCACCTCCCGACGATTGAATGAACTTCGGATCCTCCTAATAAAGCATTTCACCCGATAAACGACCTCATACTTTAGGGGGCAACTGTTATAGACATTTTTGTGCCTTACAGCATGAAGCATGAAATGTCAATAATCTGAGGGATCCAAAGTCCCTAAACATGTTGTTCCTACCCCTAGAGGAACAAGGTCAGCAAACCACAGCACTTCAGATCAGTTCTCCACTGAAAAACACTCAAAAACAGGTCAATTTTGGATCATAGCAACTGCTCCACTGAGCATCTGCGCTGAATGTCAACTGCTCCATGGTGTACCTGCGCTGAATGTCAACTTCATCAAAGGCTACCTGCGCTGAGCGAGTTTGGACATGTGGAGGAATCTTTCCTCAATGTGTCAGTGCCCAGGAAGCTTCCAAAATGACACTTGGATCAAAAGATTCACCTAAGTGAAGAGTAAGAGGTTCTAAAACTCCCAGTGGAAGGTAGAATCTCCAAGTGGACTCAAGAACTGAAGAACAACTGGGGTTGAAGAGGACAACAGTCACACATCAAGCTGACTTATCTTCACTCCAAAACTCTATATAAGGATCTCATCCCATGGGATCTGGAGGCCGGAATTTTGTGCAAAGAATTGCTGTTGGTTTACAGTTGAGAGTATTGGGTGATTGCTTGAGGGAGGTGAAGAGGAGATTTCTTTCCAATCGGGAAGGTGATGCTGGATTGGGCCTCTTATGGTTGTATCACCGCCTGAACCTTACTTTCTTCCATTAATAAAGCATTTGAGGTTCTTCTATCCGCATGTGTTTCAATGATGTATTTTCTTACTTGCATATTTGATTTATGCTAATCCTTGAATCAATTATGAATGCATGCTTCTTGTAGTTTCCTTTTCTTGTCTTGTTTGCAGGATCTTATGTAGCTGGGCCCGTGAGAAGACAAGGAGCTGGGAGCAAGCGGCAAAGAGAGAAGATTGGATCGACCATTTGCGCAAGACATCGGTAAGTGGATCTCTTCCTTTCCTCTTTTGCATGTCATAAAGAAGTAATCTTAGATAGCTTTGCTTTGACTGTTGCTAAGGAACTATCACCCTTAGAGTGGGATAGGGTCATTCCGTGTTGGATACTTTTCCCCACAACAATGCGATGTTGCGATATGCGACGTCGCATATCGGCCGTCGGCGATTCCTTAATCTTTTCATTTGAGAGAGCTTCACAACATAAGCGATGCGATGAATTCGCATCGCTTCTTCGCAGCTCATGATGCGCATAGGAGAACGTCTCGTTCTCTTCTCGCGATGCGATATAGCTTTAGGGAGTCAAAATACAGAGTTTTGATATGAAAGTTTCTTTTTTTGGATTTTTTGTTAAGGGTCCCCATTTGCATGGTGTTATTGCTAATACCAATGAAAGAGGGGGGTTGTTGGTGACCACAACAATGGCGATTCACTGTGAAGAACCAGTTATCTCTGTTTTTCTATTGAATTTTAACTTCCGAAGCAGAAAGATTTCCATATATCTAAATTTTGTTCTGGACAGATAGAGTATATTATGCCTTATCCTAGCATTGATACTTCGTCTCAACCTTTTCATATTCCAAACGTTTGTTTCCTCAGGCTTAGTTCTTGTATTCACACCAGACACTACTTGGTCTTTTAAAGATAAAATAAGGTCTTCTCTGCGCGCTGGCCTTTTTTTTTTAAATATGCTCATTTTTCGTAGGTAGAGCCTCTGCTGCCCGCAAGCGTCCATAGCCTCGACAGGGTTACCTGTTACCAAACAATGATCCTTTATCCTGCTTGAGGTTATTTACAACATTTCAGAGGAAAAATCCTTCTTGACACTTTTTCCTTTTTTATTCTCTAAAGAACAATGTCTTGGTTTGGTGGCCAAATTATGACATAGTCATTCACTTGATTTACACTTTTGCTGAACAAGCTAGCTCGTGATGAGACCCCTTGTCTTTTGATTGCAACAATCTTGAGTCGTTTCCCTGTTTTGGTAGACAGTATTGGCAAAGTCAGCAAGTTATAATATTTGTGATCATGATAAGCCGGCTCGTGATGAGACCTCTTATTCTTTGAGACATAGTGTTCTCTTGGATTGTTCTTCTGAATGTTGCGATTTCCTTTAGCAGGGAGGAAGTCATTGTTTTTCCTTAAGAAAGCTCTGGACGAAAATAATAGAGTTTGAAAACAGCAGCTTTACAGAGAATATTTATTTTATTATTGATACCTTTCATTGTCCTGATACAAAACAATTTTTTACCAAAAGGTTGCTTTCATCAAATTTTTGAAGTTGAAACTAGCATCATGTCTAGGCTAAAGTTAACTCTACCTGTCAATAATAAAAATCAGATCTTTCGAAAATTTTGCTACTTGTACAAGCGAAAAGTTCAAAATCTGATAGAGAATTGGTGTCTTTTTCATGCACCCGTTTAGTGACCATCTACAACTGGTTTTATTTATAAGAAAGAGAAAACAAATAAAAACTAAAACTATCCTACAAAAATAGAAGAGTGATCTTCTATGGAAAATATTTTTTAAGAATCTGTCCATTAATAGGCAAAGAATCTCTTTTACCTGCTAAATCCTGCAACACAAACGTCGAAGGGCCTATGACTTCTACAATCTAAAAAGGACCAAGCCACAGTTTCTGAAATTTCATATGTTTGCCCTTTTCTTCATGAGCCTTATCCCATTTCAAAACTAAATCTCCCATCTGAAATTTTTTTTTGGTCATTATGCTTGAGTCAAAAGAGGATTTTATCAACGATTGGTGATGAGCATGGGTTTTCTTAGCTTGTTCTCGTCGTTCTTCTAATTTAATTATTTCCATTTGTCTTAGTTGTATGGAGGAGGTGGATACCTAATCGATGTGTTGTACTAAAGACAAAGAGGGAATGACTAGGTGGGTCGGAAGAACCACTTCTTTTCCATAAACCAAATTAAAGGGAGAAGTGTCGATTGAAGCTTTATTCGTTATTCTATCTGCCCATAAAGCATTTACCAACGCTTTGTGCCAATTCTTTTGGTTTTGGTCGACTGTTCTTTTAATAATTCTAATCAGGTTTTTGTTTGTTGATTCAGCCAATCCATTACCTTGCGGATAGTAGTTGGCCGAATATTTCAGTTTGAACCCTCTTTTAAGTGCAAACTCAGTCATTGTATTTCCAAAAAAGTATGAAGCATTATCAAATATTAAGGCCGTTGGCAATCCAAACCTAGTGATTATAAATTGATCTATGAATTCAATAATGTTTTCAGAATTAGCTGTCTTGAGAGGAACTGCTTCTACCCATTTAGTAAAATAATCTGTTGTCGTGAGGATATACCTATGCTGCTTAGAAGAGTGAGGAACGATCTCACCTATTATGTCCAAGCCCCACTGGCTGAATGGTTGCTCGATGTTTACCGGCTGTAGTGGCATGGACAGTTTCTTTTGTTTCCCTGCAGCAGTCTGGCAGACTTGGCATTTCCTCACGTAACTGTGTGAGTCTTTGAACAGTGTGGGCCAATAATATCCTGCACGTAAGATTTTATGTGCAGTAGCATCTCCAGCATAGTGTCCGCCTGCTGGCCCATCGTGGAGTTCCTGCAAAACCTTTTCGGCTTCAGTTTTCTCAAGACACCTAAGAAGCACAGAATCATAATTCTTTTTAAACAGAACATCATTTATGAGCTGGTATTGTTTGGCTTTCAACCTCAGAGCTCTTTTCTTGGTGTGATCCAGGCGTGATGGAGCATACCCGTTCTTAAGATAATAAATGGTGTTAGCATATAATGATTCCGCATCATTTAGGCTTACCTCATACGTATGTACCTCGTCAGATGAATTCTCAGGAATTTGCGATGCTCCAGCCAACATTTTGCAGAAGCCTTGACCTCTTACAATGTTTGCTGGTTTGATCTCAAAATCGTATTCTTGTAAAGCGGTGATCCAATTTGCTCTTTTTTCACCCACATCCTTCTGTATCAGAAGGTTCCTTACCACTGGAAACGGTACTATGACCTTAGTATGGGCTTTGAGTAAGAAAGGTCTGAAATATTTGATTGCTTTGAAAATAGCGTACGCCTATTTCTCTACGTTGGAATAGTTGAGTTCAGCACCTTGTAAATTCGAGCTAAAAAATGCGATTGGAGCTTCCGCTTTCTCTTGATTTGTTTGAGTTAGAATCGCGGCATAAGATTTCTCTGAGGCAAATGTGTATAAGATAAAAGATTCTGAAAAATTTGGGGTTGCTAAAGATGGAGCGTTAATGATGGCTTGTTTTATCAAGTTGAATGCTTCATGCTCATCTTGACCCCATTTAAAATTTGAATTCTTTTTTATCATATTTTTCAAAGGAGAAACAATACGTGAGAAATCTGGGACAAATCTCTTCACAAAATTAATTTTACCAAGGAAATATTGCATGGATTTTTTGTTATGAGGCATGGATATTTCAGAAATTTCTTTGATTCTGTCAGGTTCAATGTGAATGCCAGATTTTGACACTATGAATCCTAGAAGTTTACCTTCACTTAATGCGAAAAAAGATTTCTTCGGGTTAAGTGAAATCCCATACCTTAAACATCGTTGAAAGATTTGTTTCAAGTCTTTGAGATGGTCGCTTCGCTTCTTGGAGTACACTGTTATATCATCCAAGTAAATCACTACAGATTTATTGACTAAGCCTTTGAATGCGATGTCCATGGCTCTCTGAAATGTAGCGCCGGCATTGATCAAACCAAATGGCATCTTCTGATATGCGTATGTGCCCCATTTAGTTCAGAATGTGGTTTTTAGCTGATCATCGGGATGCACCAGCACTTGGTTGTATCCTGAAAATCCATCCAAAAAAGACATTAATTCTGAGCCTGCTACTGCCTGTAATATTTGCTCCATAGGTGGGAGGGGAAAATTTTCTTTTTGACAGGCTTTGTTGAGATTTCGGAAATCAATACAAATTCGAATATCTTCGTTTTTCTTTCTAACGGGTACCATATTAGAGACCCATTTGGAATGTCTGATGGGGAAGATTATTTTGGCTC